>QRDG01000096.1:2653920-2959592 GCA_012064385.1 Puccinellia tenuiflora
GCCGTCTGAGGAGTGGCTGCAAGATACAGCTTCAGAGGCTCGCAAGGGCGTGGGGCAACCATGATGGGTGGGCTCACCAAGTATTTCTTCAGGTCTTCAAAGGCCTTTGCTGCTTCAGGGGTCCACTTGAAAGGGCCGGACCTCTTCATGATCTTGAAAAATGGCAGCGCCCTCTCGCCGAACTTGGAGATGAAACGGCCAAGGCTGGCCATACATCCCGCCAAGCGTTGCATATCCTTGAGGCGACGAGGAGGCTACATCTACTCTATGGCCTTGATCTGTCGGGGTTGGCCTCGATGCCGCGGTGGGATACCAGGAAACCAAGGAGCTTGCCTGAAGGGACCCCGAAGACGCACTTGCGGGGTTCAGCTTGATGTTGACCTTGCGCAGGTTGGCAAAGGTCTCCTCGAGGTCCTGGATGAGCGTGTTTTCTTCGCGAGTCTTGACCACGATGTCGTCGACGTAGGCTCTGCATTCCTCCCCATTTGAGCCCCAAGGCGATCCTCATGAGGCGCTGGAAAGTGGCGCCGGCGTTCTTCAAGCCGAAGGGCATGCAGACGTAGCAGAACACACCACAAGGGGTGAGAAATGCTGTCTTCTCCTCGTCCTCCTTCGCCATCTTGATCTGGTGGTAACCAGAGAAGGCATCCAGAAAACAGAGGAGCGCGCAGCCGGCGGTGGAGTCCACGATCTGGTCGATCCTCGGGAGGGGATAGGGGTCCTTGGGGCAGGCCTTGTTGAGGTCGGTGAAGTCGATGCAGAGGCGGCTTCCTCTGGTGTGCTTGGGGACGACCACACCGTTGGCGAGCCAAGTGGGGTGGACCACTTCCTTGATGATGCTGGCCTTCTTCAGCTTTTCCACCTCCTTGACGATGAAATCTTGCTTCTCTGGCGCCTGGCGCCACGCTTTTTGCTTGACGGGGCGTGCGTTTGGACACATGGCTAAGTGGTGCTCGATCACCTCCCTCGGTACTTCCGGACATATCTGACGGTGTCCATGCGAACATGTCAGAGTTTGCCCTGAGGAAGGCGACGAGCACGCTTTCCTATTGGGAGGCAAGCTGGCGCCGATGGTGACGCTAGCCCCCGAGCCGTTTGCCTGAAGAGGCACTTGCTTCGTCGCGGCCTTCTCCTGAGAGAACAGCTGCTTCTTCTTCGCGGGGGGCCTCGGGAGGGGTTCCTCGTCCTCGTCAGCGGGTGACGCCACCGCGACAGCCTTGTAGGCCGCTTGCGCGGCGTATACGGCGTCTGAGACTACGCCGCGGATGACGATGGTGCCACCCGAGCCAGGGAGCTTGACGAGGTTGTAGGCGTGGTGGGTCACCGCCATGAACTTGGCGAGGGCGGGGTAACTGAGGATGGCGTTGTAGGGCAGGCCGATGTGCGCGACGTCAAAGTCGATTAGCTCGGTGCGGTAGTTGGCCTGGGTGCCGAAAGTGACGGCGAGCCTCACCTGCCCCAAAGGGGTGGTAAGACCCTCTGTCACCCCCGAGAAGGGCCTGGTGGGCATGAGCCGCTCGTAGGGCACCTGCAGCTTCTCGAAAGTCTCGACGGAGATGACGTTGAGGCCGGCACCCCCATCAATGAGCGTCTTAGAGACGGCGATATTGTTGATGGTGGGGGTGCAGACCAGCGGGATGGTGCCCACAGTCGAGGTGGACTTGGGGTGGTCGGTGGAGTCAAAGGTGATGGGGCACTGAGACCACTTGAGGGGCCTGGAGGCCTCGACTCCAGGAAGGGCTGCCGCGACCTCGCGAGCGAGTTGCTTGAAGTGGCGATTGGAGCGAGGGGCCTGAGCCCCGCCAAGGATGCAAGCAGCTCCACGAGGCACCTGGTAGCCCTTGTCAGCCTCGGCAGGCAGGTTGTCGTTCGCGGGTTGGACGGCGTTGGCCTGGGGGTTTTGCTGGTAGTTGTCGTTGTAGTTGTTCCAGCGTCGCCCCCCGCGGCCGCCGCGGCCTCCGCGGCCCTGCTGCCGATCATTTCCCTCGCGAGCCTCGCGAAGCCTCTTGAGGTCGTAGCAGTCCTCGGTGGCGTGGGAGTGCCTGTTGTGGTAGATGCAGAAAGGGCGATCGTCCTTCTTCTCGGGTCCTGCGGCTGGAGTGGCAGCTTGGCGAGGCTGCTTGGCGTCGGGTTCGGCCACGAGGACCGCAGTAGTTTTGCACTTCTCGGAGGGTTTCTTCTTCTTCTTGGACTCCTCGGTGGGGTCCCCTGGCTCATTCTTGACGAACAAGCGGCCCTCCTCAGCCTTGGCGCATTTGTCCGCCAAGTCGAAGAGCTTGACGACGGTGGTGATGTTGTCGTGGATGCCAAGCTTCTCGAGCATCCGCACGTCGGTCACTCCAGCCTGGAAGGCCGAGATGACCTGCGCGTCGGTGGCGTTGGAGATCTTGTTGCGCACCTGGCTGAAGCGCTGGATGTACTTGCGGAGGGTCTCGCCGGGCTTCTGGCGCACGGCGCGGAGGTCGTTGTAGGTGAGGCCGCGCTCGTACGTGCCCTTGAAGTTGGCGACGAAGCACCGGCAGAGGTCCTCCCAAGTGTTGATGGACTCGGCGGGGAGGTTGGTGAGCCATGAGGACGCGGAGTCCTTGAGGGCCATGGGAACCAGTTCGCCATGACCCTGTCGTCGCCCCCGGCGGCCTGGATGGCCAGAGTGTAGAGCTGCAGGAACTCCAGGGGTTGTTCTTGCCGTCGTAGCGCGGAGGAAGATCCGGCCGGAACTTGACCGGCCAGACGACGCGACGGAGGCTGCGAGTGAACGCGGCCGTCGTGCCGTAGGTGACCATGCCGTTGGCGAGGGTGTCGCGGAGGTGGCGCCCAGCGGTGGCGACATCTTGGACTGCGCGGTTGCGGCGGTCCTGCCCGCGCTCGATGCTCACGCGGGCGTCCTCGGGGGCTCGCTGCACGATTTGGCAGTCGTGCGGCGACGACGCGTGCGATGCAGCGCGGCCGTCGCGAGGGGGAGCCCCCACTGGAGCAGGTTGCGGTGGAGCCGGAGCGGGAGCGGGAGCAGGAGCGGGGTGACGAGGAGGAACGGGAGGAGCGTGAGGCGCGCCGTGCGCCACGTCCCCTGCGCGGGCAGAGAGGACCAGCGAGCGAGACGGTGCAGGAGCGGCGGCACGAGCGGCGCCGATGAGCTCGGAGACGCGGTTGAGCCAGGCCTCCTGAGCCTCCGGCGTGGGGCGGTACTGCAGCAGCTCCTGCGCCATGAGAAGCGCAGTCGCCGGACTGGGCGCAGGTCGGCCCAGCGAGGGGTGCAGGGAGGAGGCTTCCTCCTCGCCGAGGTCGTCCTCAGCGTGGTCGATGTCGTCGTCCTCCGGGTGCTCGACGCGGGGCTCGGGGTCGACGTGACGTTCCGGAGCAGCACTCCCACGCGGGCGGCCGCGCGGGCGGCCGACAGGAGGGGCGGTGGCGGCGCTAGCCGTCCGGCGAGCGAGTCGTTCGGCGCGAGAAGGGCCGGCCATGGCTGTGTTGAGGATGAAGACGCGCCTCAGCCCCCTACCTGGCGCGCCAAATGTCGGAGAATGTTCCCAGGAACTGGGGGTGTCTCCAAGGTATCGTGTAAGGGGCTGAACACGGAGTCAAACAATCCTCAACGTGCTCCGGCGACGGTGCTCGTCGGACTCGCTGCGGGACACACTGCAGAGATGGACACAAGATCTTGCCCAGGTTCAGGGCCCTCTTTGGGAGGTAAAACCCCTACGTCCTGCTATGGTGTATTGCGCTGCTTGGAGAGGTTCACAGTACAGGGGAGCTTGGAGAGCTCGAAGTGGCTAACAATGGCTACTTGCTAGTCTTCAGATCTAGGGTTAGTGTCTACCAGAGCTGAGCCAACCGAAGATCGAACCCAGCCAGAAATCGAACCCTTTGCTTGGGCGTGCCTCCCCTCCTTTTATAGGCGTCTTGGACCTCTTCTGCCCAAACATTTGGGCGGGAAGGGTTACCACATCACGACGCGGAAGGAGGCAGGGTGCACGATAAAGGTGGAGTCCACCGTAAAGGTGAAGCCCGTGGACGCGGTCCACGGCAGGGGAGCGGCGTCACCAAAGCTGAAAAAGGCCACCGGCCAGCCGGACGGTGGGCTGGCGCTTGCTGAGGTGGGAGGTGACCCACGGTGACGTCGCCCTTGGAGCGTAGCTGCAGACGGTTCCCTTATCACCAAAGAGGCAATACTCGTTGTCCGCTTTGCTTGGTGCCGCTTTGTTGACTGCTTTATACATGGAAACAGCAACTGTGGCGTCGTCGTCATCGCGCGCAGGCGCGCGCGTCACTCTGCACATGGCGCAGAGCCCATGTGCGATCTGCCGCGGAGGCAGAGATGGCTTCGCGAGGAAGGGGCCTCGGCGAGGCAAAAAGCCTCGCCGAGCCCTTCGGCTTGGTCCTTAGCAGAATTGCGGGTGGCGTCGGAGACGCCTTGTCGAGGTGCGGTCCCTCGCCAAGGGAGAGAACCCTCGGCGAGGAGAAAAGATCCCTCGCGAGGGAAAAACCCTCGCGAGGCTCGCCAGGCTTGGAGAGCCTGGTCCTTAGCGAAAATCATCCAAAGAATCTTGTGGGCCCTGGCAGGCCGGCCCGTGGTACCCTGGTTCCACGGTGCCGACATTCTAAAATTTCAAAACATATCTGAAAATTTTGAAAATTTTCAAAACATTTGAAATTTTGGACATCAACAAGACTTAATAGGATTGATATGATATACTCCCTCTGTTCCATAATATAAGGTGCCTAAGGTTTTGAGAAATTTTTCAAAATATAAGGTGTATTGCGATTTATGGACAGTTGTATGGAACTTAGATATTTGAAGGATTGTTTTCAATTTGTGCCTATCAGGGACTCCTATCTCTCAATTTTTCCATGAAAAAATAAGCCCACCACATGTAAAATATTGATGTCTTAATATCCATGCCAAACCTTAGACACCTTATATTAAGGAACGGAGGGAGTATATATCAACAAGTTATAACTTCTTTCTCGGTAGCCCAGTCGAATGGTACTTAGATGTTAAGCGTGATTGGCTTGGAGCACCAATTTGGCTAGAGGTGAGTGTGGTTGATAAAAAATCAAATATATGATTAAATTTAAATACTATTTTAAAAAAGTTTCAAAAAAATTTGAACAAAAAAATGGGAAAAGTTAAATTTTGAAAAAAAAAATTCATAAAAAAGTTACCGCCGGCGCTAAGTCCACTACTCCCGGCGCTCGGGATTTGTGGTGCGCCGGCGGTAACTCCAGTACCACCGGCGCACAGGGCGCGCCGACGGTAACGTGTTTGTTGGAATTATGCCCAAGAGGCATAATAAAGTTGTTTATTATCATATTTCATGTTTATGATAATTGTTTATTATCCATGCTATAATTGTATTAACCGGAAACAAAATACATGTGTGGAATATAAACAACAAAGTGTCCCTGGTAAGCCTCTTATGACTAGTTCTTTAGTCAAGCATTGGTTAAGGTTTCCTAGCCATGGAATTGTTAAAGTTACTTGATAATGGAATCATATCATTAGGAGAATGATGTGATGGACATACCCAATTTAAAGCACAACAATTGATCGTGTCACAAAGTTTCATTGCCGACGCTTTTAGTATATGTCAAGTATAGTTTCGTTAGACCATGAGATTGTGTCACTCCCGTTTACCGGAGGAATGCTTTGTGGACATCAAACGTCACTTCGTAACTGGGTGATTATAAAGATGGCTTTCAGGTATCTTCAATGGTATTTGTTGGGTGACATGAATCAAGACTGGGATTTGTCCCTCCATGTGACCAAGTAGATATCTCTGGGCCCTCTCGGTAGTATAGCATCCTAAAGGTTTGCAAACATGTGGACTAAGTGGTAGTCAAGGGGATCCTATATTATGGAACGAGTAAAAGAGAACTTGTCAGCACTAGCAGGAAAATGCTTATAGGTGGGCTAAATATCTGTGGCACACTAAGCACGGCCTGCGCCACGGCTAAGTATGCGTGGCGCACCACCTGGGCCTGCGCCACGGGTAGGCTCATAGCTGTGGCGCACGCCGCACGCCCCTGCGCTGCTAAGTGCTGAAAAGAGTTGGGTGGTGCCCCAAACGAAGGCGGAGATGCAGCTAGCAGCAGTTTTTCCTCGACAACTAACCGAGGTTTATCGAACCAGTAGGACCTTGAAATCAACAACAAAGTGAATGTTGAAAATCTCTGGCGCTTAATCTTCAACAGACGTGGACCTGCACACACTCAACCAAAATACTTTGCCCCAACGGCGGAAAGGTTGTCAATCTTTTAGGTCTCGCAGAAAACAAAGCGGTTAATTGTATAGTGAAATAGATGAATTATGAAAACGGACCAGTAGAGTAATGATGATAAAAAGTGATGAATAAAGGTTGCAATTAATGTAAAAATATGGACCGGGGGCCATGGGTTCACTAGTGGAGTGTCTCAAGTAAATAGAACGATCATATGATGGGTAAACAAATTATAGCTAGGCAATTGACGAGATTATAACACAAACTTAATTTAGCTATGAGAAAGAGAACATGATAATATTTATGGAGGCATCATGACAAGGAACAAAGACCGTTGAGTCCAACTGCATCTTTGTCTAAAAAGTCCACCGTGGGATCGCTATCCAGCCTGTCACCCATCGGTATTAAGTTGCAAGCAACAGACATTTGCATTAAGTAAAGCGCATGGAGTAAACAATACTAATATCAAAAGAGACATTAACACTGCTATTTTACCCTTAGTAGCAACAGCACACCCTCGCCCTTAGACGTTTCTATCACTCGTGCCCAGGAACAAGAGGGGGCATGAACCCACTATCTAGCATAAATACTCTCTCTTGGAGATACACACAATCACTTGGCCAAAGTAACTACGCACATCGGAGAACATGCAAGAACATAAATCAACATATAAGAATCATGCAAAATTGGATCATAACTTTGTAATCCATCGGATCCCAGCAAACACATCACATAGTATTACAATAGTTGATCTTTATCATGTTAGGCAGCTCACAAGATCATAAGCATGAAGCACAAGAGAGAGACTACCATCTAGCTACTGCCATGGACCCAAGGTCCAAGGTGGGACTACTCACAAATCATTCCAGAGGAAGGCATGGCGATGAACAGCCCTCCGGGATCGATCTCCCCTCTGACAGGGTGCCGTTAACTGCTTCAGAATCACCCCCGAACTAGGGTTTGAGGTGACGGTGCGTCGGGATGTCTTCTGTGGAAAATAATGGACGCCCTGACGTTTTTAGGTTATTTGTGAATTTATAGGCGTCGGAGGGGGCCGAGGGGACCCAACAGGAGTAGGGGCGGGTCCCACACGCAGCCTAAGTGGGGCCACGGCAGGGAGTCGTCCCTACCCTGTGGGTGGCCCCCAGGGCTGCCCTTTGGTCTTCAGGTGTCTTTCGTCGCATAAAAAATCTCCGTAAATTTTCGTCCAGTTCTTAGAATTTTTTCAGAAGTAAATTTCTGAAACACAAGAACAGCAAAAACATGAAACTGGCACTGGGCATCTTGTCAATAGGTTAGTCCAACAAAATACATAAAAATAATGTAATATGATAATAGAAACATGTGACAACATCACAAAACTAGCATGGATCACTCAAAAATTATAGATACATTTGACACGTATCAACATCCCCAAGCTTAACTCCTACTCGTCCTCGAGTAGGTAAGTGATAACTAAATAATTTTTTATGAGACATGCAACCAACTTAATCTTGATCAAGATAGTAATGCAAAGCACATGATGTGAATAAGGTGATCCAAAACAATTGTCTATAGTTGACATTAAGCAAACAATGATTAACATACGCTAGCTAACAAATGCTAGAAACTTTTCATGAATAAGTGCGTTGGAGACATGGAACCATACATAAGGTTTAGAAAGAAGAATTGCAAATTATGTCTCCAATGTAAAGAATAAATCATTCTTCAAAGCATCTAATTAGTCATTCATGGAAATAGCCAAGCTCAAGTCAAGTGTTCTACTTCACAAATCAACTGTTTCGAAGTCTACTCAACTAGTGCAAGTAAGAAGTGGCTTTGGCACCAAGATGTTATGGCAAAGAGAACAATGATGGAGGTTTGGAAGGTCAAAAATAAAGGCTCAAACAGTGGAGAAGGTAACCACAAGACAGAAGGAAGTCCCGTAGTTGACACTGTATGAGGAGTAGTGATTGCCATGCAACGGATGCACATAGAGCTATAAGTGTATGAAAGCTCTCCAATGGAACTAGTGGGGGTGCATCCAACTTGCTTGCTCATGAAGACCTAGAGCACTTGAGGAGGCTCATCCTTGGAATATACAAGCCAAGTTCTATAACGTTAATTCCCCACATAGTTATACTACTAAAACAACATGAGAACTCTCTATAATGAAGTGTAGGTGCTACTAGCACAAGTGTGGTAAAAAGGATAGTAGTGTTGCTCCCTCTCTCCTTTTCTATTTTTTGTATTTTGGGTGGCCTCCTTGGCTCTTTTAAATGCTCTCTAATTTGGCCTCCTTTGGGCTCTTTTATTCTTCTCTTTTTATTTTATTTTATTTTATACCTCACTGTAGGAGCAACACTCTATATTACAAATGGATCATCACACTTTTTGGTACTCATAACTCATAAGAATAATACATGATGTATAAAAGAAGATATGCATGATCGAGCGTAGTGTGGAAAAAATGTAGAACATGTGGCAAGCCACGCGGCACAGTAACTCAATGATTATTGTCATGGTATTGTCGAATCTAGCCGCGGCAGGGGTGCCATCGAGTTAGGTAGAGAGAGGGGTTTAGGAGACGTGGGGTATTCCGGCGACGGGATGACATAGGGTTTACCCAGCTTCGGATCTCGCAACGGTGGCGAAACCCTACATGCTGCTATAATTCACTATAAGGCAATATACGTCGATTACAATGAAATATGTGTAAGAGCTTGCCCTGAGGCATCCCTTAGGCCGGCTTATAAAGGCGTCCAGACCTAGGGCTTACAGGAGGAAACCTAACCGACTAAGTCACAGAGTTCTACTCTAATCCGGCTTGTGCTCCGCCTTGTGGGCTAAGTCATCCTTAGTGCGGGATAGGCCTCCTGCGCTTCACCGTACTAGGCCGCCCGGTAAGCCGGAATTCAGCTTACCACCACTATGGGCCACCCTGGTACGCTGGCTTTAGTCTCCTTCATAAGGGTACCTGTTCGGCATAACCCCAACAGTAGCCCCCGGAAAGCTTCAAGTACTTCAACGGCTGGCTTCAATCTTCCGGCAATGCGTTGTCCGGGAAATTCATCATCCATCGTCCGTCTTGGAGCATTCCCAGAAACCTGCAAACATGCCGAACAGCTTTGTTGATTTCGGTGTGCCGGCTCTTCATGTCGAAAAGCACTTGAGTGCGTATTGACACGCGTCCGGCGATTTGACGGATGTGTCAGACCCGGTAGAGTGAGTGGAGTGGCATCTTTGAATGTAGGGGCTAGTTTCCGTTTTTCCCGCGCTGGAACCGAGGCGTCGGAGGGAAGGAAAATGTCTCCAACGGCTCGATCCCGTGACGCGTGGCAAAAATATCGGCTCCGGACCGTTGCACGTATCTCAGCACGCCCACTATTTAAGTTGGACGCCTCGTCTTCGCCGCAGCTACCACATCATTTGCAACCCTAGCTCCTCTCTTCTCCAAATCTCATCTCCACCCGAGCTCGAGTTCTTCCATCGCTCATGGCATCCGGCGCTCCTAGCTCCCCAGTCATCGACGCGGCTCCTCTCAACTCGGCGCCGCGGATGGGAGGTGCGGCTTCCGCAACCGCCGCCGTCGGCTTTGTGCCATCTGCCGCTCCCGCTGCTTCTTCCCCTGCTCCGGCGGACCCCTCCTCCGCCGCAGTCTCTGGGCACGATGAAGTTACACTAGCCAAAGTTGTAGCCGAGGCTGCGGCTACGGTTGCCTCAGCTTCCGCAGCTACCGCTGATATGGCCGAAGAAGCCCGGGCCACTAAGGAAGAAGAAGAGGAGGAAGCCGGCGACAACGAAGGCGCCGCCAACAACCCGACCCACAACTGGGGTTGCTCAGTGGTGGATGATGTCGAGCTGACGGGAATGATGGCCGATGGGGCCATTCTTCCATCTTTAGAGTCGGCGCCGACTTGGCAATCCACCTTTGGTGACCCTTCTCCTACTCCAATCAAGGATGAACGGGTACTTCTTTCTTCTCACGTCGTTAGGGGGTTCTCTCTGCCGCCCTCGGCTTTCTTGATCGAAATCCTAGACCATTATGGTCTCCAGCTTCATAACATCACCCCCAACAGCCTCCTCTACATATCCGGCTTCGTAGCGCTGTTCGAAGGCTATTTAGGATTAGCCCCTAGGTTAGACTTCTTTCAGTACTGCTTCAGAGTCAAGATGCAGACAGTTCAAAAAGAACTGCTGGTTGCCGGCTCCATCAGCTTCAATTGCCGCCGGGACATAGATTGGTACCCTCAGGTGCCAATCATGGATTCGGCTAAGGGTCGGCGTCCACCTTCTTCTATTGCAAGGATGTAGCGCCTCCAAACAGGCTGCAGGGTCTTGCTCCTTTGAGGATAGGGCCGCAATAGAACTCCCTTCATGGAAGAAGAAGCCGGCAGCAAGAATGCCGGCGGAGCTTGCCGCCATCAAGGTTAGGATCACAGAGCTAACCTCCGTCACCCCTCCCCTAACTGGGAGGACACAATAATTTGCTAGATGAAGAGGCGGATCCGGCCCCTCCAACATCGTGCTCGGCTTTTATGCGAGTACACGGGCGACTCTGATCCCATGCGGATCAGTAAAAAGGACCTGGAGCAAGCCCTCTTTGAGGCTCGCTTCAACAAGCTTATCAAATCCCGGCCTGGCGAAGGCCGGCAATACGAAGAATCATTGACGATGTATACGGCAACCAACCCTCCCCCAAAGGTACTTTGTCGAACCAAAGTTCAATTCTTTGAGAGACTCGGGTTTTCTTTTGTCGGACTAACATGCAATATGTCAGATTCCTGGAGTTTCCGCCACTCGTCCTGGTGGCAAACCATCGTCCAGCAAGGCACCCACGCGACCTATCTCCTTTTCTTCGGCTACTGCAGAGAGCCGAAAGAGGAAAAGCCAGTCCACCACGATTGGCGTTAAGTCATCCGAGGATGACGATGTTCTTGCCGGGCTCAACATACCCAGCAAGAAGTAAGTCGGCTTAACACATCTCTTATTTGCTCTTGCAATTTTGCCGGATCTTTCCATTCTTACCCCTTTGGCATTGCAGGATAAAGAAAGGTGCAACCTTAAAGCAAAAGGTATGCGCCACGCGCAAGAAGGCCTCTCCAGCCGTTCCTCCCCCAACTCCTTCGGCTTCAAAGCCAACTCCAGTGGAGGAGAGCTCCCCCCGAACCATGGTGGCAGGTCTAATTCTCGGGAGAGCCGGGATTATATCTCCCACCCAATGGACGAAGATGACGGGGAAGATGGCTGAAACTTCTCCACCAAGGGCTGAAGCTCCGTCTAATGATGCCCCAACCTTTCCTCCAATTAAAGCGGAGGCCTTCGATGACGAGGGGCGCATCAAGCCGGAGTTTATGAGTCGGTTCATGCGTGCACCTCGGTTTCCCCGGAAGAAAGGAACAACTGTCCGGGACGATGAGCCGGACCAAACCAAGGCCTATGACACCTTTGATGTCATAGAGATCCTTGAAGATCAGCAAAAATTACTTTGCTGAAAGCTTTGAAGATGGCATGACGCTTCTCCATGAGCACTATCAGGTAAATGACTTCCCCAGTAGCCCCCCAGCACTATGCCGGGTTAAGTTTTACAAACTAGCCGACATACTGGTCTGAGATGATGCGTATGCATATGTTTAGCCTCCTAGCAATAAAATGCCATCCTGTAGCTAGTCTTGCTCTTCAATATAGCTTTTACGCTTTTAGTACCTCCTTACGCAGATCCGTCGCAAAATTGGTGTTGAAACGATCAACTTTTTGGGTGTGCGAAATCAGGAGATGCGCCGGCTAAAAACAGAGCTGGCAAACAAGGACGCCATCATCGCCGGCTTCGAGGCGGATCGCGTTCAGTACCAAGGTACGAATGCCGAAAACTTAACTTTGTATAATGGTTATTTTTATACTGCTGACATTTTGTCTTGCAGATGCCATTATAAAAGCCAAGGAGTTTGCCGAGAGCGCCGGCATCCTTGACCGGCTCCACGACGAAAACATTGAGCTAAAAAAGCTTAACCAATCAATGTCGACGGAGCTAGAGACAGCCAGGAAGAGCCTTGCGCAAGCCGAAGAAATCCTGGAGACGGAGAGGCAGAATCACAAAGACGCCTTTCGTGAAGTCCAGGACCGGCTTGACAAGCGCCTCGATGAATCGGTGGCAATCGACAATCAGCTTTTGAGTAAGTTACTTAAAACCTCAAATTCACTGCTTTCGGTCTTAGCCACTTTATAACATGAATTTCACCTTTTACAGCTCCGGCGGGTTATGGCCATGAACTGACAGCAGAAAACCGGCTTGACCGGATTTTGGAAGTGGGGGAGCTCCTCCCGAAGATCACTTCTTCGGGAAAGAAGCTTGCCGAGAAATTCTTTCCTGGCAACCCCGAGCCACTGGCGGACCTTGGAAGCTTGGCAACTGAACTGGACGATGCAGCGTAAGCCTTTGACGATCGGCTTCGATCCAGCGCTCGTGGAGGTGCCAAGACGGCTTTGGGCCTAATGATGGCACACTACCCGGAGGCGGAGGCTTGGCGTGTTGCATCCGGCTTTCCCCTTGATAAAGAAGATGGTTCTCCGCTGGACACCCAAGATCGGAAGAAAATTTTGCACTCCGTCTCCGGTTACGCCCGCAAAATCGCCAACATGGTTTCCCTTACCACATTCTTCAAGGAGGTGTCGTGCCCGCCAACTCCCACCCAATCTGATGATGAGGGCGAAGAGGCGGACGAGTCTGCATGAGCCGAACTTGCTCCTTGAGCCGGCCATCCCTGAAAATGTAATTTGCATGATGTAAAGTCGTCCAAACAATATATATGTCTAGAAACAACTAAGTCTTTTGTTGTATGTTAATCAGCTTTTGTATTTGCAATCTTGCAGTTTTTATGCCTCAGTTTATTCTGGCATTGACACCTTAGCTTTTAAGCTCCGGCAAACCTATTGCGAAGCGAACTTGCTGAGTAACAGGGTACACAATGACCAATCTGTTTAGACCCAGAACAAGTGCCGCCTTTCGGTGCTGAAAACGCTTTGAAGCAACCCGGCGCAAAAAGCTAGCAGACAAACATTAATTTGGCAAAACATTGTTTTTTCATCACCTTAAGGCGGATTCAATATGAAAGACAGTTTACCAACAAGCAACACAGGCAATTTCGGGTAAACAGATGATAACAATAAGATCATTGGGAAATAAAAGATGGTACAGATTCTCGAATTTCACATGAGAGAAGCCAATTTTTATTTCATGATCACATTGACATGGTTACAATAGAATTTGCTAAGTGTAAAAGGGACGTAGCTGAGCGATATTCCACAGACGTTTCGTCTCATCTAAGTCATCATCTACATGCCTTTTCCTCTTGCGACATTTCTTCCTGGGATATTTCTTTGAATCCCTTAAGTCGAGGAGATAATATGACCCGTTTTTCAGAGCTTTGCTGATAACGAAAGGTCCTTCCCATGGAGGGGATAATTTGTGCTGCCGGCTTTGCACAAGCCGAAGCACTAAGTCGCTTTCTCGAAAAGATCGATTCCGCACTCTACGGCTTTGATAGCGACGTAGATCTTGCTGATAGATGGCGGATCGTTGGAGAGCCAACTCTCTTTCTTCTTCGAGGATGTCTAAGCCGTCTTGACGTGCTTCTTCTGTGTCTTCTTCGACATAGGCTGCGACTCGAGGTGAATCGTGGATCATGTCGTTTGGGAGTACCGCTTCTGCACCATAAACTAGGAAGAAAGGGGTGAAGCCGGTCGATCTATTTGTGTTAGTACGAATACTCCATAAGACCGTCGACAATTCATCAACCCCAGCATCGGCTGCTCGATGCAATGGGATTTCAAGATTCGGCTTAATACCTTGCAGAATAATGCCGTTAGTGCGCTCTACCTGTCCATTAGATTGCAGGTGTGCCACCGATGCCACGTCGAGCCGAATCTATGATCGTAGCTCACTAACGGAAAAGTTTGTGCCATTGTCAGTGATAATGCTATGCGGTATGCCGAATCGAGTAGTTATCTCGACGATGAACTTTGTAGCTGTAGCTCCGTCGAGTTTCTTGATGGGCTTTGCCTCCACCCACTTTGTGAATTTGTCGACCGCCACTAGTAGGTGAGTTAAGCCTCCTCTTGCTGCCTTGAAAGGTCCCACCATGTCGAGCCCGCAAACGGCCAAGTAATAGGGATCGTCCGGAGCTCCTGAGCCGGCAAGTGAACCTGCTTTGCGTAGCGCTGACATCCTTCACAAGTCTTGACAATGTTGATAGCATCCTCCTTAGCCGTTAGCCAGAAGAATCCGTGCCGAAACGCCTTAGCGACCAATGCCTTTGCCGCCACGTGATGCCCACATTTGCCGGAGTGAATTTCCTTAAGGATTTTCCGCCCTTCTTCTGGAGAGACGCATCTTTGGAAGATGCCGGATGTGCTCCGTTTGTAAAGCTGTCCGTCAATAATCGTGTACGCCTTTACTCGGCGCTCAATTTGATGGCTCAACACCTCATCGTCCTTGGGCAGTTTCTTATTAATCAGGAAATCAATGTAGGGCATGGTCCAATCTGGGGTTACCAAGCACACTTGAACTGATTCTGCCGACAAGGGATAATCTTCGTCACCGCCTTTGATGGACGGCTTATGTAGATGGTGGAGAAATACATTTGGGGGCACTGCCTTTTGCCTGGAGCCTATTCTGGCCAAGGCATCAGCAGCTTCATTGTCATCTCGAGAGATATGTCGGACCTCTAAGCCGGCAAAGCATCTGGCAAATTCATCGACTGTTCTCCTGTATTCCGCCATTGTGGGACTTTTCGTGTCCCAACATCCATCTAGTTGTTGTACAACAAGATCCGAGTCGCCATAGCAGAGGATGCGTTTTACTCCCAACTCCTTAGCCTCATACTCTGCTACGTCACTACTAGGAAACATCTCATCTGTGGCGCACCAAAATAGGCATTCTGTGGCGCATCCAGGAAATGGTGGGATGCGCCACAGAAATCTTGTCACTAAAATATAATTCTGTGGCGCACCCCCACGGTGCGCCACAGAAATACCAAGATTCTGTGGCGCACCAGCAAGGGTGCGGCACAGAATTATGTCTGTGGCGCATCATTCCTCCATGCGCCACAGAATTCCATGCGACACAGAAAACTAAAAAGATGCGCCACATAATAATTTAAATGTATTTTCAATTTTCTGCTGCCTGATGTACAAATACAGGTATATTACAGAAAATACAGGTATATTACAGAAAATACAGGTATATTACAGGAATTACAGGTATATTACAGGAAACAGGAAATACAGGTATATATTATAGGAAATACAGGTATATCACATTACTTAGAGCCCGAGATACAGGATTTTTACACAAGTCATGATACAAAAGTTCATCGTTTCACACATTAATTACAAGTGCCGAATTTAGGGGTACAAAAGTTAATCTCATGTCACATAAGTCACAGTACAAATAAAGTGACCCAGCAAGAGACCCCAGCAGCGACTCAAGAAGAAGAGACTCCAGCGGTTCCTCCGGCAGAAACCGCCGGATGCAGCAGCGACAAGTGGGCTGAGGCTGCTTCAGCGTCGGACGCAGGAACCTCCGATGAAGTGGGCCCTAGTGATCCCTTAATGTCTAAGCAATCACTAGGGCCCACTTATCACGGCGGTTCCTGCGCCCGACGCGAAGCAGCCTCAGCCCACTCATCGACGGTTTCGGCCGGAGGAACCGCTGGAGTCTCTTCTTCTTGAGTCGCTGCTGGGGTCTCTTGCTCAGTCACTTGAATTGTACTATGACTTATTTGCTGGGTCGCTAATGGAGAACACGTCTAGCTCCACTGGTAGCTGCAGGATTGAGCCTTCTTCTTGATCGGCTCCGGGAACGGTTTAAAGCAGTCTTTCGTCAGCCACGTCCTCATGTCATTTTGCTTGTCTAGGCGTTCTTCGATCTCCCACTTATACATCCCTGCACATGGATTTGGATATATATTTGGTTAATAATATATCTAGTGGATTGGGATATATATTTGGCTGAAGATGTACAAATTACCTCTGGCGTTGTGTAAGGACCCCCCTTCTGTCATGACATCTTCCACAATGATTTGCGATAACTGCATCTGGATGCGATGGAAGTCTTCTCTAAGATCAGCATCGGTGATTTCTGATGGGGTCGCAACATGGAAAACAAAAAATTTCCTACACGGCAAGCGGAATAAACCCCAAGGATCTAGATCTACTAGATGAAGATAGCGAAGGTGAGATCCAATCTCTTACCCTTGAAGATCAACAAACACGTTTTGTCGGTGCAGGGGTTGGCTAGTCGATCCCCGCAACTAGACTCGTCTAGTCGCGAGGAGATGTATTATCCTCGAGATCCAATCCAGTGAAGTGCAGCAACGGGCAGCACCTCCGCGGCGTCCACACGTACGGCTCGATGAAGACGTCAACTCCTTGATCCCGCAAGCGAGAGGACGTGGCCTTGATGATCTCAGCAGCATGACGGTAGTGCCGGTGACGATGACGATCTCCACGAGCAGGGCTTCGCCAAGCCAAGCAAGAGGAGAGGGAGAGGAGGAGGTGGCGCAACATCCCTACGGGGAGAGGTGGTGCGGCAGCTCTAAGGTGGAGGTGAGGCAGCGGCAGCCCTCCGGGGAAGGGGTGGCGCAACTAGGGTAAGGGTGGAGGGAGGTGGTGCGACAGCATAAGGGGTGTGCCGCACCCCTCCCCCCCTTTATATAGGTGGCCGACTAGGGTTAGGGCAGGGGCCGGCCGGCCCCCTTTGCTTGCCCCCCAAGTTGGAGTCCAACTAGGACTCCTCCTTGGGCCCCTTTCCTAAAGGGGTGGAGCCGGCCCCTAGTCCAACTAGGATTCGGCCGGCCCCCCCTTTCCTTGCCGCATGGGCCCATGTGGGCCTAGGTGGTGCGGCACACCAAGGTGGTGGCTGCACCCCTATGGTCCATGTGGGTCCATCTAGACACTTCTAGAACCTTCCGGAACCTTTTCGGTACCCTGCAAATATTTCCGGAACTTTTCCGAAACCTCCGGAAACCACTTTCCATATATGAATCTTATTCTCCGGACTCCTCCGGAACTCCTCGTGACGTCCGGGATCCCATCCGAGACTCCGAATCACCATTCGTTCGTTTCATCATTTAATTCATCGCAAAACCTAATTTCATCAGAACGTTAAGTGTGTGACCCTACGGGTTCGAGAATGCATAGACATGATCATATCAATAATTAATAGCGGGACCGGGATGCCCATATTAATTCCTATACACTCAACGAAAACCTTTTCTCGATTGAACCACGATGCCTGAGATTCAATTAATCTCATATACGATTCCCTTTGTCTCACGATATTTTACTTGCCCGAGATATAATCGTTGACATCCCCATGCCCAGTTTGATCTCGTTACCGGCAAGTTCTCTTTACTCGTCCATAATATAGGATCCCAGTGATTACAACCTAATCACTTGTCTGCAGACTTTTGATGCTATATTACCGAGAAGTCCTAGAGATATCTTCTCCGTCACATGGAGGGACAAATCCCACTCTTGATTCATATCACCCAACAACCCACCATCGGAGATACCTGAAAGCCACCTTTATAATCACCCAGTTACGAAGTGACGTTTGATGTCCACAAAGTATTCCTCCGGTGAACGGGAGTGATATAATCTCATGGTCTAAGGAAACTATATTTGGCATATGAAAGTGTTGACAACAAAACTTTTGTGACACGATTAATTGCAACTCTTTATTTGGGTCATGTCCATCACACCATTACTCCTAATGATATGACTCCGTTATCAAGTGACTATAACAAGTCCATAGTTAGGAAACTCTAACTATCTCTTGATCAACGAACTAGTCCTGTAGATGCTCACTAGGGACTTCTGGTGTTTATATTCCACACATGTATTATGTTTCCATTTAATACAATTATAGCATGGATAATAAACTATTATCATAAACGTGAATATGCTTAACAAACCATTTTATTATTGCCTCTAGGGCATATTCCGAACAGTCTCCCACTTGTAACAGCCCAGATTTGGTACCCTAAAATATGGGCCAAATTTTCACTTTTTGCTTTGCATTGCATCATGGCATACATTATTAAATTGCTAAATTTAATCAAAGCAACAAATGGAAAACATTAAGAGGGAGCAAGCACTCCCAAAACTCCCAAACCAAATGCATTTGCTCAACGTGTCAAACAAAATATTCTGGAACTTACATATTTGTCCAGGAAGTTCCAAGAATGCATTTCATGCTGATTTGGGCAAAGTCAAATTTCACCAAACAATTAAATAAATTGGGACTTCAAAATTGAGTTAAACCAATTCTTAAATTTGAAACCAAGTTAAACATTTCAAATTTTCCAAATAAAATTATAGGGAGTTTCCTTAATATATGAGGAGCCCCCATGATTAATTTCATTATTTTTGGAAATATATAAATGCTCCAACTAAATACATTTTGCAATTTATCAAAAATGAACATATTCAAATCCGATGAACAAATATGTTGCAAAACATTTTAATTTGCAGCACCAATTTTTGTGGAGCTTATACATGTCATGGGAAGGCAACATGAATTTTGGCAGATTTTATAAAAATGTTTAAAGGCCAGAATTTAATTGCCAAAGTTGCTGTTTTATAAGATGTCCAGAAAAGTTATAAAGGAAAAAGGCCACAGGGGGGTTTTCGCAAAACTTCCATCTTCACTGTGGCGACAGGGCCAGCACTGGCGCGCCATGCTGCCGTGGCCGTGCTGCGCGCCGTCGGGCCCCCCTGCCCCTGCGTCGACAAGGAGAAACCCGAGCCGTGCCTCCCTCTCCTCACTCTCCCACTCGCGCCCCTCTCCTTTCCCCGCACCGAAGAACCCTAACCCTAATTCTCTGCTACCGGGCTCCTGCCGCCGCCGCCATTGCCGTGCCGCCGTCAAGTCCGGCTGCCCCGACGCAGACCAACGCCGCCATCGCCTCCGCCGCATCGTCCTCTACCTCCGGCACCAACACACTCTTGCGGGGAGGCCCGGAATCGAGCAAATCGTGCTCGCCCGTTCCGGTCGGTCCGCCGCCTCTGCCGTCACGGTCGCCGTTGAGTCCGGCCGTCCCGGAGCCAGCCGAGGCCACCGTCGTCACCGCCTCGAGCTCCTCTACCTCCTCCTCCACCCGTGCGAGCAGGGATGCCTCCCACCGCGGGAATCGAAGCCAGTTTCCCCGCGCCGGTCGCCGCCGTCTGAACACCGCCGCCTCGCCGTCCGGCCTCCTCGTCCCTCTCCGTCGAGCTCTCTGTGCTCCTGGTGAGCATGCCATCATCGTGGACACCCTCCTGCTCCCCCTCTCCCTCTCACTGCCGTTCCCCACGAATGCCATCGTCCGCCGCCGCAGACATGGTCGCCGGCGAGCCTCCGGTGACCTTTAGGTCCAACCGCCGCCACCCCCCGGTTCCTCTCGGCCTCCTCTAGCTAGTGCCGCTAGTGCCCGCGTCCAATTTCGCTCCGAATCAACGAATTCGTGATCGACAGCGCCCCAGCCCCCTGATGATGTCACTGATGACGTCAGCAGTTCATCTGCTTTAAAATTCCAGAAAATTATAGAAACTAGAAAATGCAATATCTTTTAATTGGTAGATCCAAAAATTGCAAACCAAGTATCAGAGAGTTTGTAATTTCACAACCTACTCAAATATGTCACTCACACATGCAAATGAATTTTTGAATTTGAATTTAAATATGAAATGCAATTCATCTGTGAGATATTCAAATTTTAGAAATTCATATCTAGGGTTTTATAATTCAGAAAAATGCAAATAATATGTCAAAATGCTCAGCTAAATAAACTCTAAATGTTAGTGCCATTAGTTGGTTTTTTTGGTTAAACTTAAATTGCCTGTTTTAATTAAATTAAATAAAATGGCAGAATATAATTGGAATTTATAAAATCCATAACTTTATGAATTTTGATCCAAAAATTATAAATAAGATCTATAAATGTTCAGGAAAACAACATCTACATTTTAGTTCTATTTCCATGCACTAATGAACATTTAAATTGCTGTTTAATTAAAATTATTAAAATGGCAGATTTAATTCCAATTTTGGGAAATTCATAACTTGAGAAATAATCACTCAAAAATTGTGAATAAAATACCAAAATGACCAGCAAAGCAAATGCTATCTACCTATGTTAATATAACAGCATGCAAATAACTTTTACTTTGATGTCATTTTTCGAATTGGTTAAAATGATATCAATTGCTTAACCGTTTCAATCACTATTTCCTCACCGTTAATCGGAAAAATGCAAACAAGGTACCAAAACGATCAGTGGGTTAATCTCTATCAAATAATGTCATTTTCATGCATATTTACCTCATAATTCAGTACTGGACATTTTGGAGATTCACCTAATTCACTAAGTTAAAGATGGAGTTTTAACCCGTTAATTGCAATATTTATTTTAGGGGTTCCATTTAACTTGTGGGAGATGCCCAATACCTTTTCAATGCATAATATGACCATATCATCATGATTGTGCATTGCACCTTGTATTCTTGTTATTTATTTCATTTCCTGTTATTGTTTGTGTTCCGGTAGATTCAGGAGTCGAGGTTCCACCATAATACCTTGACAACCAGCGCGACCAGTACTACCAGCAAGGCAAGAGCTAACCTAACCTTCTTGGCATATCTCATATTCCCCAAGTATTTTATCCACCATACTATTATTGCATTCGATTCTGGTGACAAGTTTTGGTCAGTGTATATAATATCCTATCATTGCATGTTCCCTGAACCATTACCTGTTTCCCCACCTATGAGCCATAGGTTGAAGTGTTGGCCTGAGATAAATCATACCTGTTGTATGTCATGCTTAGATATGCTTAGCCATGCTTAGTCGAATGCTTAAGTTGTCCGTTGATTATTTCCATGAATGTGAAGTGAATGGAATGTTCGGACAGTGGTGGATGCTTGTGTCAATAATTAATTTGATAAAAGGCTGGGATGAGTTGCCAACAAGGTCGTTGGTGTTTTGTCTCGTTCTGGCCCCTAGGTGTGAGTTCTTATCTCTTGAACCAAGACCGAGCGTGCTTCCAAAGGTGGGAGTATGGGCTCCTTACTAACCGAATAATTAGTACGGGCGTATCCAAGGGTCCTCTAGTTGCGCTTTCCATTTGCGTGTGAGTTGCAGGTGAAGATGATGATGATGTGATGATGGTGGTGTTGATAGGAGTGGCGATGGGGCAGGGTGTTGAAATAGGCGCTGAACTTGTCCTGTCGTCACGATGACCCTTGGATAGTCTCATGCTTTGTAAAGGTTTAACCGCGCCTGCCCTGCCGGCTTTCCCCGGAAGAGAGCTAAATGATCAGGCAAGGGGTCGGACGGTACCAATGGTAAAAACAGTACACCCCTGCAGGGTTTAATCTTTTCGAAAAGCCGTGTCCGCGGTTATGGACAACTTGGGAATAGATTATGAGATCATAGATAACCTGAACCTTTAATCAAATGGCAGCTAGAGGTTGCATAATCAACGTGTGATAAAGGTTCATTTCCTCGAGGGTGATTCGAGGGAGTGCCTTGGTGGAGATAAGTAGTGTTTCTGAATATAGTAGGTTCCCCGTGAACCGAAGAGAAAAGTGTTACCCTCTTATCCCCTTATGAAAACCTTCTGATTAGACGATGCCATGAGTCCTAGTCTTCGGAAGGAAAAATCAGCTTTATGCAAAACAACTACCTTATATAGCTTTGAAGCCTCCGTCAGCATCGGGCCTATATCGCCCTACTAATTCTTGCGAGTACGTCGTACTCAGCCTTGCTTTGTTGATTATTATTTGTTTCAGAGGAGGACGCCACCGAACTGGAAGGTGGGTTCTACGTTGACTTCGACGAGTAGTCTGGGGTTCCCAGGTGGCAGCTTGGGACGTCATGGAACAGGCTGGCACGGGATGTTTATCTGTAGGCCTCTTAGGCCATAATTTGGATCTTGTTGTTTAGACAACTTTAATTTGCTTCCGCGTGTTGTAATGATGGGTCAGTGACCTCTGATGTGTCATTTGCTATCTTTCTCAATTATATGAGTTGATCTATGATATCTTTGTGTCGTAGGGTTTGTGATGTGCCAGTTCGTTCCACAAGTCTCGGTCTCTTTACTATACATGGAAGCGATGTCTGAGCTTATGGCATGATTGAGGTGTTGTGTGCCGATGATCCATTCCGAGCACACCTGCCAAAGTGTATTGGCCTGGGATTGGTAAACCCAGTAACCCTCAATTGTGTAGCATGACCGGTTACAACGTTCCACTGTATAGTTCTGGGGTCGGGGCGCTACAAATTGGTATCAGAGCAGGACTGCCTGTAGGAAACCCGTTCTATTGGTCGATGTCGAGTCTAGTTCGTGAAAATTATTTTAACCTAAAAATGAGTTGTGAAAACCATCTTAGGATTCTTTTTACTCCTTACCCAATTCACTCTGATCTCGGTGCCATCTTACCTCTATTTGATTTAACGATGCTTCTGCTCGTCTGCAAAATCCAAATCTTTAGGATCACGGGGTTGGGTTCTATCTTTAGTTACTGGTTAGCTTTGCTCGTCTGCCAATTCTAAGCCCGAAGAGAAGAAGTATTGCGGATCGCCAAGAAATTCCCTTGCTTTAGCCCAAGATCTTAAACCGAAGGTCCCGGATTGTGCTAGGGCTCAGGTGTAATGATTATGAGGGTTGTCACCCATGTGAGCATTATGCTATTCGTGAGTCCCAGTGCATGAAGCTGATCTTTAACCTAAGATCTTTTCCGTTGAATCCTGATGTTAATTGTCAAACCCTACGTCAGGTTGGCCATGTTTGAAGTTAATCTTCAATTGGTGGTTATAGTCGTAATTGAAATGCGGCAACAAACCTCTTCTCTGTCACGAGCTATAGCTGGATATTCTGTCATGAAACCATCTAGATCAAGATAAGAGTGCTCATCGCGAGTTTCCCAGCTATCCTTGTGATTCCTCCGGTAACACCGATTCCTGAAACCCTTTCGGCACTAGTTGTCGGAAGAGTGCTAACAAGGGCTTCTGCATTATCTTGATATTGTTGTTAGCCCGTTTTCTTACTCTTAATCTGTTGTCCGACCTTTATCTGTCAGTTGACAGTCAAGTGTTATCGTGCATTGGTGTGTTCCGAAGCATGTTACCCTTGTGGTCCGTCAATACATTCCACATCGGGATGTTAGGAGAAACAAACTCCGGTACCTTGTCCATTTCTCGGCCAGGTCAAAGTATTGTAATCCGCAGAATAAGAGGCTTGTCTAGCTTTTGTTCTGCTCAACCTTGGAGTGGCACACTCTTTAATATCAAGATGGTTGTGCTTAGTTTCATGACGTACTTGATGAAGTGATGCTCTTACCCTTCCTTATCCATCTACCTCCGAGCTACTCGGGCTCGAGATCGTTGAGGATGCATAATGATGTGGAAATCGGACATTCTTACAATTGATATTGCTTTGATATCCAAGGACATTGATGGCGCTCTTAGCATGATTGGTAATCTGATCATCAAGCCGAGTTTGACTGTGCTACCAAGTCCATTCGTCATGTGTCCACCTTCGGTCAATGAGTTAGATTCGTGTCAAAACTCTAAAGATCACAGCGTTCGCGTGGAAAAGCAATTTTCCTCTCGCAATCTAGCTAGTGTCCTGGAGCTTGACGATGTAGTCAATTCTTGAGATCCTCACCTCTCGTTATCTGTTGTAACTCCTCCCTCAGATATGTTAGGTCTGAAATTTCCGCACGCTTAACCAAATCTGAGTCTCAAGCAGAAATGATGGTTGGTGTTCTTAAGAGTATGACCTAGGCCTTGTGTGATCCAGCAAGTTTGAGGTGGTGGTTGCCCTACTTAACTGGAAGGTCTATCGTGATATCTTCTTGCTCTTCGTAAAATCAAACCATTCTCCATGAGGATATTGTGCTACTTGTTCTAGAAGTTGCCCTTATGGTCTCTTCGCAACCTTAAAAGTCCGACCTCCACTTGATGACCTATTGAAGGCTTTTCCGAAGCCTGATAGTGGTATCTAGAACATCGAGGAGAACATTAACGTGGTGTTGCTAAAAATGTCTCTCGGTCGTTTCTCCTATCCTCTGCTCGACCTTTGTATGGCCAAGTGGTTCCTAGTTTTCCCCAATGGCTTATGGTCTTGTGCAAAGTTCATATTTCCAACCCTTGGAGAAAATTTGTCTATCACCTCGAGCTATCTTCTGACTTTCTCGTCGGCACGTCATGCTTGTTACCATTTCTCTGCAACAAGGAAGATCATCGTGGGATCGAGAAGATCGTTGAAGTTGAGAGTTGTCATGTTTCCCTCCTCTCCCTCTTCCTATTCTAGGAATCTCGGGGCGAGATTCTTGTAAGGGGGGTAGATTTGTAACAGCCCAGAATTGGTACCCTAAAATATGGGCCAAATTTTCACTTTTTGCTTTGCATTGCATCATGGCATACATTATTAAATTGCTAAATTTAATCAAAGCAACAAATGGAAAACATTAAGAGGGAGCAAGCACTCCCAAAACTCCCAAACCAAATGCATTTGCTCAACGTGTCAAAACAAAATATTCTGGAACTTACATATTTGTCCAGGAAGTTCCAAGAATGCATTTCATGCTGATTGGGCAAAGTCAAATTTCACCAAACAATTAAATAAATTGGGACTTCAAAATTGAGTTAAACCAATTCTTAAATTTGAAACCAAGTTAAACATTTCAAATTTTCCAAATAAAATTATAGGGAGTTTCCTTAATATATGAGGAGCCCCCATGATTAATTTCATTATTTTTGGAAATATATAAATGCTCCAACTAAATACATTTTGCAATTTATCAAAAATGAACATATTCAAATCCGATGAACAAATATGTTGCAAAACATTTTAATTTGCAGCACCAATTTTTGTGGAGCTTATACATGTCATGGGAAGGCAACATGAATTTTGGCAGATTTTATAAAAATGTTTAAAGGCCAGAATTTAATTGCCAAAGTTGCTGTTTTATAAGATGTCCAGAAAAGTTATAAAGGAAAAAGGCCACAGGGGGGTTTTCGCAAAACTTCCATCTTCACTGTGGCGACAGGGCCAGCACTGGCGCGCCATGCCGCCGTGGCCGTGCTGCGCGCCGTCGGGCCCCCCTGCCCCTGCGTCGACAAGGAGAAACCCGAGCCGTGCCTCCCTCTCCTCACTCTCCCACTCGCGCCCCTCTCCTTTCCCCGCACCGAAGAACCCTAACCCTAATTCTCTGCTACCGGGCTCCTGCCGCCGCCGCCATTGCCGTGCCGCCGTCAAGTCCGGCTGCCCCGACGCAGACCAACGCCGCCATCGCCTCCGCCGCATCGTCCTCTACCTCCGGCACCAACACACTCTTGCGGGGAGGCCCGGAATCGAGCAAATCGTGCTCGCCCGTTCCGGTCGGTCCGCCGCCTCTGCCGTCACGGTCGCCGTTGAGTCCGGCCGTCCCGGAGCCAGCCGAGGCCACCGTCGTCACCGCCTCGAGCTCCTCTACCTCCTCCTCCACCCGTGCGAGCAGGGATGCCTCCCACCGCGGGAATCGAAGCCAGTTTCCCCGCGCCGGTCGCCGCCGTCTGAACACCGCCGCCTCGCCGTCCGGCCTCCTCGTCCCTCTCCGTCGAGCTCTCTGTGCTCCTGGTGAGCATGCCGTCATCGTGGACACCCTCCTGCTCCCCCTCTCCCTCTCACTGCCGTTCCCCACGAATGCCATCGTCCGCCGCCGCAGACATGGTCGCCGGCGAGCCTCCGGTGACCTTTAGGTCCAACCGCCGCCACCCCCCGGTTCCTCTCGGCCTCCTCTAGCTAGTGCCGCTAGTGCCCGTGTCCAATTTCGCTCCGAATCAACGAATTCGTGATCGACAGCGCCCCAGCCCCCTGATGATGTCACTGATGACGTCAGCAGTTCATCTGCTTTAAAATTCCAGAAAATTATAGAAACTAGAAAATGCAATATCTTTTAATTGGTAGATCCAAAAATTGCAAACCAAGTATCAGAGAGTTTGTAATTTCACAACCTACTCAAATATGTCACTCACACATGCAAATGAATTTTTGAATTTGAATTTAAATATGAAATGCAATTCATCTGTGAGATATTCAAATTTTTAGAAATTCATATCTAGGGCTTTATAATTCAGAAAAATTGCAAATAATATGTCAAAATGCTCAGCTAAATAAACCCTAAATGTTAGTGCCATTAGTTGGTTTTTTTGGTTAAACTTAAATTGCCTGTTTCAAATGAATTAAATAAAATGGCAGAATATAAATGGAATTTATAAAATCCATAACTTTATGAATTTTGATCCAAAAAATATAAATAAGATCTATAAATGTTCAGGAAAACAACATCTACATTTTAGTTCTATTTCCATGCACTAATGAACATTTAAATTGCTGTTTAATTAAAATTATTAAAATGGCAGATTTAATTCCAATTTTGGGAAATTCATAACTTGAGAAATAATCACTCAAAAATTGTGAATAAAATACCAAAATGACCAGCAAAGCAAATGCTATCTACCTATGTTAATATAACAGCATGCAAATAACTTTTACTTTGATGTCATTTCGAATTGGTTAAAATGATATCAATTGCTTAACCGTTTCAATCACTATTTCCTCACCGTTAATCGGAAAAATGCAAACAAGGTACCAAAACGATCAGTGGGTTAATCTCTATCAAATAATGTCATTTTCATGCATATTTACCTCATAATTCAGTACTGGACATTTTGGAGATTCACCTAATTCACTAAGTTAAAGATGGAGTTTTAACCCGTTAATTGCAATATTTATTTTAGGGGTTCCATTTAACTTGTGGGAGATGCCCAATACCTTTTCAATGCATAATATGACCATATCATCATGATTGTGCATTGCACCTTGTATTCTTGTTATTTATTTCATTTCCTGTTATTGTTTGTGTTCCGGTAGATTCAGGAGTCGAGGTTCCACCACAATACCTTGACAACCAGCGCGACCAGTACTACCAGCAAGGCAAGAGCTAACCTAACCTTCTTGGCATATCTCATATTCCCCAAGTATTTTATCCACCATACTATTATTGCATTCGATTCTGGTGACAAGTTTTGGTCAGTGTATATAATATCCTATCATTGCATGTTCCCTGAACCATTACCTGTTTCCCCACCTATGAGCCATAGGTTGAAGTGTTGGCCTGAGATAAATCATACCTGTTGTATGTCATGCTTAGATATGCTTAGCCATGCTTAGTCGAATGCTTAAGTTGTCCGTTGATTATTTCCATGAATGTGAAGTGAATGGAATGTTCGGACAGTGGTGGATGCTTGTGTCAATAATTAATTTGATAAAAGGCTGGGATGAGTTGCCAACAAGGTCGTTGGTGTTTTGTCTCGTTCTGGCCCCTAGGTGTGAGTTCTTATCTCTTGAACCAAGACCGAGCGTGCTTCCAAAGGTGGGAGTATGGGCTCCTTACTAACCGAATAATTAGTACGGGCGTATCCAAGGGTCCTCTAGTTGCGCTTTCCATTTGCGTGTGAGTTGCAGGTGAAGATGATGATGATGTGATGATGGTGGTGTTGATAGGAGTGGCGATGGGGCAGGGTGTTGAAATAGGCGCTGAACTTGTCCTGTCGTCACGATGACCCTTGGATAGTCTCATGCTTTGTAAAGGTTTAACCGCGCCTGCCCTGCCGGCTTTCCCCGGAAGAGAGCTAAATGATCAGGCAAGGGGTCGGACGGTACCAATGGTAAAAACAGTACACCCCTGCAGGGTTTAATCTTTTCGAAAAGCCGTGTCCGCGGTTATGGACAACTTGGGAATAGATTATGAGATCATAGATAACCTGAACCTTTAATCAAATGGCAGCTAGAGGTTGCATAATCAACGTGTGATAAAGGTTCATTTCCTCGAGGGTGATTCGAGGGAGTGCCTTGGTGGAGATAAGTAGTGTTTCTGAATATAGTAGGTTCCCCGTGAACCGAAGAGAAAAGTGTTACCCTCTTATCCCCTTATGAAAACCTTCTGATTAGACGATGCCATGAGTCCTAGTCTTCGGAAGGAAAAATCAGCTTTATGCAAAACAACTACCTTATATAGCTTTGAAGCCTCCGTCAGCATCGGGCCTATATCGCCCTACTAATTCTTGCGAGTACGTCGTACTCAGCCTTGCTTTGTTGATTATTATTTGTTTCAGAGGAGGACGCCACCGAACTGGAAGGTGGGTTCTACGTTGACTTCGACGAGTAGTCTGGGGTTCCCAGGTGGCAGCTTGGGACGTCATGGAACAGGCTGGCACGGGATGTTTATCTGTAGGCCTCTTAGGCCATAATTTGGATCTTGTTGTTTAGACAACTTTAATTTGCTTCCGCGTGTTGTAATGATGGGTCAGTGACCTCTGATGTGTCATTTGCTATCTTTCTCAATTATATGAGTTGATCTATGATATCTTTGTGTCGTAGGGTCTGTGATGTGCCAGTTCGTTCCACAAGTCTCGGTCTCTTTACTATACATGGAAGCGATGTCTGAGCTTATGGCATGATTGAGGTGTTGTGTGCCGATGATCCATTCCGAGCACACCTGCCAAAGTGTATTGGCCTGGGATTGGTAAACCTAGTAACCCTCAATTGTGTAGCATGACCGGTTACAACGTTCCACTGTATAGTTCTGGGTCGGGGCGCTACACCACTTGCACTAGAGTCATAATCTAGTTTACATTTCCTCGATCCAACACCCATGGAGTCTCACTCATGAAGTCTCAGTGCTGATCATGTTTGCTTGTGGAAGAGGTTCTGTCCGTGCTCTGTACTTTACAGCTCTTTATGTCCTTTGCAAAATTTGTAACTGTCACCTAATTTGACATTACTTTATCATCACATGATAAACTTCGTATCATCCCATGATAAAAACTCATTATCATATAATGCATATAATATGTTTGGTTATAGAGTGAGATATTCGTATCGTTTTATGCCTATATGTATGATCAGTCAAATGGACTTTCTCATAACATATGCATCCAGAACTCACTTGATCTTGAAACAACTTTCTCAAACCAAAATATTATATCTTATTTCAATCCTTGAATTAATCATATACTCCTATATGTTGTAGACTTAACAAATCGACGGTGAACCTTGTCACTTCGATATTTCCGATCATGCTTTCGCTGCGCTGCTCTGACTTTAAAAGATCTCCAATTTAGTTTGGCTTTATGACTTCAATCAAGTCTACCATATTCTAAATTCATCTCAATTCCATGAAAAATGACTCCTCGTTTAACATGTTCTTACAATTAAGAACTTGGGTCACATATCATCATATACAAACACATGGTTCTTATATGTTGAGACCTATGAACAATTCATAGTGAATTCCAACATATCCTTCAACCATCAATTTTGTACTGAGTTCTCAACTCAATGTTTCACCTATATGTTACAATGAGATGAATCGTTCTTCTCTTGTTTTATTTTGAACTCCTTCAAAAACTATTTAGGTTAAACATCTGACTTTAATGTTTATCAAACTTATCTATCCTCCATAGATACATTCATCTACATGAATATTTGATGTTTAAACTAACTTCACAAGTTATGCATTGGTCCATGACAACATTTACAACATTTACGAAATCTCCATTTCATTCAAAACACGATGTTGTAAACTCCCACTCAAATATACACCATACACATATTAAATTGTGAAGCCACTATGGCTCCCACTCAGAAATATGTTATCTTTATATTTGACCATGATTAACTAGTTCCCACTCAAACATATGTCACACATATTTTGATTATGGAAATTAGTTTCTGCTCTAACTTAATATATGTCTCCACATATGTTAATTAGATCCCACTCAGTTCCTTATGCACTTTCTCGACACTTTGGACGACTCCAAAATTTCTTAACTCTTAAGATTCGAGAACTCATATACGAAACACCAGTACCTTGCCAGCTCTAAGTTTTATTTATTCCACACAAACTCTTTGCAAAATAAATATGTGAAACATTTTTCACAAAATCAAGTAACGATTACTTTGTGATTTAAACTTAATATAGAATGACCCTTGGTCACTTTCGTATTTTAAAGTTTCTATTTCTCCATTTGTAATTTTGTAGGTATGTCTTGTTTCTCAAACATGACAAGTAAATCATGAATATTATTTTGCAACTTTTGACAAATTTCATATTCTTGAATCCCTGCACTTTAGACAAGCTAAACCAAAATTCAATGATCACCATCATTAAAATCTTTTATGTCTCAAGTTTTAACCAACATAGCACTTTACATATGTGCCACTTGATACATAAACATGCAAGGTTTAAGCTTTCTAAATTTATTCCAACAATTCTTTTATCCATGAAACCATTTCATGATAAAACCACTAAAATACACAACACAACCAAACACATTGGTCTGTTCCTTTTAGTCTCACATTGTGGAATCTCTATTCATAATCTCATATGAATATTCTACAAAACTCCATTTGCTATGGCTTTTAATTATCTCATAATTATTGAAACCACTATTTCACATAACTCATATGCGAAACGCAAATCATTAAATAGATCCTTTATTTAAAACAGAGTGTTATCAAAATAAATCTAAATGATACAAATAAACTCTTAAATTCAAAACCCTTCTTTATGACCACATAATATCAAATATAATGTGACTACAATACTTTAGGTTTATCAAAACACTTTTGAATAATCTCTAAATATTGTAATTTGTGATAACACTTGTCACAAGTCTTCACACTAAACAATAACTCAAATATTTCGTCTCTTTTGATCAAATCGAAAAGACTCAATTGTCTTGTTAACTCAATATCCTCTACTTCCATGGTCTCATCATGACATGAATAAATACTCCTATTTACTCATTCACGATGAAGAACATAAAACAATGATGTCTCTTATTAACTAAAAAATTCCACCAACACTTGTGTTTATTTTCCAGCTACTCATGGCATTTTCAGAAAATGGCATTTTTAATTATGCTACTTGGTGATGCGCATCAGAATACTCATCAACCACTATAGCACAACTAAAAATAAATCTTATCATCAAGTATTGGATATTTTAGCATGTCTTTATTTATAAGTGTTTAACTAATTATCGTTTAAATCTAACAAAGGACAATAATCTCATAATCGAAACGTGATCTCCAAAAAGGATTACTCATGAAAACAGAACAACCATTTGTCTTTAACATGAATGACCGTCTCACAAACCGAGACACGGAGAGCAAGCAAAAGAAAGAAATCTATCAACGACCGACTTCGGACTAGAATCTAGAAACATACCTAAGGGAAGAAAGCATACTAATTTAAGATCACACTCAATTCGATTACAAAACTCATTCAAATGCTCTAATTTAAAACGATAAATGTAGAAGTGAAAAGACGCCAGCATCAACTCCTTGATTTGCCATCTTCCCACAAAATCCACTCAGTCCCTCCATGCACTTCTCAAACGGCGGGCCCTGTTTTCACAAAATAGCACAAGTATCAAATACTTAGCTCACCACAAGTGTAAATGGGACATTTAAACATTTATAACTAGTATATCAAAATATACCTTCTGCATTGACTACTTCTCCTGCTATGGGTTCCACTTTAACTTGACGCGGCCGGGAAATAAACTCACAGAAAGTGATCGAATCCCTTCCCATGACATAGTTCCTGACATAATCCTTATAGCTGGGGGGAAGCGAGCGCAGCACCCCATCTATTGCCATCTCGTCAATTATTTCATGGTTACAAACATCCACCATAGTATAATACAACCGGTGCATCTTACTCAGGTGTTGTTCCAAGCAAGTGTTTTCTTCCATCTTAGTTGAAAGAAAATCATCCAAGCATTCAAACCTTGCACCTCTAACTTGTGCTATGAACCTTCTTTTCAGCTCATCGACAATCTCCATTGCGCTCAAGTTTCCAAATTGTCTACCAAGGTTAGAATCCATGAAGGTGCATATCAGCCACTCGACTCTCAAGTAGGTGGTCTTTTGATCGTACCACTCCATATACCCTTCATAGTCAGCAGTAACATCAGGGCGTTTTTCTAAAGGTTCATCTATCACGTAGAGCTCGCCATTGGTGTGTAGGGCTTCTCTCAGACGCATGTACCACTCAGCAAAGTTTGACCCATCGAGACGCAGCTCCTCAGCAAGAAACATACTACTGTAGTCGCCCATGATCTACAAGGATTTTGCAAAGACATCTTTAGGACTCTTGTTTATGATAATTTTGGTTCAACTTAATCAAATTAATATATGAACTCCCACTAAACTCAACATCTCTCTGGTTGTTTAGTGACACACGATCCAAATCCACTACACCACAACCGATCATCACGTGAGATGATGTAGCTTCAATGGTGAACAACTCAGTGTTGATCATATCATTCATATGACTCGTGTTTAACCTTTCGGTTCCGTGTTCCCGAGGCCATGTCTGTACATGCTAGGCTCGTCAAGACAACCGTAGTATTTTTGCATGTGTAAACTGGCTTACACCCGTTGTATGTGAACGTTGAATCTATCACACCCAATCATCACGTGATGCTTCGAAACGACGAACTTTCGCAACGGTGCATACTAGGGGAGAACACTTAATTATCTTGATATTAACATGAGAGATCACCTTATCATGCTACCGTCGCGATCACATCTAAGCATAACAATAAGGTGCATAAAAGGGATTAACATCACATGCAATTCAAAATTGTGATATGATATGGCCTTTCTTCTTATGCTTTTTGATCCATCAAGCAAGATCTCCATCTCCGGCATGATCTCCATCATCGTGGCGCCATCACCATGGTTGTCCACCAACTATTGCAACTACAACTAATGCTACTCTTAGCAATAAAGTAAAGCAATTACATGGTGATTCAATGACTCGCAGGTCAAATAAAATAAATAAAGACAACCATATGGCTCCTGCCGGTTGCCATACTCGTCGACATGCAAGTCGCGAAATATTACAAACATGATCATTGCATACATTATCACAAATCACATTGGCCATATCACATCACTTGACCCCCTCTGCAAAAACAAGTTAGACGTCCTCTACTTTGTTTATGCAAATTTTACGTGGCTTGGGTCAACGAGAAAAAACCGTTCTAATCTACGCAAAACCACAACGGTGATATAATAGTTGCTTATTTACTCATCCTTTTGAAAGGCCTTCCATTGAAAATTGCATCCTCACTAAAGCAAGAGAAACAGACACCCGCCAGCCACTTATGCAAAACAAGTTGCATGTTAGTCGTGGAACCGGTCTCTCGTGCGTGGACGAGTAAGGTTGGTCCGGGCCGCTTCAATATCACAATACCGCAAAGATGCAAAGTGCACGCGAGAAGGTAGCAACATAAAATATCAACGCCCACAACTCCTTGTGTTCTAATCGCACCAACATCTACGAATAGATCTAGGCTCTGATACCACTGATGGGGTCGCAGCATGGAAAACAAAAAAATTTCCTACGCGGCAAGCGGAATAAACCCCAAGGATCTAGATCTACTAGATGAAGATAGCAAAGGTGAGATCCAATCTCTTACCCTTGAAGATCAACAAACATGTTTTGTCGGTGCAGGGGTTGGCTAGTCGATCCCCACAACTAGACTCGTCTAGTCGCGAGGAGATGTATTATCCTCGAGATCCAATCCGGTGAAGTGCAGCAACGGGTAGCACTTCCGCGGCGTCCACACGTACGGCTCGATGAAGACGTCAACTCCTTGATCCCGCAAGCGAGAGGATGTGGCCTTGATGATCTCAGCAGCACGACGGTAGTGCCGGTGATGATGGCGATCTCCACGAGCAGGGCTTCGCCAAGCCAAGCAAGAGGAGAGGGAGAGGAGGAGGTGGCGCAACAGCCCTACGGGGAGAGGTGGTGCGGCAGCTCTAAGGTGGAGGTGAGGCAGCGGCAGCCCTCCGGGGAAGGGGTGGCGCAGCCTGGGCAAGGGTGGAGGGAGGTGGTGCGGCAGCACAAGGGGTGTGCCGCACCCCTCCCCCCCTTTATATAGGTGGCCGGCTAGGGTTAGGGCAGGGGTCGGCCGGCCCCCTTTGCTTGCCCCCCAAGTTGGAGTCCATCTAGGACTCCTCCTTGGGCCCCTTTCCTAAAGGGGTGGAGCCGGCCCCTAGTCCAACTAGGATTCGGCCGGCCCCCCCTTTCCTTGCCGCATGGGCCCATGTGGGCCTAGGTGGTGCGGCACACCAAGGTGGTGGCTGCACCCCTATGGTCCATGTGGGTCCATCTAGACACTTCTAGAACCTTCCGGAACCTTTCCGGTACCCTGCAAATATTTCTGGAACTTTTCCGAAACCTCCGGAAACCACTTTCCATATATGAATCTTATTCTCCGGACTCCTCCGGAACTCCTCGTGACGTCCGGGATCCCATCCGAGACTCCGAATCACCATTCGTTCGTTTCATCATTTAATTCATCGCAAAACCTAATTTCATCGGAACGTTAAGTGTGTGACCCTACGGGTTCGAGAATGCATAGACATGATCATATCAATAATTAATAGCGGGACCGGGATGCCCATATTAATTCCTATACACTCAACGAAAACCTTTTCTCGATTGAACCACGATGTCAGAGATTCAATTAATCTCATATACGATTCCCTTTGTCTCACGATATTTTTCTTGCCCGAGATATAATCGTTGACATCCCCATGTCTAGTTTGATCTCGTTACCGGCAAGTTCTCTTTACTCGTCCATAATATAGGATCCCAGTGATTACAACCTAATCACTTGTCTGCAGACTTTTGATGCTATATTACCGAGAAGGCCTAGAGATATCTTCTCCGTCACATGGAGGGACAAATCCCACTCTTGATTCATATCACCCAACAACCCACCATCGGAGATACCTGAAAGCCACCTTCATAATCACCCAGTTATGAAGTGACGTTTGATGTCCACAAGGTATTCCTCCGGTGAACGGGAGTGATATAATCTCATGGTCTAAGGAAACTATATTTGGCATATGAAAGTGTTGACAACAAAACTTTTGTGACACGATTAATTGCAACTCTTTATTTGGGTCATGTCCATCACACCATTACTCCTAATGATATGACTCCGTTATCAAGTGACTATAACAAGTCCATAGTTAGGAAACTCTAACTATCTCTTGATCAACGAACTAGTCCTGTAGAGGCTCACTAGGGACTCTGGTGTTTATATTCCACACATGTATTATGTTTCCATTTAATACAATTATAGCATGGATAATAAACTATTATCATAAACGTGAATATGCTTAATAAACCATTTTATTATTGCCTCTAGGGCATATTCCCAACACTCCGGCCTCAGGACGGCCCAAGCCTCGGCCAGGCCGGGCGTGCGGCGCTTGCGGAGACCGACGGTGACGTCGCCGGCGACCGAGAATCGGCGGCGGGAGAGAGGGAAGAGGGGCGCGGGAAAGATGCTATCGAGAAGCGGAGCTCACCCTGAACTCTCCGGGATGGTTGACGACGGCGCGGAGGGATTGACGGCGACGTGCGGGTGCTCGGCGGAGCGCGGCCGACGCGGAAGAAGTTGAGGACGCCGGCGTCGATCTAGGCGATCCCGACCCGATTCCTTACGCGGGAAGGGAGAAGAGGATGCGGCGCAACTCGCGGTGGTCGTCGATCTATCTCGCACTCACTCGAATGACGACGGCGTGCTCGGCTACGGCGGCAATGGGGTGCATGACCTCAGGAGAGAGAGAAGGGGAACAGGGAGAGCGGGGTGGGGGGAAGGGAGCAGGTAGCGCCCAGAGCGTCGTGGCATCCTTGTCCAGCAGCGGGCGTGGCGACGAGGGGCCCGGCCACGGCATGGGGGCGGCGCGGAGGTGGCGGCATGGGCACGGGAGGCATGGCGCCAGTGCCTCCCGACACTGTGGAGAAGAAACCCAATTTTGCGAAAACCCCCCTGGCACAATTTATCTTAATTACAAAAAGGTCCAGCCACACTTTGTTGATTTTAATTGGGCCCCTAAATTTTTTTTATAAAATATGTAAAAATTCATATAGGCTCCATTTAACCTTTAGGTGCTCCACAAAAATTGGTGAGGCAAAATAAAATATTTTGGTCAACATTTGTTCACAGCTTTTAATTTAGGTCATTTTTGATAAATTGCAAAAAGCATTCAATTGGAGCAATTAACCATTTCCAAAAATAGTGAATTTAATCATGGAGGCTCCCAACATATTAATGAAGCTTCCCATGATTTTAGTTTGAATTTTGGGAATGTTTAATTTGGTTTCAAAAATAGAAATTGAATTAAGCCAATTTGAATTCTCAAACTCATTTCTTATTTGACCAAATTTAGGAATTGAGAATTGGTTTCAAAAAGTAAACTTGGAACTTCCTAAACCATTTGGAAGTCCAAGCATGATTTGGTTTGATAAGTTGAGCAGTTGCATTGGTTAGGATGTTGGGAAGTTTGTCTCCCCATTTCAATTTGTTTCCAAGTGAAAGTTTGAAATGGCAATTGCATATGGATGCTATGATGCAAACATGGAAACAAAAGTGGAAAAATTCTTCGTATTTTTTTCATTACCAAGTTGGGGCTATTACAATTCTACCCCCCTTACAGGAATCTTGTCCCGAGATTCTAGGCTTGAGTGAAGAAGGCGGGGTATTCCTGACGGAGACTAGTTTCTCGCTCCCATGTGGATTCTTCCTCGGAATGGTTGGACCATTGAACTTTTAGGAACTTGATAGTCTTGTTGCGGGTTTTCCTCTCCGCTTCATCCAAGATGCAGACAGGATGCTCGCGATAGGTCAAATCCTCTTGAATGTCCAACGCCTCATGATCAACCCCACGGATGGGATCCTTGAAGCAACGACGGAGTTGGGAAACATGGAATACATTATGCACATCCGGGAAGTTTGAGGGCAACTCAAGTTGATAGGAGAGATCTCCTCGCTTGGCTAGGACGGCGAAAGGGCCAACATAGCGAGGTGCCAATTTTCCCTTGATCCGAAGCGACGAACGCCTCGGAGAGGAGAGACTCGAAGATAGGCCTTGTCACCAATTTCATAGTGGACCTCTTGATGATGCTTATCATAATAGCTTTTCTGACGGGATTGAGCAGCCTTGAGATTATCCTGAATGATACGGACTTTCTCCTCGGCTTCATTGATCACATCAGGACCGAAGAGTGGCCTCTCCCCGGTTTCAGACCAAGTGAGAGGAGTTCGGAATTTTCTCCCATAGAGAACCTCATAGGGAGCCATTTGCAAACTGGCTTGATAGCTATTGTTGTAGGAGAACTCGGCGATAGGGAGGTACTTTTCCCAACCCTTGCCGAAGGAGATGACACAAGCTCGAAGCATGTCCTCAAGAACTTGGTTCACTCTTTCAGTTTGACCGTCGGTTTGAGGATGATAAGCGGTGCTGAAGTTGAGGCGGGTCCGAGAGCCTTTTGGAGGCTTTGCAAAAATTTGGACACAAACAGGCTCCCACGATCTGAAATGATCCTCAAGGGAACCCCGTGCAAGGGAACAATCCGGGCCATATATAGCTCCGCCAATTTGACGGAGTTGATATCCTCTCGAACTGGAAGGAAATGGGCGAATTTGGATAGACGATGAATGACTACCCAAATGGCATTGTTACCCTTTTGTGATCTTGGAAGGCCGGTGATGAAATCCATACCAACTTCATCCCATTTCATCTCGGGAATGGCTATGGGGCGAAGGGTACCGGCTGGTCTTTGATGTTCAGCTTTCACTCGGTGACAGACGTCGCATTCAGCAACATATTTGGAAATTTCCCGCTTCATGCGGGTCCACCAGAATTTGGGACGGAGGTCTTGGTACATTTTTGTGCTACCAGGATGGATGGATATAGGAGATTCATGGGCTTCTTGGAGTATCAACTGCTTGGTATTTCCCCTTTTGGGCACCACAAGGTGGTCCCCAAAATAGACCACACCGGAATCATCAACGGAGAAACACTTGGCCTTCCCACTTGCAATATTCTTCTTGATCTTGCGGATGCCAGCATCATGTTGCTGGGCGGCCTTGATTTCATCCTCAAGGGTGGATTTGATCTCGAGGTTAGCTAGATAACCGGAGGGAACAATCTCCAGATTCAACCTAGCAAATTCCTCATGGAGAGCCGGTTGTGCCTTTTCCACCATCACGGTGTTGCAATAGGCCTTGCGACTCAAAGCATCGGCCACGACATTTGCCTTGCCGGGTTGATAGTTGAGAGTCACATCATAGTCTTTTATCAATTCCAGCCATCTCCTCTGCCTCAAGTTCAGATCCGGCTGGGTGAAGAGATATTTTAGGCTTTGATGGTCGGAGTAGATATCGCAACGGTTGCCCAATAGATAGGACCTCCATTGCTTCAGAGCATGTACCACGGCGGCAAGCTCCAAATCATGAGTTGGATAATTTTGCTCATGTGGTTTGAGTTGACGGGAGGCATAGGCGACAACATGGCCTTCTTGCATCAAAACACAGCCCAAGCCTTGGAGAGATGCATCACAATAGACAACAAAGTCCTTGTCAGTGTCGGGAAGGACAAGCACCGGAGTGGTGGTGAGCTTGACCTTGAGGGTTTGGAAACTTTCTTTCGCCTTGTCTGACCATATGAACTGCTTGTTCTTCTTGAGGAGGTCAGTCAATGCTTTGGCTATTTTGGAAAAGCCCTCGATGAATTGGCGTAATAACCCGGCAATCCAAGGAAGCTTCGGATATCTTTGGTGGACTTGGGAGTTGGCCAATACAGGATGGCCTGAATTTTGTCTCGTATCACCGCTACTCCAGCAGCTGACACCACATGTCCCAGAAAGATGAGCTCCTTCAACCAAAACTCGCACTTGGAGAACTTGGCACATAGGCGGTGATCTCTAAGCTTGGTCAAGACAAGTCGAAGATGCTCAGCATGCTCTTCTTCGGTTTTGGAATAGACAAGGATGTCATCGATGTAAATGATGACAAACTTGTCGAGGTACTTGTGGAAGATGGAGTTCATCAGCCTCATGAATGTAGCCGGAGAATTTGTGAGGCCAAAGGACATGACGGTGTACTCATATAACCCATAGCGGGTAGTGAAAGCCGTCTTTGGAATATCCTCCTTTCGGATTTTTATTTGATGGTAGCCTGACCTCAGATCCATCTTGGAGAACACAGTTGCACCAGCTAGTTGATCGAACAAGTCAGTTATTCTGGGGATAGGATACTTGTTTTTGACGGTCACCGCATTCAGAGGGCGGTAATCAACGACCAGACGAGGAACATTTGTATCCCTCTTCTTGACAAAGATGACCGGGCAGCCCCAAGGTGAGCTACTCGGCCGGATGAATTCTTTTTCCAGAAGCTCATCAAGTTGCTTCTTTAATTCAGATAGCTCTTCCGTTGGCATACGGTAGGGCCTTTTGGAAACTGGGGCGGTTCCCGGAACCAACTCAATCACAAACTCCACGCTGCGATCAGGTGGCATGCCGGGCAATTCCTCCGGAAAAACATCGGGGAAATCACACACCATATCTACTTCATGCATCTCAGGCGGCGTGTTTCCTTCCAGGAAACACAGACTGATCTCCGGAGAGAGGGGAGTGGTAGCGGACGGAACTGTGGACGAAGGTGACCAATAGCTCACCAGCCCGACGGTTGGGTGGATCACGGTGACAGACTTGGCAGCACAGTCCAGGTTGGCCTGATATTTGACTAGCCAATCCATACCCAGAATCACATCTAGCCCATCTGACTTCAGTGCTATCAGCTGGAACGGAAAGGACCAGTAGCCTATGGTAATCTGAACCTCCGGAAGTACCCACTTGGTTTGCCAACGAGACCCTGGTGTTTTAACCACTAGCGGGGAGTCCATGTTCTCAAATGGTATTTGATGGTTGTGTGCAAAAGCTATTGATATGAATGAATGCGATGCTCCAGAATCAAACAAGACTGAAGCAGGGTAATCATTGATTCGAAGCGTACCCATGAGAACTCCGGGGTCCTCCTCAACGCCTTCAGCCGAGACGTGGTTCAGGCGGCCACGGCTGACGGTGGTATGCCTTGGCGGCTGGGGTAGAGGGAGCCGGTGCAAGTGCTGCGGTAGTCGGTGCCTTCTGGGGGCACTCCCTGGAGTAGTGCCCCGGCTGGCCACAAGCGAAGCAAGTGAGCCCCGGTGGTGCAGGCAGCTGAGGTCGGAAAGCCACTTCCAGCCGCAACCAAGGTCGAGGTAGCTGGGCGAGGCGGAGGTGGCAGTAACCCTGAAGGCTTCGGCACGAAGGGTGCACTAGGCACAGCGCTGAAGGGCACAAAGACCCTGCGCTTCTTGCCCTCAGAAGAAGAGGAGCTCTGGTTGTCAAGTGGAGGCTGGCCTCTTGGAAGCCTCCAGCTCCTTCCTACCCTGCTCCATAGTGAGAGCCTGGTTGTAGAGCTCCTGGTAGGAGTGAACTTGAAGGGTAGGAGCTCGTATCGGAGCTGAGGTGCGAGCTCCTTGCGGAAGAGGTACTGCTTGTCCTCATCATTCGTCACGTCCCGCGGGGCGTAACGGGAGAGGTGGTTGAACTCCCGCCATAGGCTTGGACGTCATGCGTCCCTGGGTTAAGTCCAGGAACTCCCTCCTCTTGAGGTCCATGACGGGCTTGGGATGTAGGCCGCACGGAAGGCGGTAGCGGAACTCCGCCCAGTGAAGACATGGCCCGCGTCAAACATTGACACGTGGCTCTCCCACCAGAGCCGGCGACTCCATTCAGTCAGGTAGGTGGCGAAGTTGACTTGTTCCGCCACCGGAACGTGCAAGGCGGCAACTTGCGCTCGAGAGCCCGCAGCCAGTCATCTGCATCAAGGGCTCCTTTGCTTCAGAGAAGGTGGGAGGTTGGGACCGCAAGAAACTCGATAGAGTGTTGCAGTCGTTGTTCCTCCTGGCCCCTTGCTGACACCAGCTGCTCGAGCAGACGCTCATTTCGCAGCCGGTTTTCCTCAATAGCCATCAGGACCTCCGCCATTGAGGGTGGCGGCGGTGCATCAGGATTACCTAGGTTCCCACAGCGGGTAGGAGCCATTCTGAAGATTGGAACAATGACATAGTTAGTAACACATTCGACAGATAGGATAGATCATTGGGTGCTTCCAGATATAGATATTGAAGATGCAATAACACAAAGACAGATTTAGGCAACCACGGTGACATCACATCATCGCGGCGATAGCAAACGGATACAACGGACTCGAATCGACTCTAGACGGTAGAAATCCCAACCCCGAGAACCTAAACATTGTCACCAAGCTCAAACAAATAGAGGTAAGAATTAGAGTAGAGCGAGTTGGATGAGGAGTAAAAAGAATCCTAAGAAGGTTTTCACAACTCATTTTTAGGTCATAAATAATTTTCAACTAGACTCGACATCGACCAATAGAAAGGGATTCCTACAGGCAGTCCTGCTCTGATACCAACTTGTAGCGCCCCGACCCCAGAACTATACAGTGAAATGTTGTGTAACCGGTCATGCTACACAATCGAGGGTTACTGGGTTTACCAATCCCAGGACAAAACACATTGGCAGGTGTGCTCGGAATGGATCATCGGCACGCAAACCTTCGATCATGCCATAAGCTCAGACATAGCTATTCATGTATAGTAAAGAGATCAAGACTTGTGGAACAACTAGCACATCATAGACTCTACGACACAAAATCATATAGCAACTCATATATGAGAAAGATACAAATTACACAAAAAGGGGTCACAGACCCAACAGTACATCATGCGGAAGCGAAGTAGTAGTTGTCTAGTACAACAAGATCCAAATATATGGCCTAAGAGGCCTACACATAAACAATCACAGCCAGCTTGTTCCACGGTCCCAAGCTGCCACCTGGGAACCCCGAACTATTCGTCGATGTCCAGGAAGAATCCACCTGTGTGCTCGGTGTCGTCCTCCTCTGACATACAAATATAAAGGCAGCAAAGAGAGACTGAGTACGACGTACTCGCAAGTTTAGTAGGGCAATATAGGCCCAATGCTGACGGAGGCTCTAAAGCTGTTTAGTAGCTATTTGCATAAAGCTAATTTTCATAAACCGAACATAATTGACACAAGGCATTCGTCTACTCGGAAAAGTTTTCATAAAGGGGTAAGAGAGTAATCTTTTCCTCTTCGGTTCTCGGCGAACCAAATTGTAGCCAAAACCAACTCTCATCTCCACCAAAGGCACTCCCTCGAATCACCCTCGAGGAAATGAACCTTTTACACACACGTTGAGTTGCAACCTTTAGCTGCCAAATTTTAATTCATTAGGTTATACTTTTCTATGAGCTAATCCGCCTTTCCCAAGATTTGTCCATAACCGTGGACACGGCTTTTCGAAAAGATTTAAACCCTGCAGGGGTGTACTAATTTACCCATCGGTACCGTCCGGCTCACCTGATTGACCCTCTTCCGGGGAAGGCCGGCGAGTGGGCATAGTTAGACCTTTACATTGCATGAGGCTTACTCAAGGACCATCAGTGTGCGGAAGGACAGGTTCAGCGCCTCCAACGCCCTGCCCCGCGGCCACATCCTAAACACCACCATCCTCGTTCCTTTTCCACCCACACACTCACGCGCAAATGGAATTAGCAACCAAAGGACCCTTGACAAGCCCCTCACAACTTATTCGGTCAGAGGGGATTCCATATGTCCCCACCTTTGGAAGCATGCTCGGTTCTTGGTTTTAGCTAAAAGCACTCTCAGCCTAGGCGGCAAGAATGAGGCAAAACACCATCCCCGATGGCAACTCATCCAAGCCTTTAAGCAATTTAATTGAGTACCACACACATCCTCCACATTGCCCGATTATTCCATCAATTGCTATAAATCATGGAAATAACAACGGACGGCTAAGCATTTAACTAAGCATGGCTAAGCATTGCTAAACATATAACAACAACAATTATATTCTTGTCTCCGGCCAACACATCAACACTAAGGTTCATAGGTAGGGATACATGTGAATGGCTCGGGGAAAAACATGCATTTATAGGATTCTCTATATTTTGATCAAAGAGACATTGGAATCGCATGCAATATTGTGGTGGATAAAATAATTTTATAAAACCATGGGAGACTAGATGCCAAGAAGGTTAGGTTATCTCTTGCCTTGCTGCCAGGGCGTGTAGTACGGCTCGTCGGGGTAGGTCGAGGTAACCTCAACTCCGGAATCTATCGATACCCAAAATAACACAAAGAACAAATAAATCACACGAGGACAAGTGCAATGCTCAATCACATGATGACATGTCAATTTCATGCAAGGATATTATTATATAAACTAAATAGCAAAATTAAATGGGGAGCCAAATAATTAGTGCAACTATTTGGAAACAACCCCCATATTTAACTTAATGAATACATTATGTATATATTATTACATTATTAGAGAAGTGGCTCAAAGATGCATGAACATGATATGAATGGGTAGGGTTTGTTCTTCGGATCATTTTGGTACCTCATTTGTAATTTTCGGAGCACCGATGAATGAATAGCGAATTAAATTAGTATTTGAATTTAATTCATTTAAACAAATTATGAACAACCTCAAATAAATATTTGTGATCATTAGTTGATAATTGCATGGTTTGATAGTATTTAACATGTGGATCACTTTGATATTTTATTCATAATTTTTGGGTCAATATTTAATAAGTTATGATTTTCCCAAATTAGGTATTATTTACCCTATTTTAGGAATTCATATATAAACAGCAAGAAAAATAAACTCAAAAGATGATTACAATGCTTCCAACACATAGGGTTTGTTTTTCTGAACATTTTGGTATTTGATTTGTCAAATTTGGATCAAAATTCAAATAGTTATCCTTTATTTAAATTTCATTTTAATTTCCAAAAGGAAAAACCAAAACCAGACAGGCCGGCCTCAAGCCGGCCAGGCCGGGCAAAAGGCCGGGGGGTGGCCCGAAGCCACCGGCCTTTGGCCGGCCCAGGCTGGGCGCGCAGGCCGGGCCGGTGCCCGAAGCGGCCGGCCTCTGGCCGGCCCAGGCCGGGCGCGCAGGCCGGCCCAAACCTCGGCCAGGCCGGGCGTGCGGCGCTTGCGGAGACCGACGGTGACGTCGCCGGCGACCGAGAATCGGCGGCGGGAGAGAGGGAAGAGGGGCGCGGGAAAGATGCTATCGAGAAGCGGAGCTCACCCTGAACTCTCCGGGATGGTCGACGACGGCGCGGAGGGGCTGACGGCGACGTGCGGGTGCTCGGCGGAGCGCGGCCGACGCAGAAGAAATTGAGGACATCGGCATCGATCTAGGCGATCCTGGCCCGATTCCTTACGCGGGAAGGGAGAAGAGGATGCGGCGCAACTCGCGGTGGTCGTCGATCTATCTCGCACTCACTCGAATGACGACGGCGTGCTCGGCTACGGCGGCAATGGGGTGCACGGCCTCGGGAGAGAGAGAAGGGGAACAGGGAGAGCGGAGGGGGGGAAGGGAGCAGGTAGCGCCCAGAGCGTCGTGGCATCCTTGTCCACCAGGGGGCGCGGCGAGGAGGGGCCCGGCCGCGGCATGGGGGCGGCGCGGAGGTGGCGGCATGGGCACGGGAGGCATGGCGCCAGTGCCTCCCGACACTGTGGAGAAGAAACCCAATTTCGCGAAAACCCCCTGGCACAATTTATCTTATTTGCAAAAAGGTCCAGCCACACTTTGTTGATTTAATTGGGACCCTAAAACATTTTTATAAAATCTGTAAAAATTCATATAGGCTCCATTTAACCTTTAGGTGCTCCACAAAAATTGGTGAGGCAAAATAAAATGTTTTGGCCAACATTTGTTCACAGCTTTTAATTTAGGTCATTTTTTATAAATTGCAAAAAGCATTTAATTGGAGCAATTAACCATTTCCAAAGATAGTGAATTTAATCATGGAGGCTCCCAACATATTAATGAAGCTTCCCATGATTTTAGTTTAAATTTTGGCAATGTTTAATTTGTTTTCAAAAATAGAAATTGAATTAAGCCAATTTGAATTCTCAAACTCATTTCTTATTTGACCAAATTTAGGAATTGAGAATTGGTTTCAAAAAGTAAACTTGGAACTTCCTAAACCATTTGGAAGTCCAAGCATGATTTGGTTTGATAAGTTGAGCATGTGCATTGGTTAGGATGTTGGGAAGTTTGCCTCCCCATTTCAATTTGTTTCCAAGTGAAAGTTTGAAATGGCAATTGCATATGGATGCTATGATGCACACATGGAAACAAAAAGTGGAAATATTCTTCGTATTTTTCATTACCAAGTTGGGGCTGTTACACTCGTGTTGTAGCATACGATGAGGACGACGCCAACGAAGCGCTTGAGGACGACGCCGACTTACTGGATGAGGCACGAGACATCGCACTCGCCCGCACGGTAACATACCAGCAAAGCCTGCGCAACTACCATAGCTGTCGACTACGCACCAGGTCATTTGTGGAAGGTGACCTAGTCCTCCGGCTCAAGCAAAAGAAGGTCCACAAACTCGCCTCCCGATGGGAGGGACCTTTCATCATTGTTGAAGTCATCGGCGAAGGAGCGTACTGCCTGAAGAATCCAAGAAACTGAGAGCTCTTGCACAACACGTGGAACGCTGCACATCTGCGACGCTTCTATGCGTAGCACAACTGACAATAAGGCTATTCAGCCACCGATGTAATCATTAAGACTATGTCTCCTTCAATAAAAAGTGCGATGTTCCTCTATTTTCAGAGTCGATGTGCCGCACAACAAAAATAATCGCCTCCATGGCACCCGACACTCGGGGGCTGTGTTGCATAGGCCAACTAAAACAAACTCCGGAATAGCACCCAATGCTCGGGGGCTACGCCATTGAGGTTAAGCCAACTAAAATAACCGCCTCCATGGCACCCAATACTTGGGGGCTGCGTTGTTTAGGCCAACTAAAACAACATTCAGATTGGCACCCAATACTCGAGAGCTGTGCTATAAAGGCCAAAGCAAAGTAAAACGCGGATGGGAACCCGATAACTGGGGGCTGCACCGCCAAAGAACAACAGAACAACTCACGGAGCTAATGGCTCGACAACAACATAGGCATATACTGCATCTACGAACAAATTATTCACATTTAACAAAGTACTTGCACAGAGGCAGAGCTAGTCCTTCGGCTCTGTTTTTGGAACCTGCAAAGTTACATGGTCAAGCTGCAACTCAGTATCATGCTCCAGTTTGTCGATCAAGCCAATAGCCACGGCCTCTACAGCCCGGTAATGGTGCTCCATCGGCGTCGGTTCGCCGTCAGGTCGTGGAGGAACTTCATCTATCCCTGTCAGGCACATGTATGGGTGACGTCTACACACAAACGCCAAGGCATATATTGCGCCACTCACCAATTGGGCGCGAACAAACTCTTGCGCAGCCTCGCCATTGCGGAACCTCGCCAGGAGAGCACCAAGTCCTCGCGGCTGCTCGTCCAGGGGAAACAGAGCTTTATGTACCAACGACAATGCAGATCTGCATGACCCAATAAAGGAAACCACCTGCTGCACACGGTCCTGCAGCAGAGCCAGAACGCGACCCCGAGCGCTGTCAGACCAGAAGGAGGTGCTGTCCCGCCCTGCGATCTCAGCAGCACGCCAGAGTCGACCATTCACTCGATCGGCTTCAGCCCGAGCATCCAGTTGAGCACCTGTCAAAATAAGATAACAACTAAACACACGAAGAAATCAGCGACGGCTCGGGGGCTTCTGTGTAACAGCCCCAGCTTTGTACTAAAAAATACCAAGATTTTTTCCACTTTTGCATCATTGTTTGCATCATGGCATCCATATAAAATGGGGAAGGAAACCTCCCAAACATCCAAACCAATGCAATTGCTTAACTTGGCAAACAAATCATACTTGGACTTCCAAATTGTTTAGGAAGTTACAAGTTTACATTTTATAACCAATTCTCAAATTTCAAATATTGCCAAATAAGAAATGAATTTGAGAATCCCAAATTGGTTCAATACAAACTCTAATTTTGAAACCAACCTAAACCTTTTCAACATTCAAACTAAAATTATGGAGAGCTTCATTACTATATTGGGAGCCTCCATGATTAATTTCATTATTTTGAAAATGTTTAAGTGCTCCAAATAAATGCATTTTGCAATTTATCAAAAATGACCATATTTAAAACCTGTGAACAAATGTGGGTCAAAACATTTTATTTTGGGGCACCAAATTTTGTGGAGCTTATAAAAGTCAAGGGGAGCCTCCACAAATTTTTGTAGATTTTATAAAAATGTTTAGGTGCCTTAATTAAATCCCAAAAAGGGGCTGCTGGACCTTTTTGTAAATACTTTCAAATGTGCCAGGGGGGTTTCTGGAGTTTTTCCTTTTCTTCTCCACAGTGCAGGGCGCACTGGCGCCATGCCGCCACCTCCCCCGCGCCCATGCCGCAGCCCCCACCCGCGGAGGCCGAGCCCCCGTGGCTATGGACGCGCCGATGCATTCACCTGCTCCGCCGCGTCCCATTCCACCCCGGTTTCCCTTCTCGAACCCTAACCCTAGCTCTCCCCTGACAGACGCTGCCCGCTGCCATTCGCCGCCGCATCGCCTCGTCCAGGGCCATCCCGAGCTAATCGACGTCCCTAGGGAGCTCCGTCGTGACCTTCTCCCCCTCCACGCCCAAGGAATCGGACCGGGAAGCCCCGAAGCCGACGTGTTCGTCCGCGTCTTCTTTACCGCGGCCGCCGGTCGCCGGTGTCGATTTCCGTCGAAACCGACCCCCTGCCGCCGTCGAGCACCCACAAGTGACGATGGTGAGTTCAGCATCCTTTAGGCTTTTCCATTCCCCTCTCTGTCCCTCTCGCCGTCGCAATCGTCACCGTCGCCGCCGATTTCCCGCCGGCACAGCACGCCCGGCCTAGTGCCCGGCCTGGGCCAGCCAGGAGGCCGGTAGCCTCAGGCAGGTGCCCGGCCTGGGCTCCGGTTTGGGCCGGCCGGGAGGCCGGCAGCCTCAGGCATAGCCCCGGCCGGTAAACCAGCCTGGGCCGGCCAGTGGGCCGGTCGCCTCAGGAACCAGCCCGGCCTGGAAACCGGCCTGGGCCGATCTGGAGGCCGGCCCCTACAGTAAAAACAGTAAAATAAAATAAATTAAATAAAATGATAACTTTTTAAATATTGGTTCAAATTTAGCAAATGATATACCAAATTGTTCAGAAAAACAAACCCTACCCGTTGGTATAATTGTAATGTTCTTTTGAATTTAAATTCTTGTTGTTTATTTAAGAATTCATAAAATGGCTTAAATAATACCAAATTGGGAAAATCATAACTTTAGAAATAATTAACCAAAAATTGTGAATAAAATATAAAAATTGTGAATAAAATATCAAAGTGATCGACATGATAAATGCTATCAAACCATGCTACTATCACATCATGTCACAAATTTTCTTCTGACGTTATTTCTTTAATTGATTAAATGAATTAAATTCAACTAATTTGTTAATTCGCTATTTATTCATCGGTACTTGAAAATTTACAAATAAGGTACCAAAATGATCGGAAGAACAAAACCTAATTAATCATGTCATGTTCATGCATAATTAAACCACTTGAGTAATTTAACAAATGTATGAACAATGTGGTCATTCAGTTAAAAATGTGGTTGCTTCCAAATAATTGCACTAATTATTTGGCTCTCCATTTAATTTTGCTATTTAAATTATATGGTGATATCTTTGCATAAACTTGTCATGTCATCATGTGATTGTGCATTGCACATTGTCTCCGTGTGATTTATTTGTTCTTCTATTCTTGCTTGGGTGTCGATAGATTCCGGAGTGGAGATTAACCCTATCTACCCCGACAAGCCGTACTGCACGCCCCGGCAGCAAGGCAAGAGATAACCTGTAGCGGACCTGCACTTAAAATTAGGCAAGATCCCTGTGTATAGTACATACCCCTGGATCGATTCATTTGCACACACAGTTTACGATGAAATATCACAACAATGTATCAATTATTACAAAGGAAATCCAGACTTAGGAAAATATTCGATTACAACTTTGCATAGCACGAAGCTAGCTGGAAAGAGAAAACAGCGGAAACATTATTATTCATGGAGTCTCCATCATCTTCATGTAGCCACAGGCGAAACATGTTGGTTGCAGACTCGAAACCATTAACGAAACCTCACTCTTCGTCAGAAAAACCTTATAAAATATATCAACAAGGTGGGTCAGAACCATAAAAATGGAACTGGCAAGTGACACTTTGTGGACTCATATTGGAACAACTCTAGTAACCTATATGCATATTTGGCTTGGTGGAGTTTGAAGGCTATTTTGCAGAAAGCCAACTTTTTCCTAACTCTTTATAAAACTTTTCTTCTACATGAGACTTTCATGGCATGAAAGCCACCGTCTCAACTACCCTTGTTCACCCATCAAAATTTTAACTTAGAGAAATTAGAATGATGAGATCCTCCGTTGACGTCCTTGTCCAGCTTGCTCAGAATTGTCCGTAACCGGGGACACGGCTAAGTACTTGTCGGAGATTGTTCCCAGGAACTAGGGGTGTCTCCAAGGTATCGTGTAAGGGGCTGAACACGGAGTCAAACAATCCTCGACGTGCTCCGGCGACGGTGCTCGTCGGACTCGCGGCGGGATGGCACTGCAGAAATGGACACAAGATCTTACCCAGGTTCAGGGTCCTCTTTGGGAGGTAAAACCCCTACCTCCTGCTATGGTGTATTGCACTGCTTGGAGAGGTTTACAGTACAAGAGAGCTTGGAGAGCTCGAGGTGGCTAACAATGGCTATTTGCTAGTCTTCAGATCTAGGGTTAGGGTCTACTAGAGCTGCACCAACCGAAGATCGAACCCTTTGCTTGGGCGTGCTCCCCCTCCTTTTATAGGCGTCTTGGACCTCTTCTGCCCAAACATTTGGGCGGGAAGGGTTACCACATGGCGACGAGGGAGGGAGCAGGGTGCACGATAAAGGCGGAGTCCACCATAAGGGTAAAGCTCGTGGACGCGGTCCACGGCAGGGGAGCGGCGTCACCAAAGCTGAAAAAGGCCACCGACCAGCCGGACGGTGGGCTGGCGCTTGCTGAGGTGGGATGTGACCCACGGTGACGTCGTCCTTGGAGTGTAGCTGCAGACGGTTCCCTTATCACCAAAGAGGCCACCGACCAGCCGGAAAAAACCCTCGCGAGGCCCGCCAGGCTGGAGAACCTGGTCCTTAGCGAAAATCATCCGAAGAATCTTGTGGGCCCTGGCAGGCCGGCCCGTGGTACCCTGGTTTCCACTGTGCCGACAGTAGCCCCCGGGCCCGCGACGGGCACGCCGAGGCCCATGGACGCAGGCGAAGCGTCGAGGGGCCAAAGATGCCTGACAGGGCCGCGACACGTGGAGCGCTGTGGTTGCGCCGCGACCACGATCTCCTCGGCTTCAACAGGCAACCCGGTGGGGCCCGCCACGTCCGGGGCAACCGGTCAATAAAGCCTGGCGCGCAAACAGCGCCTGTCACCTCTCCCATTACTCCGCCGCCCTCTTCTCCAAAAACTTCTTCTTCCTCCCAGAGCTCGTCGCTTCCGAGGTCTTCGTCTTCAAGCCTCCTTCCGGCGGCCATGGCTCCCAAGAGGGCAACCGACGGCCAGAAGGGCAAGGCCGCGATGCAGTCTGGCACGTCTACGGCGGCGACGCGGGGTGCCGCGGTCCAGGGGATGATGCCGGAGTCCCTTGTCGGTGCGGCGACGGTTTCCAAGGTGCGGCACCTGGTGGCCGCCAACACCCACGAGCTCGGTGCCACCAGCATAGCGCCCGACAGCAGCAAGGTCGGCGCGGGGTACTACCCCGTCTTCTTTCACACACTCTACGCCGGCCTTGTTCCTCCCTTCTCCAGCTTCCTCCTGGGGATCCTTGAAGCATACAGGATCCAACTTCTTCACCTCCACCCAAACTCTGTGCTCATTCTCGCCATCTTCGCCTACCTCTGCGAGGCGTACGTCGGTGTCCACCCTCGGTGGCTCTCTTCCGCAGCTTCTACTCCCTCCGGAGCACCAAGTCGAACGAGCGGTTTGGATGCGTCTCCTTCCGCATCACCGCCGCCAGAAGTGAAGAATACATCCCCATCACGTGGCAGGGTGAGAATGCCATCACCGAGGTGACGAAGAAGGTGGAGAAGTTCCGCCAGAAATGGCTCTTTGTTGGCACCAAGTCATCGAACCGCCACCTGGAGGTACCCGTGGCACCTCCGAGGAAGTGGGCGCGTTGGGCGAGCGGTGACTTCGAGGGCCCTAAGCTTGAGGCGGTATACGAGCGTATTCAGGTGCTCTGAGAGGCCGGGCTCACCGGCCGGATGGTGGCGATGGATTTTGTTGCACGCCGCATTGCTCCTCTTCAATGGCATTCGGAGCCGATGTGGACCTACTCAGGCCCAGATGATAGGATGCGCCTCAGCGCCGACGACCTCACCCCGGGCGAGCTGAAGCAGATCATGAAGGTCCTTTTCGCCACGACGTCCATTTCGCCCCCAAGCAACGACGACGCCTTGCCGCTGTTCGTCTATGTGGATGAGAGCGTGCGTGAGGCCCGTGGGCTCCTACCCCTCTTCGATGAATGGGGCATCAGGCCCACGAGGCTCGTCGGGTCCCGCTGCAACCCGTGGGCGGCGGAACAGGAGCAGGTGGGCGACGCGCTGGAGCCGGACGAGGATGAAGAGTCTGGCGAGGATGAGGCTTCCCGAGGTGCCAACCCCTCTGGCGAGGACGAGGCCTCGAGAGGTGCCGACCCCTCGGGGGGCGACGCAGGTTCAAGGAACGCGCCGCCCGGCGTGGACCTCCAGGAGATCTCCTCTAGCGGCGACGAGGAAGTCTTCCGCGTGGTTCGCTCCCAGCGCCCCACAGAGGAGGAGGGCAGCAGCAAGAGAGTGCGCCGCGAGCCCCGCACCAAGGCCCTCCCCGACAAGGACGCCGGGGCCGCCTCGAGGGATGCTCCTCCCGAGGAGGCAGCGGCACCTCCCGAAGGGGCCGGGGCGAGCACCCTCCAGCCGCCCAAGGGGAAGAAGAGGGTGTGGAGAGCGGCCGACGAGTAAGATTGGTTCTCTCTTTTCTTTCAGCATTTGCTTCTGAGAATCCCCTCCTGAAGGGTCTTTGCTTTGTTTGTGTTTCTTCAGCGTACCCGTGGCGCCAAAGAGGCGGCGTCTCCGCAAGCTTGGGGAGACCGCCAGCGCCGCCGAGGAGACGCCTGTGGCCGATGAGCCGCAGCAGGCGGCCGACGAGCCGCAGCAAGAGGCTGCCGAGCCTCAGCGAGAGGTTGTTCCTCCCGCGGGTGAGCACCGCGTGGAGGTGGTGGTGGTCGAAGAGGCGATGTCGCCTCCAGCCAGGGCTGCTTCTCCCCCCGCGGTTGAACACCGCGCGGAGGAGGTGGTTGAGGTGGCGACGCCGCCGCCAACTCGGGTTGCTACTCCTCCTGCGGCCGAGCACCGCGAGGAAGAGGAAGCGGTGGACGAGGAGATTGTCATGGAGCCGCCTCCAGAGGCGGAGGAGGCTCCCACAAGGAGGGCGGACGCGCCCGAGGCCGCGGCGGACACGGCCACCATGGAAGGGGCGGGGAGCGCCCCTGAAGAGCCGGAGGCGGAGGCGCCCCTGGAGCCCCCAGGCGACGGGGCCGAAGGCAAGGGGACGCCCAGCCCCCTGAGGGATCTTGCCTTGGGCAGTGAGGGGGGCGCCCGCACCAGCCCCCGGGCCGCACCCGAAGCAGCCGTGAGCCCAAGGCAAGATGCCCTGGGCGCCTCGACGAGCGTCGAGGCCTCTGCGCCCCACGACGATGCGGAGACCTTGGCGCTGCAGGAGCCGCGCCCTCGCGCTGCCCGCCGCAGGGTTGTCTTCGGCCAAGCGCGACAGGAGCTTGACGAGCTGGAGGAGCAACATGCTGAGGAAGAGCGCACCCGGGAGGAGGAGCGGACAAGGCTGGCTGACGCCTGGGCCCTCCTCCACGAGAGGGTTGAGATGTGCCGGCGGCAGGACGCGTCGGCCCAGGCGGCCCGCGAGGAGGCGATCCGCTTCGCCAAGGAGACCCGTGACAGCGTCAAGCGGGAGGCGGCGGAGGTCATGGACCAATTGGACGCTGCCCGGGAGGCGCTTGAGGCGGAGACCATCGCCAAGCACCAGGAGCTGGCAGCCGCGGAGCAAAAGTTTGCCGCCGAGTCTGAGGACGCGAGGGCCAGCTTGAAGGAACTCCGCGAACTGCTAGACGCCCGCGAGGGGCAGCTGGCGCCTCGCGAGGTCGAGCTGAAGCAGCACGAGGAAGAGTTCTCCCTCCGGGAGAAGGAGCTGAACCAGCGCGAGGAGCAGGTTCATCTGCTCGAGGAGGCCCAGGCCACCCGCGAGGGGCAGCTGCAGGAGCGCGAGAACTCGGTGGCCAGGAGCGAGGCCACCCGCAAGGAGCGCCACGACAAGGCCAACGCCGACCTTGCGCTGAAGCAGAAGCGGACCCAGGAGGAGGCCGACGCCAAGGTTGAGCGCATCCACGAGAGCCTCGCCAATGACTACGACGCCAAGGCCAAGAAGCAGGAAGAGCGCTTCACCATCAAGCGCAACGAGTTCCTGCACCAGATCGAAGGGCTCGAGAAGTCGGAGAGGGAGTTGACCTCTCGCCTCCAGCGCGCCAAGGAGGCGCAGACTCGCGCGGAGAAGGAGATTGCCGCCCTGAAGGCGGACCTGAGTGACCTCCAGCAGCAGGTGGGGCCAGCCGCGGACCACGCGGAGCAAGCGCGAGACACCGCGCAACACGGCCGGGCCATGACGCGCCAGCACCAAGTCATGCTCCACGATCTGGTCCGCCGCGCGAACGCCATTGGGGACGACATGAGGATCGAGGTCCCCCACTTTCCCTCCGGAGGGATCGACGATGAGGCCGCATACACACACTTCTTCGGGCAATTCCTCGAGGAGCTTGAGGAGGTCGCGAAGCGCTTCGACGAGCGCATCGTGGCGGAGAGCCGCGAACTCCTCGTCCTTGCCACCAGCCGCGTCTTCAGCAACCTCCTGAGGCTCTGGCCCTCGTTCAACCTCGGGGCCATGATGGCGCCGGTCGACATCCGCGACAAGGCGTGGGAAGCCGCTGAGGTGCTCGCCAAGAAATACGACCAAGTCTTGGTCGATGAAGACGAAGGCGACGGCGAGGAAGGCGCCCTGGAGACGGAGGCTGCCGTGGACGGAGCGGGCACCTCAGGAGGCGCGACGGCTTAATCTCCTCCTGTAGCTGGACGTGCATGGGGCACATTATCTTAGCATTTTGGTTGTAACAACTTTGTAAAGACTTGCTTTAAGCTTTTGAACGTGCTTGTGAATGTCCCTCGGGTGGCTTTTGTCTTTCCCCTTCATGTCTTTTTCGCTCTACGTCTTAGGACCCTCTCTTAGCGCTACACCACCGCCGCTTCGGTATGTGAGAGTCAGGGCTGCACAAGGCCAGGGGGTGCGTGAGGCCTTAAGAAGTAAGGGCTCCTCGAAGCGCGATGCTTGGGGCCCCCCTTTGACGTGCAAGCAGCCCATGAGGCATAGCAGAGAGAAAAGAGACTTCGAGGGGCAAAAAACCAGCGAGAGGAAATTTGAGCAAGTGTTTAGACTTAGCTTGACGAGGCGTTTTCGCCTTGGAGAGGGTGCTGGTTCCCTGGCGAGGTGTTTTTCTCCTGATGTTGCCTGAGGCTTGGAGAGCCTGCTTTCCTGCACTTGGAGAGATAGGCATACCCACAAGCAGTATATAGCTAGGTAACTTATGGTGCTCGTAGGTTCCTTCATGTGTGTCTTGCGAGGAGAACAGGCACCAAGGTTTTTGGTGATCCTTGGTGAGTTGACGTGCGCGGGAGCTGACCCATGAGTTCAGAGCTCCTTTGGAGTTGACATGCATGAGAGCTGACCCGCCAGTTCAGAGCTCGGATCCCTTGGGTTTTAAGTGCTGCCGGGATGCTCCCGTGGCATGGCACCATGCTAGCCCCCGCTCGCGAGATACACATGAGGGATCATACGAGCGAGAGAGAAAAGCAAATAACATTAGAGCTTACCGAAGCAACAAAATATGCTGGCGCGATGCGCAAAGGTTCAAATTGACCTGAAACATAGGTTCATTACACTGGCGTGGCCAGAAACACAAAAAATCCGCCATGCTCTGGGCATGGGGTCCACATGCTGTGGCTAAGACTCTCAAGGGGCGGGCCCGAGGCAGACGCATGTAGAGAGAGCTCAGGGGGCCCCTAGGCGGGGGTGGCTTTTAGCCTGCGTTCCACCATGACCGGCATGGGGATCCACCTTGCCAAGGCATGGTGCCTGAAGAGGTTACCGTGCCGAGGCTTGGTGGCTTGGGAGTCTTCTCGAACGGCCCGCGGCAACGTATAGTAGAGAGGGGAGCCCGAAGTTTTTCCTCGTGGAGGATGATGGCGCGTGGTTCTCCCTTGATGCAAAAAGTTGCTCGCCGGTGGCGATCAGGGGTAGAACTTGCGCAGGTGCTGGATGTTCCAGGGGTTGGCGACAGGAATGCCGTCCTCCGTCTCGAGCCGCGCAGAGCCAGGCCTGGCAATGTGCACGACTCTGTAGGGGCCTTCCCACATCGGCGAGAGCTTGTGGAGGCCTGCCCTGGAGAGGATTCTCCTCAGGACAAGGTCTCCTGCTTCGAGAGTGCGCGGCCGGATGTGGCGGCTGTGGTAGCGACGGAGGTCTTGCTGGTACCTTGCCGCTCTCAGGGCCGCATTTCGGCGGAGCCCTTCAAGCAGCAGCAGGTCGTCGTTGCGGAGTTCGTCCACCTCAGCCTCCTTGAAGGCCAAGACTCGCGGAGAGCCATGAGTGATCTCGCTGGGGAGGACGGCTTCGGCGCCATAGACGAGGGAGAACGGCGTCTCACCAGTGGGCTTTGTTGGCGTGGTGCGGATGGACCAGAGCACCGAGGGGAGCTCGTCGATCCAGTGCTTGCCGCTGGCCTTGAGGCGATTGAAGCTTCTCGTCTTGAGGCCCTTGAGCACCTCGGCGTTGGCTCTTTCAGCCTGTCCGTTGCTTCGTGGGTGCGCCACCGAGGCGTAGCAGATTTGGGCGCCGAGGCTGCCGCAGTAGGACTTGAAGGCGCCGCTGATGAACTGCGAGCCGTTGTCGGTGATGATGCGGTTGGGCACGCCGAAGCGGCAGACCAGGCTCCTGATGAATTTTACCGCCGATTTCGCCGGGATGGTGCGCACGGGTTCCACCTCAGGCCACTTGGTGAATTTGTCGATGGCGACGTAGAGGTAGCGGTAGCCCCCGAGCGCTCGCGGGAAGGGCCCCAGCAGATCCAGCCCCCAGACCGCAAACGGCCAGGAGAGCGGGATGGTCTGGAGTCCTTGCGCGGGCTGGTGAATTTGCTTGGCGTGGAATTGGCAGGCGTCGCAGGATTGGACGATGGCAGCTGCATCTTGAAGCACCGAGGGCCAGTAGAAGCCACTCCGGAAGACCTTGCCTGCAAGGGTGCGCGAGGAAGAATGGTGGCCGCACTCGCCGCTGTGGATGTCGTTGATGAGGTGGCGGCCTTCCTCGGCAGGGACGCACCGCAACGCAACCCCATTGGGGCGCTTACGATACAGGTCTCCATCGTGGAGGCAGTAGGACTTGGCCTGGCGAGCAATTCTTTCGGCTTCAGCGTCGTCTTCGGGGAGGGCTCGGTTTTGCAGGTAATTCTTGATCTCGTCGATCCAGCCCGTGTCTTGGCGCACCAGGGTCAGCAACAAGCGATCGCCCGAGGGCAACCCACAGTTTGGTGCTCCGCTTGGTGGGGCAGGTGGGAGCTCCTCGTCGATGCTGATGTTGACCACATGGTTGCTTGACGAGGCCTTGGTGAGTCTCTCCTCGAAAACTCCAGGCTTCTGGGCTTCTCTTCTTGCTGCTCGCCTGGCGAGGTCATCTGCTTCTTGGTTTTCTGCTCGCGGGATGTGCTTGAGCTCCATGCCCCTGAAGTGCTTCTCCAGCTTGCGTACCTCTTCAAGGTAGGCCACCATGTAGGTGTCCTTAGGCGTGTAGCTTTTGTTGGAGAAGTTGACGAGGAGCTGGGAGTCGCCCTTGATGAGGATGTGCTTGATGCCGAGGGCGATGGCGGCTCTGAGCCCGGCGAGGAGGCCTTCATATTCGGCGATGTTGTTGGAGACCTTGTCGTTGTCCTTGAAGCACAGCTGGACGGCGTAGTAGAGCTTGTCGCCTGTTGGTGAGGTGAGGACGGCACCAGCCCCCGCACTCCTGGCCGCGAAGGCGCCGTCGAAGTGCATGGTCCAGGGGCCTGGTTTCGTCCCACCTGAGGCTGTAGCTTCCTCCTCTGGAGGCTCTTCTTCTTCGCGTGTGTCCGTCCATTCGGCCATGAAATCGGCCAGCGCCCTGCCCTTGATGACTCTTGTGGTGTCAAACTCCAGCTCGAAAGGTTGCAGCTCGATGCCCCAGCCTGCGACGCGATCTGTCGCGTTCGGGTTGCGCAGGACCTGCTCCAGGGGGTAGGAGGTGACCACCTTGATGGGGTGACCCTGGAAGTAGTGACGCAACTTCCTGGAGGCGATGAGGAGCGAGAAGAGGAGCTTTTGCTGCATGGGGTAGCGCTCGCGGGCATCCCGTAGCACTGTACTGACGAAGTACACGGGATGCTCGACGAGGGTAGTCGTTGGTGTGGCAGCGGCTGGCTCCTCTCCAGGCTCGGTGGAGTCCTTGGCGAGGTTTTCTTGGGGCTGGAGGCTTGACGAGGCTGCTTCCTTGTCGGGGGGTTCTAGGCTTGGCGAGGCGGAGTTCTGCTTGTCGAGGACTGGCTCTTCCCTTTCAGCCACCAAGACCGCGCTTGCCGTCTGAGGAGTGGCTGCAAGATACAGCTTCAGAGGCTCGCGAGGGCGTGGGGCAACCATGATGGGTGGGCTCGCCAGGTATTTCTTCAGGTCCTCAAAGGCCTTTGCTGCTTCAGGGGTCCACTTGAAGGGACCGGACCTCTTCATGATCTTGAAAAATGGCAGCGCCCTCTCGCCGAACTTGGAGATGAAACGGCCAAGGCTGGCCATACATCCCGCTAAGCGTTGCATGTCCTTGAGGCGACGAGGAGGCTGCATCTGCTCTATGGCCTTGATCTTGTCGGGGTTGGCCTCAATGCCGCGGTGAGATACCAGGAATCCGAGGAGCTTGCCTGAAGGGACCCCGAAGACGCACTTGGCGGGGTTCAGCTTGATGTTGACCTTGCGCAGGTTGGCAAAGGTCTCCTCGAGGTCCTGGATGAGCGTGTCCTTCTCGCGGGTCTTGACGACGATGTCATCGACGTAGGCCTCTGCATTCCTCCCCATTTGAGCCCCCAAGGCGATCCTCATGAGGCGCTGGAACGTGGCGCCGGCGTTCTTCAGACCGAAGGGCATGCAGACGTAGCAGAACACACCACAAGGGGTGAGAAATGCTGTCTTCTCCTCATCCTCCTTTGCCATCTTGATCTGGTGATAACCAGAGAAGGCATCCAGAAAACAGAGGAGCGCGCAGCCGGCGGTGGAGTCCACGATCTGGTCGATCCTCGGGAGGGGGTAGGGGTCCTTGGGGCAGGCCTTGTTGAGGTCGGTGAAGTCGATGCAGAGGCGGCTGCCTCCGGTGTGCTTGGGGACGACCACACCGTTGGTGAGCCAAGTGGGATGGACCACTTCCTTGATGATGCTGGCCTTCTTCAGCTTTTCCACCTCCTTGACGATGAAGTCTTGCTTCTCTGGCGCCTGGCGCCGCGCCTTTTGCTTCACGGGCCGTGCGTTTGGACACACGGCTAAGTGGTGCTCGATCACCTCCCTCGGTACTCCGGACATATCTGACGGTGTCCAAGCGAACATGTCAGAGTTTGCCCTGAGGAAGGCGACGAGCGCGCTTTCCTATTTGGGAGGCAGGTTGGCGCCGATGGTGACGCTAGCCCCCGAGCCGCTTGCCTCCAGAGACACTTGCTTTGTCGCGGCCTTCTCCTGAGAGAACAGCTGCTTCTTCTTCGCGGGGGGCCTCGGGAGGGGTTCCTCGTCCTCGTCAGCGGGGACGCCACCGCGGCAGCCTTGTAGGCCACTTGCGCAGCGTACACGGCGTCAGAGACTACGCCGCGGATGACGATGGTGCCACTGGAGCCAGGGAGCTTGACGAGGTTGTAGGCGTGGTGGGTGACCGCCATGAACTTGGCGAGGGCGGGGTAGCCGAGGATGGCGTTGTAGGGCAGGCCGATGTGCGCGACGTCGAAGTCGATCAGCTCGGTGCGGTAGTTGGTCTGGGTGCCGAAAGTGACCGCAAGCCTCACTTGCCCCAGAGGCGTTGTGAGGCCCTCCGTCACCCCCGAGAAGGGCCTGGTGGGCATGAGCCGCTCGTAGGGCACCTGCAGCTTCTCGAATGTCTCGACAGAGATGACGCTGAGGCCGGCACCCCCATCAATGAGCGTCTTAGAGACGGCGATGTTGTTGATGGTGGGAGTGCAGACCAGCGGGATGGTGCCAACGGTTGAGGTGGACTTGGGGTGGTCGGTGGAGTCAAAGGTGATGGGTGCTCAGACCACTTGAGGGGCCTAGAGGCCTCGACCCCGGGGAGGGCTGCTGCGAGCTCGCGAGCGAATTGCTTGAAGTGGCGGTTGGAGCGAGGGGCCTGAGCCCCGCCGAGGATGCAGGCGACGCCGCGAGGCACTTGGTAGCCCTCATCAGCCTCGGCAGGCAGGTTGTCGTTCGCGGGCTCGGCAGCGTTGGCCTGGGGGTTCTGCTGGTAGTTGTTGTTGTTCCAGCGTCGCCCCCCGCGGCCGCTGCGGCCGCCGCCGCGGCCACCACGGCCTTGCTCCCGCTCGCGGGCCTCGCGAGCCTCGCGAGCCTCGATGAGCCTCTTGAGGTCGTAGCAATCCTCGGTGGCATGAGAGTGCCTGTTGTGGTAGACGCAGAAAGGGCGATCGTCCTTCTTCTCGGACCCTGCAGGCTGGAGTGGCAGCCGTGGCTGCTTGGCGTCGGGCTCAGCCGCAAGGACCGCAGTGGTCTTGCGCTTCTCTGTGGACTTCTTCTTCTTCTTGGATTCCTCGGCGGGATCCCCTGGCTCGTTCTTGACGAACAAGCGGCCCTCTTCAGCCTTGGCGCACTTGTCCGCCAAGTCGAAGAGCTTGACGACGGTGGTGATGTTGTCGTGGATGCCGAGCTTCTCGAGCATCCGCACGTCTGTCACTCCAGCCTGGAAGGCCGAAATGACCTGCGCGTCGGTGGCGTTGGGGATCTTGTTGCGCACCTGGCTGAAGCGCTGGATGTACTTGCGGAGGGTCTCGCCAGGGCTTCTGACGCACGGCGCGGAGGTCGTTGTACGTGAGGCCACGCTCGTACGTGCCCTTGAAGTTGGCGACGAAGCACCGGCAGAGCTCCTCCCAAGTGTTGATGGACTCGGCGGGGAGGTTGGTGAGCCATGAGGACGCGGAGTCCTTGAGGGCCATGGGGAACCAGTTCGCCATGACCTTGTCGTCACCCCCGGCGGCCTGGATGGCCAGAGTGTAGAGCTGTAGGAACTCCAGGGGGTTGTTCTTGCCGTCGTAGCGCGGAGGCAAGTCCGGCCTGAACTTGACGGGCCAGACGACGCGACGGAGGGTGCGAGTGAACGCAACCGTCGTGCCGTAGGTGACCGGACCGCTGGCGAGGGTGGCGCGGAGATGGCGCCCGGCGGTGGCGACGTCCTGGACGGCGCGGTTGTGTTTGTCCTGCTGGCGCTCGATGCTCACGCGTGCGTCCTCAGGGGCTCGCTGCACAATTTGGCAGTCGTGCGGCGACGACGCGTGCGAGGCAGCGCAGTTGTCGCGAGGAGGAGCCCCCGCTGGAGCAGGCTGCGGTGCAACCGGTGGAGCTGGAGCAGGTGCAGGATGGAGAGGAGGCGCGGGAGGGGCGCCTGGCGCCACGTCCCCCATGCGGCCCGAAGGAACCAGCGAACGGGACGGGGCAGGAGCGGCGACGCGAGCGGCGCCGACGAGCTCCGTGAGGCGGTTGAGCCAGGCCTCCCGGGCCTCCGGCGTAGGACGGTACTGCAGCAGCTCCTGCGCCATGAGGAGCGCAGTTGCCGGGCTGGGCGCAGGGCGGCCCAGCGAGGAGGCAGCACGGTCCCGCGACGGGTGCAAGGAGGAAGCCTCCTCTTCGCCGAGGTCGTCCTCAGCGTGGTCGTGGTCGTCGTCCTCCGGGTGCTCGACGCGGGGCTCGGGGTCGACGCGGCGCTCAGGAGCGGAGTCCCCACGCGGGCGGCCGCGCGGGCGGCCCGCGGGAGCGGTGGCGGCGCTAGCCGTCCGGCGAGCGAGACGTTCGGCGCGAGAGCCGGCCATAGCTGTGTCGAGGATGAAGACGCGCCTCAGCCCCCTACCTGGCGCGCCAAATGTCGGAGAATGTTCCCAGGAACTAGGGGTGTCTCCAAGGTATCGTGTAAGGGGCTGAACACGGAGTCAAACAATCCTCAACGTGCTCCGGCGACGGTGCTCGTCGGACTCGCTGCGGGATGGCACTGCAGAAATGGACACAAGATCTTACCCAGGTTCAGGGCCCTCTTTGGGAGGTAAAACCCCTACGTCCTGCTATGGTGTATTGCACTGCTTGGAGAGGTTTACAGTACAAGAGAGCTTGGAGAGCTCGAGGTGGCTAACAATGGCTATTTGCTAGTCTTCAGATCTAGGGTTAGGTCTACTAGAGCTGCACCAACCGAAGATCGAACCCTTTGCTTGGGCGTGCTCCCCCTCCTTTTATAGGCGTCTTGGACCTCTTCTGCCCAAACATTTGGGCGGGAAGGGTTACCACATGGCGACGAAGGAAGGAGCAGGGTGCACGATAAAGGTGGAGTCCACCATAAAGGTAAAGCTCGTGGACGCGGTCCACGGCAGGGGAGCGGCGTCACCAAAGCTGAAAAAGGCCACCGACCAGCCGGACGGTGGGCTGGCGCTTGCTGAGGTGGGATGTGACCCACGGTGACGTCGTCCTTGGAGTGTAGCTGCAGACGGTTCCCTTATCACCAAAGAGGCAATACTCGTTGTCCGCTTTGCTTGAAGCCGCTTTGTTGACTGCTTTATACATGGAAACGGCAACTGCGGCGTCGTCGTCATCGCGCGTAGGCACGCGCGTCACTCTGCACATGGCGCAGAGCCCATGTGCGCTCTGCCGCGGAGGCAGAGATTGCTTCGCTGAGGAAGGAGCCTCGCGAGGCAAAAAGCCTCGCCGAGCCCTTCAGCTTGGTCCTTAGCAGAACTGCGGGTGGCGTCGAAGACACCTTGCCGAGGAGCGGTCCCTCGCCAAGGGAGGAAACCCTCGGCGAGGAGAAAAAGATCCCTCGCGAGGGAAAAACCCTCGCGAGGCTCGCCAGGCTGGAGAGCCTGGTCCTTAGCGAAAATGCCTGAAGAATCTTGTGGGCCCTGGCAGGCCGGCCCGTGGTACCCTGGTTACCACTGTGCCGACATTCTTGGGCCGCTTCATCGAAGGCACGCACTCGCGGGGAACCATGCTTGAGCTCTGTGGGAGCATTGCTTCTGCTCCGTAGACGAGGAAGAAAGGCGTTTGGCCTGTCGGCTTCGTTGCGGCCATACGCAACGACCATAGTACGGGGTTGAGCTCCTCGATCCAGCTTGTGCCACTGCCTTGAGCCTGTTGAAGGTCTTGGTCTTGAGTCCCTTGAGTACTTCAGCGTTTGCACGCTCCTCCTGCCCATTACTACGGGGGTGGGCGACGGAGGCATAGAAGATTTGCGTGCCAAGGTTGGTGCAGTAGGCCTTGAAGACACCGCTGGTGAATTGCGTGCCGTTGTCCATAATGATGCGATTTGGCATACCGAAACGGAATACCAACCCCTTGATGAATTTGACGGCGGCCCCGGCCGGTATTCCTCGCACGGGCTGCACCTCAGGCCACTTGGTGAACTTGTCTATGGTGACGAAGAGGAAACGGTAGCCCCCGAGCGCTCGCGGGAAGGGGCCCAAGATGTCCGGGCCCCAGACCACGAAAGAACGGGAGAGTGGAATGGTGTGGAGCTCCTGCGCTGGTTAGTGGATTTGCTTGGCGTGGAACTGGCATGCCTCGCAGGTCTTGACGAGGTCGGTGGCGTCCCGGAGCGCCGTGGGCTAGAAGAAACCTTGGCGGTATGCCTTGCCCACGAGCGTGCATGATGAGGCGTGACAGCCGCATTCCCTGGCATGGATGTCCCTAAGGAGCAGGCCTGCTTCCTCCGTGGAAATCCAAAGAGAAATAGCCTTGCTCAATAGAGGAAGGTATACACAAAAGGAATGCCTACACCAGTTGTTGTCCAAAACAGAATGAGAACAAAAAGGTGGCGAGTCAATAGCAAGGCATGTAGCATAAAGGTTCATGCAAATACCGAAAATCCATTCTCCGGATACAAGTGGAATCACTTTCCGATAACTTGTCTCAATGGCAGTACAAGTCATCTATTCATGCAGTTGATAGATGTAGTGATTTTATATTCATGTGTCACTTGATTCAAACATATAGGTTCCCTGTGGGAATCCCAATTTTTTAATCCAAATGCAATCGCACCATGCAAAGTGTAAACTTAGTAAGCCATTATATGACTTACAATAGTCGGAACAATTTTGGTACAACCGACATAGTGAGTTCCTTATACAAAAGGATTACTCCAACAATGATGATTGTTCACACGTGTTCACCAAGAAATTATCAATAGGATATTTATCAAATCTGCAGTGTATGTTGATGAGTATAACATCATTAACAACCCACAAGATATTGATGATGCATGTAATCATCTAAAGACGGAATTTGAGATGAAGGATATAAGTCAATTTTACTTTAGCTACAATTCAACACCTTCACTCAAGAAATAGGTACACCATTTCCTATATCCAGAAATTATTGGAGAAACTAAATATGGACAATTCATATCTATCATAAGTTCGATGGTGGTTCGATCTCTAGACGTAGAGAAAGATCCTTTCACACCACGCAAGATGGAGATGAGATGTTGGGACTTCATATTCCTTATATCAGTGTTATTGGACCTAACGCTAGTGTGTCGGCACAGTGGAAACCAGGGTACCACGGGCCGGCCCGCCAGGGCCCAAGGGACTCTTCAGCCTGATTTTCGCTAAGGACCAGGCTTCGGCCTGTAGAGGCTCTCCAAGCCTGTCGAGTCTCGACAGGGGATCTCTCTACAAGAAAGCGCCTCAAGGCGCCACCAGGATTTCGGCTAAGGACTAAGCCGCGAAGCTTGCCGAGGCTTTTCGCCTCGGCAAGGCTTCCTTCCTCTCGAAGCCAGCTCTGCCTCCGCGGCAGAGCGCACATGGGCTCTGCGCTTCCCGCAGAGTCGCTGGCGCGCCAAAGCGCGATGACGCCAGCGCCCCAGTTGCCGTTCTGATGAATAAAGGGGTCAACAAAGCAGCACCAAGCAAAGCGGACAACGAGGCTTGCCACTTTGGTGATAAGGAGACCGCCTGCAGCTACGCTCCAACAGCGACGTCACCGCGGGACCCGTTCCACGCCAGCTGCGCCAGCCCACCGTCCTGGCTGGACGGTGCCTCCTTTCAGCTTTGGTGACGCTGCTCCCCTGCCGTGGACCGCGTCCATGGGCTCTACCTTTATGGTGGACTTCACCTTTATGGTGCACCGTGCCTCCTCCTTCGTCGGGATGTGGCAACCCTTCCCGCCCAAATGTTTGGGCGGAAGAGGACCAAGACGACTATAAAAGGAGGGAGGGCACTCCCGTGCCAAGGGTTCGATTCCGGTTGGGCTTTAGATCTAAGTTCACCCCCTGGTTCAGTTAGGGTTTTTAGCCATTGTAGCCACCTCGAGCTCCACAGGCTCTCCCTGTACTGAAAAACCTCTACAAGCAATACAGCCAAGCAGGACGTAGGGGCTTTACCTCCACAAGAGGGCCCTGAACCTGGGTAATACTGTGCGTCCCCTCTCTGCAGTGTTCCCCTCCGACGAGCCCGACGAGCACCGTCGCCGTGGAACGTTAGAGGTTGTTTGACTCCGTGTTCAGCCCCTTGCTCGATTCTTACTCCGTGAGATACGCCCGGTTCCTGGGCCTATTCTCCGACATTTGGCGCGCCAGGTAGGGGGCTGAGGCGCGTCTTCAACCTCGACACCACCATGGCTGGCTCTCGCGCTGAGCGTCTCGCTCGCCGGACGGCCAGCGCTGCCACTGCTCCTCCCGCCGGCAGGCAGCGCGGCCGCCCTCGTGGAAACACTGCTCCGGAGCACCACGTCGACCCCGAGCCCCGCGTCGAGCACCCAGCGGACGACGACGACGTCCACACCGAGGATGACCTCGGCGAAGAGGAAGCCTCCTCCCTTCACCCGTCGCGCGACGGTGCTGCCTCTTCGCTGGGCCGCCCTGCGCCCAGCCCGGCAACTGCGCTCCTCATGGCGCAGGAGCTGCTGCGGTACCGTCCCAACCCGGAGGCTCACGAAGCCTGGCTTCATCGCCTCTCCGAGCTCATCGGCGCCGCCCGCGTCGCCGCTCCCGCGCCGTCTCGCTCGCTGGTCCCCTCTGGTCGTGCGGGAGACGCAGCGCAAGGCGCTCCTCCTGCACCACCTCGCCAACCCGCGCCTGCTCCAGCTCCACCGCAACCTGCTCCGGCGGGGGCTCCTCCCCGCGACAACCGCGCTGCTTCACACGCCTCGTCGCCGCACGACTGCCAGATCGTGCAGCGAGCCCCCGAGGACGCCCGCGTAAACATCGAGCGCGGCCAACAACACCACAACCGCGCCGTCCAGGAAGTCGCCGCCGCCGGGCGTCACCTCCGCGCCACTCTCGCCGACGGCGTGGTCACCTATGGCACCACGGTTGCGTTCACCCGCAGCCTTCGCCGCGTCGTCTGGCCGACCAAGTTCAGGCCGGACCTCCCTCCACGCTACGACGGCAAGAACAACCCGTTGGAGTTCCTGCAGCTCTACACCCTGGCCATCCAGGCCGCCGGGGGCGACGACAAGGTCATGGCGAACTGGTTCCCCATGGCTCTCAAGGACTCTGCGTCCTCATGGCTCACCAACCTCCCCGCCGAGTCCATCGGCTCCTGGGAGGACCTCTGCAAGTGCTTCATCGCCAACTTCAAGGGCACGTACGAGCGCGGCCTCACGTACAACGATCTCCGCGGCGTGCGCCAGAAGCCTGGCGAAACCCTCCGCAAGTACATCCAGCGCTTCAGCCAGGTGCGGAACAAGATTCCCAACGCCACAGACGCACAGGTCATCTCGGCTTTCCATTCTGGAGTCACGGACGTGCGGATGCTCGAGAAGCTTGGCATCCACGACAACATCACCACCGTCGTCAAGCTTTTCGACTTGGCGGACAAGTGCGCCAAGGCGGAAGAGGGCCGCCTGTTCGTCAAGAACGAGCCTGAGGACCCCACTGAGAGCTCCAAGAAGAAGAAGAAATCCTCCGAGAAGCGCAAGACCACCGCGGTCCTCGCGGCCGAACCCGACGCCAAGCAGCCTCGCGCTGCCACTTCAGCCGCGGGCACCGAGAAGAAGGATGACCGCCCTTTCTGCATCTACCACAACAGGCACTCCCACGCCACCGAGGACTGCTACGACCTCAAGAGGCTTCGCGAGGCTCGCGAGGCTCGCGAGGCACGCGAGGGGGAGCAAGGCCGCGGTGGCCGCGGCGGCGGCCGCGGCGGCCGCAGGGGGCGACGCTGGAACAACAACTACGACAACAACTACCAGCAGAACCCCCAGGCCAACGCCGCTCAACCCGCGAACGATAACCTCCCTGCCGAGACTCCCGAGGGCTACCAGGTGCCTCGCGGCGCTGCTTGCATCCTCGGCGGGGCCCAGGCCCCCAGTTCCAACCGTCACTTCAAGCAACTCGCTCGCGAGGTCGCGGTAGCGCTTCCCGGGGTTGAGGCCTCCAGGCCCCTCAAGTGGTCCCAGTACCCCATCACTTTCGACTCCGGCGACCACCCCAAGTCCACCTCAGCTGTTGGCACCATCCCGCTGGTTTGCACCCCCACCATCAACAACATCGCCGTCTCCAAGACGCTCATCGATGGGGGTGCAGGCCTCAACGTCATCTCTGTCGAGACCTTCGAGAAGCTTCAGGTGCCTTACGAGCGGCTCATGCCCACCAGGCCCTTCTCAGGGGTGACAGAGGGCCTCACGACCCCTCTAGGGCAAGTGAGGCTTGCAGTCACTTTTGGCACACAGGCCAACTACCGCACCGAGCTGATCGACTTCGACGTCGCGCACATCGGCTTGCCCTACAACGCCATCCTCGGCTACCCCGCCCTCGCCAAGTTTATGGCTGTCACCCACCACGCCTACAACCTCGTCAAGCTCCCTGGCTCGGGCGGCACCATCGTCATCCGCGGCGTGGTCTCTGACGCCCTGTACGCTGCGCAAGCGGCCTACAAGGCTGCCGCGGTGGCGTCCCCTGCCGACGAGGACGAAGAACCCCTCCCGAGGCCCCCCGCGAAGAAGAAGCAGCTGTTCTCTCAGGAGAAGGCCGCGACAAAGCAGGTGTCTCTGGAGGCAAGCGGCTCGGGGGCTAGCGTCACCATCGGCGCCAACCTGCCTCCCAAATAGGAAAGCGCGCTCGTCGCCTTCCTCAGGGCAAACTCTGACATGTTCGCATGGACACCGTCAGATATGTCCGGCGTACCGAGGGAGGTGATCGAGCACCACTTAGCCGTGTGTCCAAACGCACGCCCCGTGAAGCAAAAGGCGCGACGTCAAGCGCCAGAAAAGCAAGATTTCATCGTCAAGGAAGTAGAAAAGTTGAAGAAAGCAAGCATCATCAAGGAAGTTGTCCATCCCACTTGGCTCGCCAACGGTGTTGTCGTTCCCAAGCACACCGGAGGAAGCCGCCTCTGCATCGACTTCACCGACCTCAACAAGGCCTGCCCCAAGGACCCCTATCCCCTCCCGAGGATCGACCAAATCGTGGACTCCACCGCCGGCTGCGCACTCCTCTGTTTTCTGGATGCCTTCTCTGGTTACCACCAGATCAAGATGGCAAAGGAAGACGAGGAGAAGACAGCATTTCTCACCCCTTGTGGTGTGTTTTGCTACGTCTGCATGCCCTTCGGCTTGAAGAATGCCGGCGCCACTTTCCAGCGTCTCATGAGGATCGCCTTGGGGGCTCAATGGGGAGGAATGCAGAGGCCTACGTCGACGACATCGTGGTCAAGACTCGCAAGGAGGACACGCTCATCAAGGACCTCGAGGAGACCTTTGCCAACCTGCGCAAGGTGAACATCAAGCTGAACCCCGCCAAGTGCGTCTTCGGGGTCCCTTCAGGCAAGATCCTCGGGTTCCTGGTGTCCCATCGCGGCATCGAAGCAAACCCCGACAAGATCAAGGCCATAGAAGAAATGCAGCCTCCTCGTCGCCTCAAGGACATGCAACGCTTGGCGGGATGTATGGCCAGCCTCGGCCGGTTCATCTCCAAGTTCGGCGAAAGGGCGCTGCCATTTTTTAAGATTATGAAGCGGTCTGGTCCTTTCAAGTGGACCCCTGAAGCGGCAAAAGCCTTCGAGGATCTGAAGAAATACCTGGCGAGCCCACCCATCATGGTTGCCCCACGCCCTCGCGAGCCTCTGAGCTGTATCTTGCAGCCACTCCTCAGACGGCAAGCGCGGTCTTGGTGGCTGAAAGGGAAGAGCCAGTTCTCGTCAAGCAGAGCCACGCCTCGACAAGCCCAGAACTCCACGACAAGGAAGCAGCCTCGACAAGCACCCAGCCTGTACAAGCAGGGCCTCAGAGACCCTCAACAAGGACTCCACCGGGCCTCGAGAGGAGTCCACTGCTGCCACGCCTACAACTACCCTCGTCGAGCATCCCGTGTACTTCGTCAGCACAGTGCTACGAGATGCTCGCGAGCGCTACTCCATGCAGCAAAAGCTCCTCTTCTCGCTCCTCAGCGCCTCCAGAAAGCTGCGCCACTACTTCCAGGGTCACCCCATCAAGGTGGTCACCTCATATCCCCTGGAGCAAGTCCTGCGCAACCCAAACGCGACAGATCGCGTCGCGAGCTGGGGCATCGAGCTGCAACCCTTCGAGCTGGAATTTGACACCACAAGAGTCATCAAGGGCAGGGCGCTAGCTGATTTCATGGCTGAATGGACGGACACACGCGTAGAAGAGCCTCAAGAAGAACAAGCTACAACCTCAGGACAGACAGAGCCCGGCTACTGGACCATGCACTTCGACGGCGCCTTCGCGGCCCGGAGTGCAGGGGCTGGGGCTGTCCTCACCTCACCAACAGGCGACAAGCTATACTACGCCGTCCAGTTGTGCTTCAAGGACCACGACAAGGTCTCCAACAACATCGCCGAATACGAGGGCCTCCTCGCTGGGCTCAGAGCCNGGAAGAGCCAGTTCTCGTCAAGCAGAGCCACGCCTCGACAAGCCCAGAACTCCACGACAAGGAAGCAGCCTCGACAAGCACCCAGCCTCTACAAGCAGGGCCTCAAGAGACCCTCAACAAGGACTCCACCGGGCCTCGAGAGGAGTCCACTGCTGCCACGCCTACAACTACCCTCGTCGAGCATCCCGTGTACTTCGTCAGCACAGTGCTACGAGATGCTCGCGAGCGCTACTCCATGCAGCAAAAGCTCCTCTTCTCGCTCCTCAGCGCCTCCAGAAAGCTGCGCCACTACTTCCAGGGTCACCCCATCAAGGTGGTCACCTCATATCCCCTGGAGCAAGTCCTGCGCAACCCAAACGCGACAGATCGCGTCGCGAGCTGGGGCATCGAGCTGCAACCCTTCGAGCTGGAATTTGACACCACAAGAGTCATCAAGGGCAGGGCGCTAGCTGATTTCATGGCTGAATGGACGGACACACGCGTAGAAGAGCCTCAAGAAGAACAAGCTACAACCTCAGGACAGACAGAGCCCGGCTACTGGACCATGCACTTCGACGGCGCCTTCGCGGCCCGGAGTGCAGGGGCTGGGGCTGTCCTCACCTCACCAACAGGCGACAAGCTATATTACGCCGTCCAGTTGTGCTTCAAGGACCACGACAAGGTCTCCAACAACATCGCCGAATACGAGGGCCTCCTCGCTGGGCTCAGAGCCGCCATCGCCCTCGGCATCAAGCGCATCCTCATCAAGGGCGACTCTCAGCTCCTCGTCAACTTCTCCAACAAAAGCTACACGCCTAAGGACACCTACATGGTGGCCTATCTTGAAGAGGTACGCAAGCTCGAGAAGCACTTCAGGGGCATGGAACTCAAGCATATTCCGCGAGGAGAGAACCAAGAAGCCGATGACCTCGCCAAGCGAGCAGCAAAGAGAGAAGCCCAGCAGCCTGGAGTGTTTGAGGAGAGACTCGCTAAGGCCTCCGTCAAGCAACCAGTGGTCAACATAAGCGTTCAAGAGGAGCTCCCACCAGCCCCACCAAGTGGAGCACCAAACTGTGGGTTGCCTTCAGGCGATCGCTTGTTGATGACTTTGGTACGCCAAGACACTGGTTGGATCGACGAGATCAAGCGCTACCTGCAAGATCGAGTCCTCCCCGAAGAAGATGCAGAAGCTGAGAGAATTGCTCGCCAGGCCAAGTCCTACTGCCTCCACGACGGAGACCTGTACCGTAAGCGCCCCAATGGGGTTGCGTTGCGGTGCGTACCTGCCGAGGAAGGCCGCCAGCTCATCAACGACATCCACAGCGGAGAGTGCGGCCATCACTCGTCCTCGCGCACCTTGGCAGGCAAGGTTTTCCGAAGTGGCTTCTACTGGCCCTCTGTCCTTCAAGATGCAGCTGAAATTGTCCAGTCCTGCGACGCCTGCCAATTCCACGCCAAGCAGATCCACCAGCCCGCACAAGGACTCCAGACGATCCCGCTCTCCTGGCCGTTCGCGGTCTGGGGGCTGGACCTGCTGGGACCTTTCCCGCGAGCGCTCGGGGGCTACCGCTACCTCTACGTCGCCATCGACAAGTTCACCAAGTGGCCCGAGGTGGAACCCGTGCGCACCATTCCGGCGAAATCAGCGGTGAAATTCATCAGGAGCTTGGTCTGCCGCTTCGGCGTGCCCAACCGCATTATCACCGACAACGGCTCACAGTTCACCAGCGGCGCCTTCAAGTCCTACTGCGGCAGCCTCGGCGCCCAAATCTGCTACGCCTCGGTGGCTCACCCACGCAGCAATGGACAAGCCGAGCGAGCCAATGCTGAGGTGCTCAAGGGCCTCAAGACGAGAAGCTTTAACCGCCTCAAGGCCAGCGGCAAGAACTGGATCGACGAGCTCCCCTCGGTGCTCTGGTCCATCCGCACCACGCCAACAAAGCCAACTGGCGAGACGCCATTCTCCCTCGTCTACGGCGCCGAAGCCGTCCTCCCCAGCGAGATCACCCACGGCTCTCCGCGAGTCTTGGCCTTCAAGGAGGCCGAGCTGGATGAGCTCCGCAACGACGACCTGCTGCTGCTTGAAGGGCTCCGCCGCAATGCGGCCCTGAGAGCGGCAAGGTACCAGCAAGATCTCCGCCGCTACCACAGCCGTCACATCCGCCCGCGCACTCTCGAAGCAGGGGACCTTGTCCTGAGGAGAATCCTCTCCAGGGAAGGTCTCCACAAGCTCTCACCAATGTGGGAAGGGCCCTACAGAGTCGTGCACATCGCCAGGCCTGGCTCTGCGCGGCTCGAGACGGAGGACGGCGTCCCCATCGCCAACCCCTGGAACATCCAGCACCTGCGCAAGTTCTACCCCTGATCGTCCTCGACGAGCAACTTTTTGCAAGCAACTTTTTGCGCCAAGGGAGAATTCAGCACCAACATCCTCCACGAGGAAAAATTTCGGGCTCCCCTCTCTACTATACGTTGCCGCGGGCCGTTCGAGAAGACTCCCAAGCCACCAAGCCTCGGCAAGGTGACTTCTTCAAGCACCATGCCCTGGCGACGTGGACCCCCATGCCCAGACATGGCGGGACACAGGCTCTTCAAGCCACCCCCGCCTAGGGGCCCCCTGAGCTCTCTCTACATGCGTCTGCCACGGGCACGCCCCCTCGAGAGTCTCAGCCACAGCATGTGGACCCCATGCCCAGAGCATGGCGGATTTTTGTAATTCTGGCCACGCCAGTGTAATGAACCTCTGTTTCAGGTCAACTTGAACCTTTTGCGCTTCGCGCCTGCAGTTTGATTTCTGCTTTGGTAAGCATTTATGATATTTGCATCTTGTCCTTGCTCGTATGATCCTCCATGTGCATCTCGCGAGCGGGGGCTAGCATGGTGCCTGTGCCTCGGGAGCATCCCAGCAGCACCTTAAACCCAAGGGATCCGAGCTCTGAACTCGCGGGTCAGCTCTCATGCATGTCAACTCCCAGGGAGCTCTGAACTCATGGGTCAGCTCCCGTGCACGTCAACTCACCAAGGATCACCAAAACCTTGGTGCCTGTTCTCCTCGCGAGACACACATGAAGGAACCTACGAGCGCGCATAAGTTACCTAGCTATGTACTGCTTGTGGGTGCACCTATCTGTCCAAACGCAGGGAAGCAGGTCCAAGCAAGCCTCAGGCAAAACCTCGAGAAGAAAATGCCTCGACAGGGAACTAAACACCCCCTACAAGGCCAAAACGCCTCTCCAGGGAACCAACACCCCCTCCAAGGCAGACAATGCCTCGCGAAGCTAAGTCCAAACACTTGGTCAATTTTTCCTTCGCTGGCTTTTGTCCCTCGAACCTCTTTTCTCTCTCCTATGCCTCATGGGCTGCTTGCGCGTTAAAGGGGAACCCCAGGCATCGCGCCTCGCGGGATCTTACTTCTCGAGGCCTCACGCACCCCCCGGCCTTGTGGAGCCCTGACGCTCGCATACCGAAGCGGCGGTGGTGTAGCGCTAAGAGAGGGTCCTAAAACGTAGAGCAAAAAAGACATGAAAGGGAAGACAAAAGCCTCTCGAGGGGCACACGCCAAGCACATCTAATTAAAGCATCAATAAGTCTTTACAAAAGTTTACACAAGCAAAAGGCTAAGACACTTGGGCGCCTTGTGCACGTCCAGCTGCAGGAAGAAGCTCAGGCCTGTGCGCCCCCTGAGGTGCTCGCGCCGCCCGCGGGGCGCTCCTCTTCCTCTTCAGCGTCCTCCTCGCTGCCGCCATCGCCTTCGAAAACCACGGCCTGGTCGAACTTCTTGGCGTACGCCTCCGCAGCCTCCTGTATCGCTTTCGTGCGGAAGCTGGGGTCGCCGGGCCTGTCACAGCCGCGAGGTCGATGGAGGCGTCGAGCCGCTTGAGGTTGCAGAAGATGTTGGCGGTGGCGACGACGAGGAGGTCGCGGCTCTCCCCCACGACGCGCGCGTCAAACTCTTTCGCGGTCTCTTCGATCCCCCCGAGGAACTGCTCGAAGAAGAGGTTGTACGCCGCTCCGTCATCGCCCCCTCTTGCGTCGAATGCAGGAAGTTCAATCCTGAAGTTGTCCGCGATGGCGCGCGCACGCTGCACCAGGCTTTCGAACATGAGCCGGCGCTGGCGCGACATGGCCCGGCCGTGACTCTCCTTGTCCCGCGCCTGCTCAACAAGGTTGGCGACCGGCCCCACCTGCTGTTGGAGCTCGAGCAGGTCCTCCTCCAGGGCCGTGACCTTGGATTCGGCGCAGGCTTGGGCCTCCTGGGCGCTCTGGAGGAGAGGAGCCGTCTCCTGCACCTTCTTCTCGAGGACGTCGATGCGGTCCAGGAGCTCCTGGCGCTTGGTCACGAAGCGCTCCTCTTGCTTCGCGAGGTTGGCCCTGTATTCTGCAGAGAGTTCCTCCCGGGCGAGCTTGACCTTGGCGTCGGCGTCGTCCTCCGCCTTCTTCTGCCTCTTGGCGAGGTCGGCGTTGGCCTTCTCCATGCGCTCCGAGTAGGTGGCCTCGCCCCGGGCCACCTTGTCCTCGCGGGCCTTGAGCTGCTCCTCACGGATGGCCTGGTCCTTCTCGAGCATTTGGACCTGCTCCTCGCGCCGCTGCAGCTCTCCTCCGCGCTGTGTCAGCTCCGCCTCGCGCACTGCCAGATGGCCCTCGCGAGCCTCCAGCAGCTCGCGCTGCTCCTTCAGGCTGGCCCGTGTGTCCTCGGACTCGGCAGCAAATTGCTGCCGCGCGGCCGCCAGCTCCTGGTGCCTGGAGGCAGTCTCCTCGTCGAGCGCCGCCCGGTCGGCGTCCAGTTGGTCCATGACCTCCTGCGCTTCCCGCTTGACGCTGTCGCGGGTCTCCTTGGCGAAGCGGAGGGCCTCTTGGCGCTCTGCCTGAGCCGCCGCGTCCTGGCGGCGGCAGGACTCCACCCTCTCTTGGAGGAGGGACCAGGCCTCGCCCAGCCTCGCTCGCTCCGCCGCGATGGCGGCCTCCTCCCTGATGAGCTCGTCCCCCACCTCGCCAAGCGCTTGCAGGGCCCGGCTGACGACGACCCGGCGGCGAGCCGCTCGCGGCTCCCGCCGCACCAAGGTTCCCGCACCACTGCCAGGTGCGGAGGCCTCGATCCTTGTCGAGGCGCCCGAGGCCTCCTGCCTTGGGCTCACCGCCGCTTCTGGAGCGGCCAGGGGGCTTGTGGGGGCGCCTCCCCTGTCGCCCGCTTCAAGGGCTCTCTGGGGGCTGGGCGTTCTCTCGCCCCCAGTTCCGGCGCTTGTGGGCTCCGGAGGCCCCTCTGCCTCCTGCTCCCCAGGGGCGCCACCTGCCCCTTCTGTGGCGGCCGCGTCCGCCGCGGCCTCGGTCGCGTCGGCCCCTCTCGAGGGAGCCTCCTCCTCCTCCCCTGGAGGCTGCTCCAGGACGATCTCCTCGTCCATCCTCTCCTCCTCTGTCTCCTGCTGGACGGGAGGAGTGGCCGCCCTGGTTGGTGGCGGCGGCGCCGCTTCTTCAACCTCCTCAACCACGCGGTGCGCCACCACGGGAAGAGTCACCACCCGAGACGACGATGGCGCCGTCTCTTCAGCCACCTCCTCTGTGCGCTGCTCCGCCACGGGAGGAGCTGTTGCCCGACCTGACGGCGGCGCTGCCTCCTCCATCACCACCTCCGCGCGGCGCTCGCTCGCGGGAGGAACAGATGCTTGCTGCGGCTCGCCCGCCGCAGGCGTCTCCACAGAGGCGCTGGTGGTCTCTCCAACCTTGTGGAGCCTCCGCCTCTTTGGCGCCGCAGGTTCCCTGAAAGAGACAAGTCTGAGGTCCTTCAAGGGGATCTTCGAGAAGTGAAGCAGCAAAGAAAAAGAAGAATCGAGACTTACTCGTCGGACATCACCCACACCCTCTTCTTCACCCTGGGTGGCTGGGTGTTGCTTGCTCCGGCCTCCTCTGGAGGCACCCTTGCCTCCTCGCGAGAAGCGCTCCTCGCTGTCGCGGCGCTTCTGTCGTGGACAGCCTTGGAGCGGGGCTCGCTGCGCCCACCCCCGCCGCCGCTCGTCTCCTTCTCCTCCTCAACGCGCTTGGAGCGAGCGACGTAGAAGGCACCCTCCTCATCGCTGGAGGAGAGCACCTGGAGGTCCACGTCGGCGGGAATGCTCCTCGAGGAGCTGACGGAGCCTCTCGAGGGGTTGGCGCCCCTCGCCACTTCATCCTCGCCAACAGGGCTGGCGCCTGTCGACGCCTCGTCTCCGCCCGCAGAGCTGGCGCCCCTCGAGGCCTCGCCCTCGGTGGGTGCGTCCTCGGCTCCCGAGTCCTCTCCAGCCTCTTCAGCCTCCTCCTGCTCCGGGGGCGCATCCATGTTCTCCGGTTCCGCCGCCAGCGGGTTGGGGCGGGGCCCGCGGTGGCCCGCGGGCACTATTCCCCACTCGTCGAACACCGGCATGCCCCGGCGATGCTCCGAGATGCTCTCCTCGGCAAAGGCGATGAGCGGCCGTGCGTCGTCGTGGGCAGGCAGCGGGATTGTTGTCTTGGAGACGAAGAGCACCACCAGGACTTGGCTCAGCATCTCAGGCTGGAGGCTGTCTCGGCTCAGCCTCATCGTGTCCGTCTTGCCCTTGTAGCTCCACATCGGCTCAGAGTGCCATTGGAGGGGGGCAATCCGGCGCCTCAAGAAGTCTCTGGCCACCATCTGGCCGGTGAGCCCCGCCTCGCGGATGTGCTGGATGTATGTGTACACCGCGTCAAGATTTCGGCCGGTGAACTCTTCGCTACCCCAGCGCGCCCACTTCGCCGGGGGCCCCTCAGGCACCTCCAGGAGGGGGTTCCTCATCTTAGCGTCGACGAAGAGCCACCGCTCGCGGAAGCCGTCCACCTTCTTCGTCACCATGGTGATGGCATTCTCACCTTGCCAAGCGATGGGGATGTAGTTCTCGCTCCTGGCGGCGGCGATGCGGAAGGAGACGCAGCCGAGGTGCTCGCCAGCGGCGCTACTCCGGAGGGAGTAGAAGCTGCGGAAGAGCGCCACCGAAGGGCGAATGCCGATGTAGGCCTCGCAAAGGTAGGCGAAGATGGAAAGAATGAGAATGGAGTTGGGGTGGAGATGGAGCAACTGGATCTGGTACGTCTCCAGAATCGCCAGAAGGAAATCAGAGAATGGCGGCACGAGGCCAGCATAGAGAGTGTGGAGGAAGATGGGGTAGAACTCGTCGGCGAGCCTGCTGCCGCTTGGCCTCATCTCGGTGGCCCCTTGCTCGTTGGAGCCCGCCGCCACCAGGTGGCGCACCTTGGCTATCGCCGCCGCGGAGACGCGGGTCGGCGGCATCGCCGCCGTGAGGGCCGCACCGCGCAACGCCGCCGCCGACGCGCCGGCCGACGAGCCGGCCTGCACCGTGGCCTTGCCCTTCGCGTCGGTGCCCGCTTTCTTGGGTGCCATCGCTCGCCGGAGAGGAAGAAGACAACCGTGGAGAAGGAGCGCTCTGGAAAGAAGGAATCGTTTGGAAGAAGTGGGCGGCGGAGCAATGGGAGAAGTGACAGGCGCAGTCTGCGCGCCCAGACTTTATTGACCGGGCGCCTGGTCGTGGCGGGTCCCACCACGACGCCCGTTGAAGCCGAGGAGATCGTGGCCGCGGGCGCAACCGTCGCGCTCCACGTGTCGCGGCCCTGGCAGGCTCTGTTGGGCCCTCGACGCTTCGCCTCCGTCGGCAACTCCGGCGTGCCCATCGTGGGCCCGGGGGCTACTGTCGGCACAGTGGAAACCAGGGTACCACGGGCCGGCCTGCCAGGGCCCAAGGGACTCTTCAGCCTGATTTTCGCTAAGGACCAGGCTTCGGCCTGTAGAGGCTCTCCAAGCCTGTCGAGTCTCGACAGGGGATCTCTCTACAAGAAAGCGCCTCAAGGCGCCACCAGGATTTCGGCTAAGGACTAAGCCGCGAAGCTTGCCGAGGCTTTTCGCCTCGGCAAGGCTTCCTTCCTCTCGAAGCCAGCTCTGCCTCCGCGGCAGAGCGCACATGGGCTCTGCGCTTCCCGCAGAGTCGCTGGCGCGCCAAAGCGCGATGACGCCAGCGCCCCAGTTGCCGTTCTGATGAATAAAGGGGTCAACAAAGCAGCACCAAGCAAAGCGGACAACGAGGCTTGCCACTTTGGTGATAAGGAGACCGCCTGCAGCTACGCTCCAACGGCGACGTCACCGCGGGACCCGTTCCACGCCAGCTGCGCCAGCCCACCGTCCTGGCTGGACGGTGCCTCTTTTCAGCTTTGGTGACGCTGCTCCCCTGCCGTGGACCGCGTCCATGGGCTCTACCTTTATGGTGGACTTCACCTTTATGGTGCACCGTGCCTCCTCCTTCGTCGGGATGTGGCAACCCTTCCCGCCCAAATGTTTGGGCGGAAGAGGACCAAGACGACTATAAAAGGAGGGAGGGCACTCCCGTGCCAAGGGTTCCAATTTTCCTTTGGCTAGGGCAGATCTAGGGTTTTAGCCATTGGCAGCCATCTCGAGCTCCACAAGCTCACCCTGTACCAAAAACCTCTACAAGCAATACAGCCAAGCAGGACGTAGGGGTTTTACCTCCACAAGAGGGCCCTGAACCTGGGTAATACCGCGCGTTCCTCTCTGCAGTGTTCTCCTCCAGCGAGCCCGACGAGCACCGTCGCCGTGGAACGTTGGAGGTTGTTTGACTCCGTGTTCAGCCCCTTGCTCGATTCTTACCCCGTGAGATACGCCCGGTTCCTGGGCCTATTCTCCGACATAGTGGACAAGAACAAGAGTATCTTTTGATATCTCCAATGCACCAAATATCTTGACCTATTCGTTAATTTCAGGGAAATCTGTACTCCAATATCATCGGTTTTGTTGATATTGGATATTTAAATGATCCCATAACACCAGATCACAAATAGGATTCATGTACCTACATGGTGGGCATGTCATTCCATTCATGTCTTCTAAACAGACTCTAATGGCTACACCCACCTATCATTCTGAAATACAAGACTTAACATCAATATGTGTGGCTTCACGGAATGATTAACCACATATGAAATTCGTGTTGTATTGGTTCTATTGAATCACAAACTATTATCTACAAAGATAATAGTACTTGTGTTGCTAGGATGCAAATGGGTTATACAAGAAGCAATATCACGAAGCATATTGCCCTTAAAATACAAGGATCAGGGGGAGTCTCTTCCTGAATTATAACCTATTCAAACATTATATTACACTCCTTTTCCCCTTTATGAGTTTACTTTCAAGGTTCTCATCAAGGTTTTTTTTAATGAGGTAATATCAACACAAGAACATATTTCATACATCCTATTTTCCCCACTAGGGTTTTTAACGGATGTATACAAGTCATATTAATTGTCTCTAAACTTACCAATGGGTTTTATCCTTTCGAGGTTTTTCTCATATAAGTTATCAAAGAGACAATGATCATTATATGTTGTATTACTTTCCCCTTACTTTTCCCACGGGGTTTTAAAGGATTTTTAACAACATATCAAATAATATTCTCCTCACATTTTCCCCAAAGGGTTTTTGGGGAGAAATTATCAACTACAAATATCACATGTCATACTTTCTGTTTTCCCCATAGGGGTTTTTAAGAAAGTATACACGACATAGTTATTGTTCTCTAAAGTCGCTTATGGGTTTTTTTCTTTTAAGGTTTTCTCATATGACTTTGTCAAAGAGACAATAACCAATATATGTTGCATCATTTTCTCCTTATTTTTCCACCGGGTTTAAAGGAGTTTTAGCAACATATCATACACACTACTCTCCTCATATTTTTCCCACAGGGTTTTTGGAGGAGTTATTCAACATATACACTTTTGAAAAAGAGTATGGATTCCCAAGACTATATATGGAATACAAGACGTGCAAAAAGGTGCTTTGTGCAAGGGGGTGTTGGGGAATAGATTATAACTGCCATAGGGTAGTTACTATATGCCCAAAGCATCGTACGGATGCAAGTGTCTATACGAATGCATCCTTTCCTGTAGAGATGCCTTCTTCTATTAACCGACATTGCGAACAGTCGTGTCCCTTGTAACCATGTCTCCAATCGACACTTACCATGTATAAATACCCAGTTCTGGGATCAATGAATGACACAAGTTTCCATTCAATCATTTACTTCTAATATTGATCACCTGTAAATCAACCAAACAGAAATCCATGTGCTGCCTAGTACTCCTACTCCCTTAGTCCTGAATTAATTGACGCATGTTTATCTAGATACATTCGTCCTGAATTAGTTGACACATATTTATCTAGATACAGATGTATCTACATACGTCTAGCTAAATCTGTATTTAGACAAATCTACGTCAACTAGTTTGGTACGGAGGGAGTAGATCAACTGGTTAGGTTAAGAGCAACCCCCGGCGCATCTACCTTTCCTAAATATGGCAGTTTTGCCTAATCCATATTTAGACAAATCTAGGTCAACTAATTCGGTAAGGAGGGAGAAGATCAACTGGTTAGGTTAAGAGCAACCCTCAGGGCGTGTACTTTTTCCCAAATATGGTTGTTTTGCCTAACTAATGCCACGTCTGGCCCTCCTGGAAACTACTTCCATATTTGGTCCTCGTGTAGGTGTCAACGTGATTGGAGCCGACACCGTGCATGTCAGGGCTAGTCCCTCTAGACACTGAACTTCTTGGCTGGGGCAGCAAAATCCGACATGGCACGTTTGGCTCCATCTCTAGTGGCGCTGAACTACTACGTTTTCTGAAGTTGGTCGACATGGTAGGCGCTAGTAGAGGTGGCATCGAACCTCTAGGTTATTACTAGGGAGTTGGATCACGTTTTCAATTACACCACACGCCCAAACTCCCATCACCGGTGACACCGCTCCAACCCAACTTGTGTCGCGCCATCGTCGCCCCTTCGACCTCGCTGTAGGAGTTTTGCCCTAGAGGCAAATAATAAAGCAGTTTTTTATTATCATAACTCATATATGTTCATAATAAGTTTTATACCATGCTATAACTATATTAAGTGGAAACATTAATACACGTGTGGTATATAAACAACCAGGTCCCTAGTAGCCTCTACTTTGACTAGTCCATTGGTCAACCGATGATCAAGGTTTCCTGATCATGGACATTTATGTCAATTGACAATGGAGTCATATTAAATGAGAATGATATGATGGACATCCACCCAATGTAAGTTAACGCAACAAGATCTGTCACGAACGTCGGCATTGCGATAACTTAAAAGAAACGTAGTAGTAACCAATTCCTTAGACCGTGAGATCATATTTAATCACTAGTCCGGAGGGAAGCTTTGACTGCATCAATCGTCACACCGTAACAGGGTGATCATAAAGGTGTCTATCAGGTTTCCTAAAGGAGTACGTTGATGCGTATGCATCAAGAGCAGGATTTATCCATCCGTGTGACGGACATATATCACTGGGCCCACTCGGTGATATTACATCAAGTCTTCCAAACATGTGACTAGGTCACGGAGATGTAATATCATGGAGACGAGTAAATAAGTTTTGCCGGGAAATGAGATAGGGATCTTGGACAAACTTTATATCATTTGACAAAAGGAATGGTGAACCACGTTAAGGTTCAAGCGACAAAGAACTTCGTGGAATGCATAGGGGCCATCATGGGTGTCCATATCCCATTGTTGGTCATTGATCGGAGAGGGGTCTCGATCATGTCTGGAGTGATCCTGAACCGTAGGGTGGCACAGTTAAGGGTAGACGACGCTTAGGAATAGTTTCGATACCGAAGAGAAATGAGAAACGAACTCCAGAATTATCCAATAGTGATCGGAGAGTTTCGAAAGTGTTTCGGGATGAGAGATGATTATCCGATGGAGATCGGAGGGGTTCCAAAGTTGTATCGGAATAAGGAGAACTATCCGATGGAGATCAGAGGGCAACGAAAGGTGTTTCGGAGAAAGAGGAATTAAATAATATGTATTTAATATTAATTAGTGTAATTAATAATAAATAAATATTTTATTTTATTTAATGGGCAGCGCACCTCAATGGTCCTCACCCGAGAGGGGGGGGGGCAAGAGGGTGCCGCACCAAAAGGGAGAAGGGGCCGGCCGAACCACTAATGGTCTGCCACATGGGGCCCATGTGGGGGCCGGCTACCCCCCTTGGCCGACCAAGCCAATGTGGGAATAGTCCCACATGGCTAGGCCAAGGGGGTTGGCTCCCCTCCTCCACCTATAAATATAGGTGCCCCCTTCCCCTCAAAGGACACACAATTCCTCTCTCTCTCTCTCTCTCTCTCTCTCTCTCTCTTCCCTCACATGTGGTTTTGGAATAGTGGAGCTTCATATGGGGTTAGGGGTTTCTCCACCATACGCACGCCGTCGTGCTACTGGTGCTTCGAGTTGCTCTTCTTCCGTTGCTGCCGGTGGGCCGGAGCCGGGGGAACATCGTGTACATCATACTTGTGTAATTCCTCGGAGGTGCTGCACTTGCGGCACTCGTTGCCGGTACGACTACATGACCTTGAGGTCGGCGTCATACGACTCCATCACCAACATTCATCGTAACGTAATGCTTTCAGTCTTCAAGGGTATGAATTCCAATAGATGAAGTCCATGGCGTCTCCTCTCTCCCTCCCACCCCCATGCTCCCCACCCCACCCAAACCTAGCATGGCATCTCCTCAGCTTGATCCCTCCAATGGATCACCTTTTCTTGTGGGATTTCTCCCCCGGCCGTACGGTGGCGGCCCAGGTTCGTCGTTTTTTCAGATCTCCAGTTCATTTCGTCCCTTCCTCAACATCAAAGGAATTCTTTCTGGTCACAACCTTTATGCATGCATCATTTGATCTCACAGTGGACTCTGTGGCCCTTGCGCTACAAAGGTGTATTGGTGGTGAAGCTGCCTTCTAGAGGGTCTTCCGAGTCAGTGACCAGAGTTTTAGATTTTCTTTGGCTTCAAATCATGTGGGACATTTCATCTATTCCCTACGGGAACGTTCTTGGCCGGATTTTCAAATGGTTTTCAGGTTATACTGTGGAGATCCAAATGCCCCAATCTTTAATGATCCTTCACTTTTCTTTGGTTTCAAATCTAAAAGGATCATTTCTACTGATAGTGTTATGGATCCACCGAAAGAGGCTTCGGTTCCAGTGGTAAATTCAAATATTTCCTCTTCGGCGAATGCATCTGGTGGAACCCCGGTTATTTTGGGCTCTCTTTCGTTTACAAAGGCATCAAATTCCGAATGACACACCGAGACGTGCCTGGATTTTTCAAGGTTCTAATGTCAAAGGGTCCATTCTAGCGGTCGATTTATTCTCTAAAGATTAATATGGACACATTGAGGATCTTAGGCAGGCACATTATTTAGATTTGCATGTACAAGAGGCCTTGGGGGTTTCTGCCCTTCCCACTAATTCTTGGGTTAAACAAGTTCGTGATCGTCGTACCAATTGGTGCTCAAAGTGCTTGGACCATGGTCATATTGCTGAAGGGTTCGTTGCATAGAAAACAAAAAATTTCCTACGAAACAAGCGGAAGAAACACAACGGATCTAGATCTATTAGATGAAGGTAGAAAGAAGGAGATCCAATCTCTTACCCTCAAAGAACGAACAAAGCCTTTTGTCGATGCAGGGGTTGGCTAGTCGATCCCCGCAACTAGACTCATCTAGTCGCGAGGAGATAATTATCCTCGAGATCCAATCCGATGGAGCGCTGCAAGAGCAGCACCTCTGCGGTATCCACACATACAGCTCGATGTAGACTTCCTCTCCTTGATCCCGCAAGCGAGGAGGAAGTGGCTCATGAGATTCAGCAGCACGACGGTGTGGTGGTGGATATGGTGGAGAAATTTCTGCAGAGCTTCGCCAAGCGTCTGTGGGAGAGAGGAGGGAGGTGGGAGAGGGAGGCCGGCGGATAGGGTTCAAGGTAGTGCACCCCAGCCCTCCCCTACTCTTTATATAGGCGTGGGGGGCAGCCCTTGCCCCTCCCCCAAGTCCTAGGGGCGGCAGGCCAAGGGGAAACTTACCCCCGAAGGCAGCCCCTAGGGTTTTGGGGCCCTTTTCATATGTTTGGCCGCATGGGCCTTTGGGGTTGGGTACGGCCAGCCCATGTGGGCTGCTGCACCTCCCCTCCATCCATGTACGCCCTTCCAGGTTCGTGGCCCCCAAGGTGGGGCCCTCCGGAACCTTCCGGAACCTTCTAGAATTATTCCGGTACGCTGCCGGAAAATTCCCGAACTTTTCCGGAACCCTGGAAACCACTTTCCTTATATGAAAATTTATCTCCGGACTCTTTCAGAGCTCCTCATGATATATAGGATCTCATCCGAGACACCGAATCAACATTTGACTACACCATTAATTATCTCAACCTAAACCCTAGCTACATCGAAGCGTTAAGTGTGTGACCCTACGCGTTCGAGAACATGCAGACATGATCCGATCAATAATCAATAGCGGGACCGGGATGTCCATATTGATTCCTAGACATTCAACGAAGTTCTTTACCGGTTGAACCACTATGTCCGGGATTCAATTAATCCATATACGATTCCTTTTGTCTGACGATATTTTACTTGTTCGAGACTTAATCACTCATATCTCCATATCCGATTAATCTTGTTTCCGACAAGTTCTCTTTACTCGTTCCATAGGATAGGATACCTTATGACTAGCTACTTAGTCATATGCTTGCAAGTTTTTGGATGCTATGCTACCGAGAGGGCACAGAGATATCTATTCAATGGTTGGACGGACAAATCCCAGTCTTGATTCATGCGACCCAACAACCTACCATCGGAGATACCTGAAAGCCACCTTTATAATCACCCAGTCACAAAGCGACGTTTGATGTCCACAAAGTATTTCTCCGGTAAGCGGGAGTAACATAATCTCATGGTTTAAGGAAACTATATTTGACATCTATAAAATTGGGTCTGTCCATTATATCATCTCCTATGACATAACTCCGTTTATCAAGCGATTCATTAATCCTTGGTTTAGAAAACTTCTAACCAACACTTGATCAAATGAACTAGTTATAAGAGGCATACTAGGGACACTTTGTCGTTTATATTCCACACATGTATTTGTTTCCGATTAATACAATTCTAGCATGGATAATAAACATTTATCATGAACGGGAAATATAATAAATAATAATCTTTATTATTGCCTCTAGGGCATATTTCCAACAGTCTCCCACTTGCACTAGAGTCAATAATCTAGTTTACATTTGTAGCAATCTAACACCCATGGCCTTTTGGTGCTGATCATGTTTTGCTCGTGGAAGAGGTTTATCAAAAGATCTGACGCTTCAGGTCTATTTGTACCTACATCTATATGCATCACTCATTCTCCAATGAGTATGGATCACTCATTCTCCAATGAGATGGCTTTGTATACATTTGGTCAGTTGGTGAGACCTTAATTCCTCAGCTCGAATTAATGTCACCACCATTACAATAATGGAGCTTCATAGTACTCGCATTCTTGGAAATTCACCTAGTTCAATAAAGAACTCCTTGACACAAAATACTCTTGTTATTTGTTGTCAACCCAACAACATACTTAGCCTTTGTCGTAAGACATGAAGCACAAGAGAGAGAGACTACCAACTAGCTACTGCCATGGACTCGTAGTCCAAGGTAGGACTACTCACAATTCATCCCGGAGGAAGGCACGACGATGAAGAGCCCTCCGGGATCGATCTCCCCTCCGGAAGATTGCCGGGATCAGATTCAGAAGCACCCCCGAACTAGGGTTTATGGTAGCGGCTCGTCGGGGTGACTTTTCTGGAAAACAATGGCCGCCCCTGCGTTTTCAGGTTTTCATGGATTTTATAGGCGTCGGAGGGGGCCAAGGGGAGCTACCACGGGCAGGGGCGGGCCCCACCCAGGCCGCTGGCCGCCCCTGGCCTGTGGGACGCCCCCGAGGCTTCCCTTTGGTCCCTAGGAGCCGTCTGTCGCATAAAAATCTCCGTAAATTTTCAGCTCAATCCAACGATATTTCCTGTGGTGGACTTTCTGAAATAAAAAAACAGCAAAAACAGGAAACTGGCACTAGGCATCTTGTCAATAGGTTAGTCCGATAAAATGCATAAAAATGATATAAATTGATAATATAAACATGTGACAACATCACAAAACTAGCATGGATCAATCAAAAATTATAGATACGTTTGACACGTATCAGTCGGCGAGATCCCACGTGCTGATTTAAATCACTATAAGGCAAACAATGCCGGTTACAATGAGATTGTGAGGTTATGAGATTTTCCCCTAAGGCGTCCTCTAGTCCGGCTTATATAGGCATCCGGACTAGGGTTTACAAAGGTATCCTAACCGACTAAGGCTTGGATTCGTACTCCTTCCGGCTTGGTCCATGGCTTCCTTGACAAGGCAACATCTTCTTGGGCTGCCTTCCAGAATCTTCCTTAAACCGGCTAAGTCCCTTGTGGTCCGGCTTTACAGGGCCGCCTGGCAAAGCCGGCTAGCTATGCCACCACTTGGGCCACCCTGTAAGCCTGGCCTTTTACCTAATGATGAGGATCCCTATTCGGCATAGCCCCAACAACCCTCGCAAGCCACAGGTTGAAGCAATGGCAAACTTCCAGCTAACCCCTATCCCCTTCATCCCTGATGGCATGACGATTGATCCTGGCCCAGCGGACCGCAAGATTAGATCTGATTTGGTGATGCCACCGATTCCTCCTCTCCGCCATGACAAGGTTGTGGTCGCCGAAACCAATAGGTATATTCCAATCCATCTGCGTGAGGATGCTAGAATTGCTATTGCGGATCTACTTGAGGAAGGGGGCTACCATGTGGCCAACTTAGATGACACTACCTTCGGCATTGGTACATATACTTTCCAGACCGCCTTAGTTGCAGACACAGTGGTGGGCTTGACGTTTTAGCTAGATGAGATTACAATGGTCATGTTTGTTAAGCATGATGCTACACGCAATATGCGCCTCACCACCTTTGGCCGTGAAACCTGGATCATGTTCCTGGTTTTCCCGTTAGATTATCAGACTAATTTCTACATGAACAGAGAAGTGGATGACTTTGTCTTACTGTCAACCTAGCACAATCCCAGAGGAAACTAGTTTAGAGTCCTACTTAAAGTCTGGCTAGTTCACCCCAAATTTGTGCCTAAGAGCTTTGTTATTTGTCAGCTGGGGGGCTCGCCACAGTTGGACGATACATGTTTACATGCTGCGTAGTAGTGACTAGAATGCTCATATCCATGATGTTCCTCCCCCAGATGAAGACCCTGAGCTAGAGAACAGAGACCCCCATCCTTTTTATGGCAATGTTCTGACTGCTGAGCATATTTTTCAGTAGCAAGTTGCTCTTTGGCTGCAGCAGAATGGTTTTAATGCTTTCCCTCCTGCCAACAATGCTCCTCACCAGCAACATCAGGTTAACCAGGTTAATCAGGTTGTGCATCTGCCTGTCCCTGAGCCTGCCCCTGTGCTTGTTCCTATGGAAAACCCCCCTCTGTTTAATTTTTAGGAGGTTTTGGCAGAGCAAGGTGTAGTTTTTTCTGCTGGGGTGCCTCCCCCTGAAGGAAGTTTAGCTGACAGCCCAGCACAAGCCTGGATTGATTCCATCTCCCCTGTCACTTCTGATAGTTCTATGCAGTCTAAAGTTGCAGATGATGAGGCTGGGGCCCTTTTACCAAACTAGCTTGCTATTGTTCCTCACTCTGCACCTGTGGTTGTTTCTAGCTTTGACAGTGTCCTGGCCCGGGTGTCTTTGGCAGCAGCTGAATCAGAAATATTTTTATGCCTGACCCTTTAGCAGATGGTTTGCTGCATTTTCAGCTGGATCCCCTCATTTGGCAGAATCAGATTGTGGTGGGAAAGAGCCTCATCTGAATTATTTCATCCTCTAGACATGTTTGGTCCTCGCAGGGTTTCTAGAAATCTTTCCTTTGAGCAATCTCCCACTGACAATTGTCTGGTCATTGCTAACTCTATTTGCAGGGCCTCTTCTTCCTCTGTTGTGGGGGATACTCCTGTTGCTCCTAGATCTTCTGCCCCCACAAGGAGGACTAGAAGCTTTGTCCCCACTATCACTACTCAGGTACGCCGAAGCACAAGGAGCAACAAATATGATGGATTTCGGTGTACTTCTATTACTGATTCAAAACCTTATAAATCCAAGGTTAAAGTCAGAGTGGTGCCTGATGCATCTACTGAGGTGGGACCTGGAGATCAGTCTGATGGACTTGATGCTGTTGAAGCTGCGCAGAGTCAAGGAGCACCTCGTCCCACCACTCCCATCCAGCTGCTGCAGACCACATTGGAGTCAGACTATCTGGTGTCCCACCTGATGATCTCTCCCCAAAGAAACTGATGGCTAGTCTCTAGGAGGATGAAGGATCTTATTCATCTTAATGTAATATGGTTTTAAATGAGTATTTTGAAGAAATGGTTTGTATTTTTTTGGAACATGAGGGGTCTAAATGCAAAAGACAAGCAATTAGCTTTAATGAATTGGTGTAGCTCATGGCCCGATCTTCACGGATAGACGGGTGGCAAGCGGTGAACGCGAAGAACCAAAAGGGGAAAACACAAAGATAAACGGGAGACCGACTCGGATCGTAACCGCAAGAAGGACTTACCCTTGGAGTTCCTTTTCCCTCACCGGTAGGATCAACCGGACCAATAGAATCCCGAAGAGAGACCGCGAGGTAGAATCTTTGGGAGAGATTGGTGAGCGAACGGTAGAATCACAAGCACGAGAGACCCGAAGGTAGAATCATACTTATGAGAGACCGTACACAAAGAGGGGCCTTGTACATCACCTAGACAAGTCTAGTGTGGCCATGAATTCCACAAAGGGAAGGTAGGAGCAAAGCTCAAAGTTCTATTCTTAGTCTGACCCTAGATCTGAGGGAGGTAGGGGGTATTTATAGTCTATTACAAAACGGGGCAGAAACGCGGGGAACCGGCCTGGGGGCCGGCCTAGGCCAGCTGGGAGGCCGGCGGGCTCAGGCGGGCGACCGGCCTGGAGGGCGGCGGGCTCAGGTGGGTGGCCGGCCTGGGGTCCGGCCAGGGCCGGCTGGGAGGCCGACGGGCTCAGGAGGGTGGCCGGCTGGCTCTGGTGAGGGACCGGCCTGGGGGCCGGCCTAGGCCGGCTAGGAGGCCGGCAGGCTCTGGGGAGGGACCGGCCTGGGGGCCGGCCTAGGCCGGGCTGGAGGCCGGCGGGCTCTGGCTGGTGGCCGGCCTGGGAGCCGGCCCAGGCCGGGCTGGAGGCCGGCTGCCTCTGGCAGGGGGCCGGCCTGGGAGCCGGCCTAGGCCGGGCTGGGGGCCGGCCAAGCTGTCTCCGCCTCCTTCCTCTTCTTCGCTTCCATGCGTACACCTTGGATGTCTTTGACTCTTGGGCTCCCTCGGCGTCTCCCTTGGCGTCCGTACTCGTTGTGTGACACCGAGTAATGTACAAGGGTAGACGCTTAGGTAGTATACCATCTAAAGGCGGTGCATTGAGGTTCGTAGAGAGGATTGAGTTCACCTTTGATGTCCATGGTGACTTGGCATGTGTTGGAATTCTTGAAATGGTGGTGACGTTGGGTTGGGCTACATCTCCCCCTCCTTCGAAAAGCGTCGTCCTCGATGCTTGCACGTCATCACCATGTGAAGGAGGTAGGTGGTTCGCCGTTGAAGTGGAAGTCACCATTCCGTAATTTTTACCTAGATACACCAAAGACCAAGCAAACAATATGTGTGCATGATAGTGGAGCACATCATCGATGACATGTCCAATTGTGTTCATAACACCGTTAGCACAACACACGTGTATAGAATGTAGTCCAAAAGCAAGGTCATTGGGAAAGCAACTCTTCAAAACATCCTCAAAAGTGTGAAACACAAAATCTCCAAGAAGAATTGAGAAGGTCATGATACCTATCTCATTGTGAACCGTATGAAGTCCATTACATTCAAAGCATCGGAAATAGAGGTTTGTGAACCACACAATTTGAGGGAGGCTCTTATCATCGCCATCATGGGTGCAAACAAAGCAAAGAGAAGAGCAAGTTTGCATCGATTTTGTTGCAACACCAATAAGACAACATTCAAAGGCCTCATGACAAGGCATGCTAAGAATATCATTACGGTTGCAAATGAGCCAATGGAAAGAACAATTGTTCATCATACATTTTGCAACACATAAATCATCTACAAGGAAGATCAAGGGAGCTCGGTCGACAACTCTCATGAAAAATGCTCTCAAGAGCTCTTTTTATCAACTCATGTTGAATAGATGTTGACATTATCATTCGGGAACCATTGCACACGAAATTCCATTAAAAGAAATTGTGTGCATGGTACATGAATGCATCATCCATCATGACGCATCTATCCATTTGCACATCACCAAACACACCAAAATCAAAATGAATGTATGACATGTGTGTGTGGTCAATATGCAAAAGGAAGGGTAAATTCGCATCATGGAAAAAGGAAGAATCTCCAAATTTTGAGAAAGCTATGGGGGCAATCTCATAAGAAATTAGGGATTCATCATTGCAAAGCAAGCATTTGAAAGAACAATTGTTCAACATTTTGGATGCAATGATTGGAGAAAAGTAGAAGCATCTAGGGCACAACATGTATGTGGCATCATCATCACCAAGAGGGAAATCCACATGATCAACATTGTTTTAGGCAAGGTATCACAAGGGAAAGAGAAAGTAGCATATTTGATGTCCATAGAAGTATCTACAACATGCAAGCCCTCACAAATCATCATGTCCACTAGTGGGATCATGGCATCATCAACACCTATATTCGTGCCTTTGTATTGCATCTCATGAGAAGTAGGTGTTGATGTAGTCGAAGCAACGTCCATGTGGTCGACTTGGTCATCTCGATGTAAACATGGGGTGGCTTCATCTTCATCCTCCATGTACATGTTCTCAAGTTGAGGCATATCGTCCTCCATGGAGCCTAGCACATCATAAGAAAATACACTAGAAGGAGAGGTTATGTCATTAGAAATCGAAATGGACTTGCTTGCCCTATCGACTACCTCTCTCAACTTATATGGTGTATCACTCAAGTTCTCAAAATGGAAGCACTCCATGTCACATATGGTGGAGGCACTCAACTCACTTGCACTCAAGTGGGCTAGGTGGCTCTCACTCTCATGGTGGTGGTTCGCTCCCTCACCACTCAACTCACATGGGTGTATCTCTTGTTGTTGAGGGTCCAAGTGTGCTTGAGGATGTGGGATGGCGGGACGATGGCGCGCTTGATGTTGTCGATGGAGATGACCTTGAGCAACCACAATTGGAGCTTTCTTTCTTGCGTCGGAGTGTTGCGATGTCCTTGAGCTTGACCTTGATGAGGAAGGTCGATGTCGAGGACCCATCCGAGCAATGTCCATCCTAAGAGCCTTGAAGTTGTTTTCGAGACGCTCCTCAAGACGTGTCATCTTGGCGTCCATCCGCTCTTCAAGACGGGCCATTGCTTCTTGAGTTCCACGTTGAAGGGCCACGTGTTGGTTTTTTGTGGTATAGATTGGGTCACCTCCCGAGCTTTCTCGTTGCTCCATTTCCCTAGACATGGTGAAGACACAATGGTCTCGTGTATATGGTGGTTAGTGAAGATCAAACCCTGACCGTCTCTTACCTTCGAAGATAGTATTGAGCCTTGTGGTCCTTGGTGAGCGAGAAGTCACGTCGCAAGGGTAAAGCGTTTTGCAAGAAACGATCCAAGAGCGAATCACCAACACACACACTTATGAGGAGCTCGGTAGGGAAAGTGGCAAAGAAAATGGAACAATCAACGAAAAGTATACTGTTAAAGGTAGAAGATAACCACAATGATCCAAAACGAAAAGAACCAACCACACAAACCGACAACGGAACACACACGTGGAGATGAATGTGGGTGATGCGACTATAGGGGTGAGCAAAAGGACCTAACGAAGACTATGCTCGTGTCGCAACACCGCTCGAAGGACAACTAGCTCTATTGCTTCGAAGGGCACCCGATTTGCACAAATGTGCACTCACTCTTTCTCAACACTCGTGATCTTTCAGAGCTTGCAAGACTAAGATTGTAGGACCTCGACTCGTGATTTTTTTATAGATTTTTTGCACGAGCCGAGACTACTAGACGATGGTAAGGTTCACTACAAGACATGCACTCACTTAGTGTTGCACTTGTACAATGCACGCAATTGACGGGAGCTAGCTCCTATGGGATTAGATCGCGAAGAGGATGGGGTTTTGTCGCAAGTTATACCTTCCAAAGTCGTAGAAGAACTTGAGCTTGCGGATCAGGTGGTGTAGGGGACTCCGATGCGATTGCGTCGATGATGTTGCGAGCTTCGCGTGATGTCGATAATCAATTCAATTGGAGAAACCTCAAAGGAGAAATGCCCAAAACAAAAATTGGAAAAGGAGGGAAAAGCAGGGAAACCGGCCTGGGTGCCGGTATGGGGGCCGGCTGCGTCTGCCTGGGGTCCGGCCTGGTGGCCGGCCTGGGCCGGGCTGGAGGCCGGCCTGACTGACGAACTCGAAAATGAGCAAATTCACAAATCCTCCAAATCCTTCAATTTCTGGGCAAAATTGGCTAAAAGTGACGCAATAGAAAGGTGGAAGGGGTCCTTAGGTGATAGATCCGTGGATCAAAACTACCAACAACGCACCCAAACGATAGATCGGTCCAAAATTGCATTAGGCTATTTTTGGTGTGGATTTTCGAAATTGGGCAAGAAGAAGAAAAAAATTTGGTGGAAAAAGTGGCAAATCAACGGTCTAATCCGTGGCAACCAAAGCTTCTGATACCATATGGTGTGGCTCGTGGCCCGATCTTCACGGATAGACGGGTGGCAAGCGGTGAACGCGAAGAACCAAAAGGGGAAAACACAAAGATAAACGGGAGACCGACTCGGATCGCAACCGCAAGAAGGACTTACCCTTGGAGTTCCTTTTCCCTCACCGGTAGGATCAACCGGACCAATAGAATCCCGAAGAGAGACTGCGAGGTAGAATCTTCGGTAGAGATTGGTGAGCGAACGGTAGAATCACAAGCACGAGAGACCCGAAGGTAGAATCATACTCATGAGAGACCGTACACAAAGAGGGGCCTTGTACATCACCTAGACAAGTCTAGTGTGGCCATGAATTCCACAAAGGGAAGGTAGGAGCAAAGCTCCAAGTTCTATTCTTAGTCTGACCCTAGATCTGAGGGAGGTAGGGGGTATTTATAGTCTATTACAAAACGGGGCAGAAACGCGGGGAACCGGCCTGTGGGCCGGCCTAGGCCGGCTGGGAGGCCGGCGGGCTCAGGTGGGTGGCCGGCCTGGGGTCCGGCCAGGGCCGGCTGGGAGGCTGGCGGGCTCAGGAGGGTGGCCGGCCTGGGAGCCGGCCTGGGCCGGCTGGCTCTGGGGAGGGATCGGCCTGGGGGCCGGGCTAGGCCGGCCAGGAGGCCGGCAGGCTCTAGGGAGGGACCGGCCTGGGGGCCGGCCCAGGCCGGGCTGGAGACCGGCGGGCTCTGGCTTGTGGCCGGCCTGGGAGCCGGCCCAGGCCGGGCTGGAGGCCGGCTGCCTCTGGCAGGGGGCCGGCCTAGGTCGAGCTGGGGGCCGGCCAGGCTGTCTCTGCCTCCTTCCTCTTCTTCGCTTCCATGCGTACGCCTTGGATGTCTTCGACTCTTTCCCTTGGCGTCCGTACTCGTCGTGTGACACCTAGTAATGTACAAGGGTAGACGCTTAGGTAGTATACCATCCAAAGGCGGTGCATTGAGGTTCGTAGAGAGGATTGAGTTCACCTTTGATGTCCATGGTGACTTGGCATGTGTTGGAATGCTTGATATGGTGGTGACGTTGGGTTGGGCTACATCATGAATGCTATCAATTCTAGTGGATGTGCCGTAATTTGTCTCCAGGAAACCAAAAAGTCCCATTTTGATATGGCCTTTATTAAATCTTGCTGCCCTTCAAGGTTTGATGAGTTTGTTTATGTGCCTTCCTCTGCTGCTTCTGGAGGTTTGATTGTAATCTAGAATAGTAATATTTTTCTGGTATGTTCATGCACTGTGAGAATTTTGCTTTGTTTGTCTATTTCACCTCAACTCAGTCTGTTCAGTCTTGGACACTAGTTAACATTTATGGTCCATCTCAAGGGGAATAGAGGGACATTTACATTAAGTGGCTTTTTTATCTGAATATACCTGATGATGAGGATTGGTTGTTACTTGGGGACTTCAATTTCATCAGATTTGCTAGTAATAAGAATAAACCAGGGGGAAATGTTTCAGATATGATGCTCTTTTATGACTTTATTAGGGAGCAGAACTTAACTGAGCTTCCAATTAAGGGCAGATCTTATACTTGGAGTAATATGGAAGCAGACCCTCTTCTAGAGCAGTTATATTGGTTCTTCACTTCCATGCAATGGACAACTTCCTACCCTGACACTTTGGTCAATCCCCAAGGAAAACCAACCTCTGATCATATACCTTGTGTGGTTTCTATCCAAACTAGCATTCCTGGCGCCAAAATCTTTAGGTTTGAAAATTATTGGGCTGCACATCCAGGTTTCCTTGAGGATGTGGCCCATAGTTCGAATAAGCCCACGCATAAACGTAGGAGTGCTGCAAACTTAAATGCCAAGTTTAAAAGGCTTTGATATGATCTGAAGCACTGGAGTAAAGGTATCTCCAAGTTAAAGATTTGCATTGATAATTCTAACAAAGCTCTGTTGGAGTTAGATAAATTAGAGGACCAGAGGGTTTAACTTTTCCTGAGAGTAACTTTAGGAAAATCCTTAAGCAACATTTGCTCAGATTACTGGAATATCAGAATTATTATTGGAAGAAGAGGTGCACTTTTATATGGACTAAACTTGGGGATGAAAACACTAAATTCTTTCATTCTATGGCCTCTGAAAGGTACAAAAGGAATTCAATCTCTTAACTTATTCTACCATATGGTTATGAGGCTGTTTCTCATTTGGACAAAGAGAAACTAATCTTTGAGACCTATAAAGGCATAATAGGCACTAGTAGTTCCCCCACTATGTTGTTTGATCTGGAAAATCTTATTTAGCGAAATCCTGTGGTGCGGGCTAAGCCCTCTAGGGTGGCCCGATCTTCACGGATTAATGAACGAGGGGACGGATGCACGCAAGAACACGAAGAACAAAAGAACACAAACCTGATACAATTGACGCGTTGCCCTCACCGGTCGGTCCAACCGGCCCAATAGAATCACACAAGGGATAGACCGCGAGGTAGAATCCCTATGTGAAAGATCGGTGAGCGTGAGGTAGAATCTCGTGAGTGAGAGGCGGTGAAGTAGAATCACTCACGAGAGAGACTCCGCGCAAAGAGGGGCCTTGATTCACTCCAATAGATACATCTAAGGAGGAGCCTTGAATCCACGAGGGGATCTTCTCCACGAAGGGAGGGATGAGCACAAGCCCAAGTTCTTCTCTAGTCTATGCCTATGCCTATCATGTCTGAAAATGGAAAGGGGAAGTACCATTTATAGTCTGGGTACACAAAATGGGGGGTCCGGCGTGGGGGCCAGCCTAGGCCGGCTGGGAGGCCGGCGGCGTCGGCAGGGAGGCCGGCCTGGGAGCCGGCCTGGGCCGGCCTGGAGGCCGGCAGGCGCTGGCGGGAGGCCGGCCTGGAAACCGGCCTGGGCCGGGCGCCTCGGCAGGGAGGCCGGCCTGGGAGCCGGCCTGGGCCGGCCTAGAGGCCGGCAGGCTCTAGCAGGTGGCCGGCCTGGGAACCGGCGTAGGCCGGGCTGGAGGCCAGGCGCCTCGGCAGGGAGGCCGGCCTGGAGGCCGGCAGGCTCTGGCGGGTGGCCGGCCTAGGAGCCGGCCCAGGCCGGGCTGGAGGCCAGCTGCCTCTGGCATGGGGCCGGCCAGGCTGCCTCCGCCTTCTTCCTCCTCCGCTTCTTCTTCCTCCGCTTCCACGCGTACGCCTTGGATGGCTTCGACTCTTGGGCATCCTTGGCACCTCCCTTGGCGTCCGTACTCATCGTGTGACACCTATCAATATGCAAGGGTAGGGGCTTAGGCAGTATACCATCCAAAGGCGGTGCATTGAGGTTCGTAGAGAGGATTGAGTTCACCTTTGACGTCCGTGGTGACATGGCATATGTTGAAATGCTTGATATGGTGGTGACGTTGGGTTGGGCTACATTATCTCCCCCTCCTTCGAAAAGCGTCATCCTCGATGCTTGCACGTCATCACCATGTGAAGGGGGTAGATTGTTTGCCGTTGGAATGGAAGTCACCATGTCGCCATTGTTACCTACATGCATCAAAGACCAAGCAAAAATTGTGTGTGCATGATAGAGGAGCACGTCATTGAGGACATGTCCAATCTTGTTCATAACACGATTAGCACAACACAAATATATGGAAAGCATAGCCAATGCAAGGTCAAAGTGCAACCAACTCATCAAAACATTCTCAAGATGTGAAAACACAAAATCTCCAAGAAAATTTGAGAGTGCTATCGGAGCTATCTCATTTTGAAACTTATGAGCATTATCGCAAGCAAAGCATCGGAAAGAGAAATTGGTCAATATTTTTGTTGCAATAAGAGGAGAATTTGGCAAAAATACACAAAGAGGGATGTCGAAAACATCATCATCAATGGGCCAAAAACGGAAGCATTTGTGACAAAGCATGCTCAAAATATCATTATGGTGGCCAACAAACACAAGGGGAGAAAAATTGCTCATCAAGTTTGTGGTAACACATAAATCATCTAGATAAAAGCTCACGGAAACATGCATGTCACAAAGGTAACCAAAATCACTCACATGTTTGCAAACCAACCAAAGGAAAGAGAAATTGTTCAATTTGTTGGAAACAAAACATGCGGAAGCTATTAGAGCCGGGTTCAAACCGAAACTCACAAGTATGATGATCTCAAGAGCTCGTTTTGTCAACTCATGCTCAATTGAAGTTGACATTAGCATGCGGGGACCATTACACACGAAATTCCACATAAAGAAATTGTGTGCATGGTACACGAACACATCATCCATCATGATGCATCTCTTCATTTGCACATCACCAAATGCACCAAATTCAAAATGAAAGTGTGAAGTGTGCGGATGGTCAACATGCAAAATGAAGGAAGGAGCAAAATCAACAAAGAAAAATGAACCATCTCCAAAACTTGAAAATGCTATGGGGGCAAACTCATTGAAAAGCATTTCATCATCATTGCAAGCAACACATATAAAAGAGAAATTGTTCAACATATTGCATGCAACAATGGGAGAAAATTGGAAACATTCATAACAAGGCATGCATGTGGCAATACCATCACAAATAGGGAATCCCACATGATCAACGTTGGTTTGAAACAAAGTATCACAAGGGAAACAAAATGTAGCATAAGTAATGCCAAGAGAATCATCCAAAGCATGCAAGCAATCACAAGTCATCATGTCCACTAGTGGGATCATTGCATCATCAACACCCATATACATACCGTTGTAGTCCCGCTCAGGATATGTAGGTGTTGTGGTAGAGGTAGCGGCATCCATGTGGCCGACTTGTACATCACGTAGACATGGGGTGGCATCGCCTTCATCCTCCATGTACATCTTCTCCATTTGAGGCTCCGTCATGTCGAGGCTTGGCGTGTCTTCATCCATGTAACCTAGCAAAACATGAGAGAACACACTAGAGGTAGAGGGTAAGTTGTTAGAAATCGAAATGGCCTCACTTGACCTATCAACTACCTCTCGCAACTCAAGTGGTGTATCACGCATTCCCTGAAAGTGGAAGCACTCAATCTCACATATGGTGGAGGCACTCAACTCACTTGCACTCTCACTCAAGTGGGCTAGGTAGCTCTCATGTCACATGGGATTGGTACCATCTTATCATTCAAGCTCATAGGGATAGGCTCGATAGTCTCAACTCCAAACGCCTCCTTGGTTGAAGGGAAACTCCCATGCTCAACCTCCTCAACCATGTCGCCTCCAAAGATGAATGCCATAGGATGGGCATCATCACTCGACTCCTTTGCCGAAGGGAACATCCCATGCTCGGCTTCTCCACTAGACTCGACGTCCATAGTGGTTGCATCCTCCATGCTCGCCTCCTTGGTCGAAGGGAAAATCCCATGCTCGACCATCTTCTCGCCAACTTGCTCCATGGTGTCTTGGCTCTTGGGGCAATCCCACATGATGTGATCATGGCCATTGCACATAGGGCATAGGAGGTCTTCATCTTGGTGTAGAGGTGGAAGTAGGCTCAATCCGGCATCATCATCATATATGGGGCCTTGTCTTCCTCCATCTTCAAGTGTAGTGGACCCTAAGCTCGTAGGAGTGTCGCCGAAGATCTTGGTCTTGCGGATGTCTTCATGGAGCTCCTTGCGGAAGGTGTCGAGTTTTGTCATGAGCTTGGCGAGGATGTCCTTGTCCTTCTTGGAGCTTGATCTTCTCTTGGGCGCCTTTCGTGTGGTGGCATGAGGAGGAGACACCGCATGATGAGGGTCATCCTTCGTTGACCTTGACTTGAGCTTGGGCGCCATGTGAATGGGGGCTTGCTTGACCTTCTTGGAGCTTGAGCTTCTCATGGGCGCCATGTTGGTATTGGCATGAGGAGGGGACACCATATGATGCGACGGTCTTGATTCCTCCATGTGTCGTCGAAGACGTTCTTGTGGGGAGGGGTGTCGTCGAAAGTCCTTTGGGTGCCTTGGCGACCTTGACTTGCGGCTCCGTCTTGGGCTTGGAGAAGTATATCAAAGCTTGGCGAGTGTATCGATCTCGGCTTCAATCATGGCGTAGTTGGGATCCGTCTTGGTATCCTTCTTGGGTCGCCGTCTTGATGAAGATTGTCCATGCTTGACGACCTTGGCGATGTTGGTGATGTCCTCCTTGGGGCGCCGTCGTGATGGTGATGGAGCTTGATAGCATGACCTCGTGGTGGTCTTCATGTTGCTCCGTCTTGGGCTTGATGGGTCTTAAGTGGCACCTCTTGCAAGCTTGGGGTAGTAGACCTTGTGGACGGTAGCACCATCGTCCATCTCCTCTTGCATGTTGTCGAAGGAGTAGTCGGTGTAGCCACTAATGCACGGGAGGTCGTTGTCGTCGAAGCTCGCCATCATGCTTGAGGTGTCGTTGTCGATGTAGTGCTCCATCAAGAAGTCGGAGTTGTAGTCGTAGGAGTGCTCCATCATGTCGTGGAAGCTCGTGGAGTCGGGGTCGGTGTAGTGCTCCATTGTGTCATGGGGTTCATTGTCGGTGTAGGAGCCGTTCCCCATGTCTTCTATGCTTGTTGCGTCGTGGTCGGTGTAGCTCATCGTCTCCTCATCATCATGGCCTCCATAGTATGCTCCGCTCGCACTAGACATGATCACTCACAAGACAAGTGTATATATGAAGTGGAAGGAAACTAGAACACAATCTCACCTTGATGATAGTATTTGATGTCGTGGACGACCAAGGGCAACAACGCACAAAGTAAGGAGGTTTGTGTTCAAATGTCCAAACGCAAACTCCAAAACTCACACGGCTTATGGGTGGATAGGTATAGAATGTGGAAAGCAAATGGAACAACCGGAAACCAAAATATTGTAATGGCAAGTAGAGAACCACAATGACCACAAAGCAAAACAAGTCGATATCAAAAGGATATGAGTGGAGCTCATACAAACACACGCTTTTAAAAGTAGGACTCGTGCAACCAAAGATGAGCTAGTGATGAACCTAGCGAAGACTATAAGCTCAAGTTGCACAAGTACAAGAGAAACCAACTCGATTGCAAATTATTGGTGGGCAACAAGATTTGCAAAAAGATACCACACCTACAAATTTTTCATCGAGCTTGCGCGTCTACCATAAGAGATTATGCAATGAGGCTCTTTTCTTTTTATCTTCTTATTTTTATGATTCTTTTCTATTCTCTTTTCACTATTTCTCCTTTGCCTCTTACTTGCTTGCCAACAACAACTATATCAACTAGCACATACAAGGTTTACTCGGAACACTACGAGGTATCAAGTGTGCAAAGCCCAAGCAATCATAGATGAGCTAGTCTCAATAGGTAAGATAAGCACAAATGGCTTGGCTAACAAGTGATTCAAGGTGGGAGAAGGTTCGGGGATGTTATACCTTTTGTCGACGTTCTTCACCCGTTGGAGTGGAATGTCCCTTCCTTGATCACGAAATTTGGTGGCAATAGATGATGGATCAACCGCCTTGGTGATGTAGAGCTTGTCCGTAGCTTCGATCAGAGACGAAAATCACCAAAAACGGAGTCCGGAGTGAAAAGTTATGGCCAAAACAAAATTTCTGCGGGGGGGTCGGCCTGGGGGCCGGGGGCTTCTGCCGGGGGTCCGGCCTGGGGGCCGGCCTAGGCCGGGCTAGAGGCCGGCCGGCACTACCTTCCCGTGACGCGAAAAAGTGTGATTTGGGCGGAAAAACGGCCCGAAAAACACCAAATCGGAGGGGAAGTCAACGGAATTTGGCCATGGGAACGCAAAGGGAGGTAGATCAACAATTATAGCAATGGATCCACGGATCAAAACCTACCAAAATGCACTAAAATCTCAGATCGAACCAAAAGCAATTTGAGGCTATTTTTTGTGGAATTTTCGAAATTGGCAAAATCAAAGAAAAATTTGGTGGAATTGGTGGAAACACAAGTCAAATCCGTGGCAACCTAAAACTCTGATACCATATGGTGCGGGCTGAGCCCTCTAGGGTGGCCCGATCTTCACGGATTGATGAACGAGGGGATGCACGCATGCAAGAACACGAAGAACACAAGAACACAAACCCGATACAATGGACGCGTTGCCCTCACCGGTCGGTCCAACCGGCCCAATATAATCACACAAGGGAGAGACCGCGCGGTAGAATCCCTATGTGAAAGATCGGTGAGCGCGAGGTAGAATCTCGTGAGTGAGAGACGGTGAAGTAGAATCACACACGAGAGAGACTCCGTGCAAAGAGGGGCCTTGATTCACTCCAATAGATACATCTAAGGAGGAGCCTTGAATCCACGAGGGGATCTTCTCCACGAAGGGAGGGATGAGCACAAGCCCAAGTTCTTCTCTAGTTTATGCCTATGCCTATCATGTCTGAAAATGGAAAGGGGAAGTACTATTTATAGTCTGGGTACACAAAAGGGGGGGGGCGCCTAGGCTGGCAGGGAGGCCGGCGACGTCGGCAGGGAGGCCGGCTTGGGAGCCGGCGTGGTCCGGCCTGGAGGCCGGCAGGCGCTGGCGGGAGGCCGGCCTGGAAATCGTCCTGGGTCGGGCTGGAGGCCAGGCGCCTCGGCAGGGAGGCCGGCCTGGGAGCTGGCCTGGAGGCCGGCAGGCTCTGGCAGGTGGCCGGCCTGGGAGCCGGCCCAAGCCGGGCTTGAGGCCGGCTGCCTCTGGCATGGGGCCGGCCTGGGAGCCGGCCTAGGCCGGGCTGGGGGCCGGCCAGGCTGCCTCCGACTTCTTCCTCCTCCGCTTCCACGCGTACGCCTTGGATGGCTTCGACTCTTGGGCATCCTTGGCACCTCCCTTGGCGTCCGTACTCGTCGTGTGACACCTATCAATATGCAAGGGTAGGGGCTTAGGCAGTATACCATCCAAAGGCGGTGCATTGAGGTTCGTAGAGAGGATTGAGTTCACCTTTGACGTCCGTGGTGACATGGCATATGTTGGAATGCTTGATATGGTGGTGACGTTGGGTTGGGCTACATCATCCTGGCCTGGAGGAGCTCTCTGTTCCTTTCACTACTGAAGAAATTAATAATGTGGTTAAGCTAAAGCCATCTGTCGTGGGGTTGTCACGGCAAGTACTTCCTCCAGGAAGCTTAGTTGTGGGGCCATTGGTGACCAGGACATAGGAGTAGTTAATGTCGACGAGGGGACAAGGAGTTTACCCAGGTTTGGCCCCTCTGTTTAGAGGTAAAGACCTACTTCCTGCTTGTTCTTTATTGCTGTGGACTTGTTCTCGATTACAAGGTTCTGTCTCCTTTAACTTGGGAGTCGGCGACTACGGGATTGGTGTTACTTGCGAGCTTATCGATCTAGGTCCAGGGCCCTCCTTATAAAGGTGGCCGGGTCCCTGGACTTACAACTTATACCAAGTAACATATGAATACGGAGTCCTACTCTAGGTCTTCACCTTCCAAGTTGGTACTCCGGGTCATATTTGGACTCTAGTCTCCGCCGGGTTCTTTCCCTTCTGCTGACTCGTAACGGGCTGGCCGTCTTGTACCTTGTCTAGCCCATGTGGCTTGAAGTGTAACCTGGCTTGGGCCTTCTGGGTCTTGGCGGGTCCACTTTCCGGCTCCATGGGCCTACCCGGAAAGTATCCCCCCATCAGTAGCCCTCGAAATTATCTTGGGCGCAACTTTGGCGTATTCGTCCGGCTCCTTTTTCTCCGACTTCTTTTGAAGTTGATGACTCGGAAGTCGCATGTTGCTAGCTCCAAGGTGAATTCCTGCATAAACATAAACAAACTTTGACAAAAGACAAGTCGGCCCTCTCCTTTACTCGAGCCTCACACTCGACCCCGATTCTCTGGTTGGCCATGTGGCTGTAGCCCTTTATGAGTTGGCTAGGAGGGCAAACTTCTCACTCATCCATACTGAGGACTCGTCTTTTTAAAAATGAGTCGGCCTTTCTGAATTATTCTGTTATTTCATTTCCACACATGTCATCCGTTGACCGTGGTCATTGGTCGCCTCGGTTTCGCCGCGTATCTTTGCAACGGATAAAATCCCGAGATTCCCGCGCATGCAGCACAACAGACAGCGCCGTTATTCGCTAGGGTTCCTGTCGTGCGATTGTCACGGCAAGTAGTTCCTCCGGGAAGCTTAGTTGTGGGGCCATTGGTAACCAGGACATAGGTGTAGTTAATCTTGATGAGGGGACAAGGAGTTTACCCAGGTTCGGCCCCTTTGTTTAGAGCTAAAGACCTATTTCCTGCTTGTTCTTTATTGCTTTGGACTTGTTCTCGATTACAAGGTACCGGCTCATTTAACTTGGGAGTCGGCGACTACGAGATTGGTGTTACTTGAGAGCTTATCGATCTAGGTCCAGGGCCCTCCTTATAAAGGTGGCCGGGTCCCTGGACTTACAACCTATACCGAGTTACACATGAATACGGAGTCCTACTGTAGGTCTTCACCTTCCAAGTTGGTACTCCGGGTCATATTCGGACTCCAGTCTCCGCCGGGTCCTTTCCCTTCTGCTGACTCATAACGGGTTGGCCGGCTTGTTCCTTGTCCAGCCCATGTGGCTTTAAGTGTAACCTGGCTTGGGCCTTCTGGGTCTTGGCGGGTCCACTTTCCGGCTCCATGGGCCTACCCGGAAAGTATCCCCCCATCAGTAGCCCCCGAAATTATCCTGGGTGCAACTTTGGCGTATTCGTCCGGCTCCTTTTTCTCCGACTTCTTTTGAAGTTGATGACTCGGAAGTCGCGTATTGCTAGCTCCAAGATGAATTCCTGCATAAACATAAACAAACTTTGACAAAAACAAGTCGTCCCTCTCCTTTACTCGAGCCTCACACTCGACCCCCATTCTCTGGTTGGCCATGTGGCTGTAGCCTTTTATGAATTGGCTAGGAGGGCAAACTTCTCACTCATCCCTACTGAGGACTCGTCTTTTTAAAAACGAGTCGGCCTTTCTGAATTATTCTGTTATTTCATTTCCGCATGTGTCATCTGCTGACCGTGGTCATTGGCCGCCTCGGTTTCGCCGCGTATCTTTGCAACGGATAGCGCCGTTATTCGCTAGGGTTCCACCTATCCCCTTTATTTAAGTGGGGGGACTAGATCTCACTTTATCCTTTCTGCTCCCGCTTCGTCTTCTTCCTTCGTACTCTCGCCCACACGTGCCCTTTCTCTCGCACGCATGCACATCTCTCCCCCGCCATGGCACCTAAGCACTCCAAGGCTGCTAAGGGTTAGAAAGCCATGACCTCGGTGGTCGACATTGCTGCCGCCGCCGCCACCGCTGCTGCGCCCGCATCCAGGCGGACCATCTCTGCCAACTGGGGCAGATCCTTGCTGACCCAAGACACCCTCAAGGGCTATGAGGAGTCTGGGCTCATCTCCGCTAGCATCTCCTGGCGCGCCGCCAGTGAGGAGACCGAGCCCTCACCGGCCGCCGGGGAGGTCGTTGTTTTCGGTGAGCATCTCTTCCGCGGCTTCACTCCGCCCGGCAATCTCTTCTTCCGTCGGGTCCTTGAGTTCTACAAGCTCAGAATCCACGATCTCGCCCCCAATTCCATCTTGAACCTTTCCAATTTTGACACTTTATGTGAAGATTATCTTCAAATTAAACCGGATCTGGACCTCTGGCTGGAACTTTTCTACTGCAATCCCCAGCCTAAGTACTTTAGTGGCCCACTTCGCAAATATGGAGCCGTTGCTCTGCAATGCCACCAGGTCTCTCTCTTTCCCAAGCCTATTCTGCCGAGTCATATCAAGGACTGGCAGAAAACTTACTTCTACTGCAAGGACACGTCCCCTGCGGACGAGCCCCATCTTCCCGACTTCTCTCCTGACAGCCTCCAGATAAATGCCAAAATGAAGGCAAAATGCTCTGAAGATGCTCGTCCGAAAGTCGACTCCTTGATGAGATCGCTTCGCGCTCTTGTAGCGCATGGACTCGGGGGAATGGATCTAGTGCTTTGCTGGACGACTTTGAGGATCCAGCCACTTAGTCCTAGGACTCGGCTAATAGTCGAGTACACTCGCTGTGTGACGGACGACCTCCGAATGTTGGAGAAACAAGCCAGCACCACCGATATTAATCAGTTGGTAAAAAAATGACCGGCAAGCTAGTGAAGGACCAGGAAAGCTTTGGTCTTTCCCCTTTCTATGTAACAACTCATGCACCAGTGGTAAGTTGCTCAATACTTGTACTCTGACTTTATTCTTGTTGTATTTCAACTCCTTCTTTGTTTGATTATATCTTTCTGAACTTTTGCATAGCTTACTGATAGCTGGTGGTCACCCAATGACCAAGATGCCAGAGCTGAAAGCAATGAAGGCACTGAAGAAGAAAACCAGGAGTCCTCTCCAGAGACTCCTGATGATGATGCCAGGGGTCCCCCTGCGGAGGACCCACCAACTGCTGTGACGACTTCCTCTGGCGAGTCGTCAAGTGACAAGGACCCGGCGCCCACTCCTCACAAAACTACAAAGAGGATGGAGCGTACTGGCGTACCAAAGGTGCCCTTCTCACGTCTTTCTCCAACTCAGGCTCCACTTACTAAATATCACAAACAGAGGCCGTGCAAGCCGCCAGATTGAGGAATTGCGGAGCAGTGGACCAGCTGATGCCCCACTGGTGATTCCTAGCACTCGGAAGTGGAAGTCGCCCTCCGCTTCTCCTTCTTCTACTGAGGACTAGTACGACTCTAGAGCCGTGCCATCTTCTGACTCCAATGCCTCCTTGGACTTGGAGACCAACACTGGGTAAACTAACTTCTTCACTCATATTCTTCAGACTTGTTTGTCTTTCCTTGCTATGCATTTTTCATGACTTTAACTTTTCCGGGTTCTTCTTTTAGGGCTCGCCCTTTGAAAAAGGTTGCAAAGTTTTCTGATGCAACCGATGTCACCTCGGCACGCAAGGCTGAAACTGCACTGTCGACTTCTACTAGCCCGAAGACGACTCCCTCAGTGGCTGCTTCCACTGGGGTTACCATTGCTGCTATGCCTCCTCTGGCTCCTGAAGCCGTGTTAACAACTTGGGCCGAGTCTTCTCCTGCCACCAAGCCTCAACCTACATCCCAAGTTGAGCATGCCTCGATGAGTACTTACCAGATGCTTCACCCTGAATCCAATAAGGGACATGCAGATTCTGCCCTGGTCCTCACTGTTGATTACAGCCGCGACTCCGTGTTGTGGAGAACAAGTCCTTTGTAGACGCATGGGATGAGGCCTTTAAGCTGAATGAGGAGGCTGCCAGGGTGAAGGGCGAGGAGCTGGCCAGCTTGATGGCCTTAAAAATGATTCATGCTGTAAGTCATTCACCTTTTCCTTTATAAATTGTTGTCTCTTACCATACCAGTAGCCCCCAAGCACCTAACTGTGGTGACTTGGGACCTAAAGTAGGTGCTTCATGCTTTACTGTCCTCTCTGTAGAGAAAAATTTGAACTTCATGCCTGTAGCCCCCAAGCGCTGAGTTGTTTTTAGCTTGCAACAACTCGGAGCTGAAGACTCTGAAAATCTATCATATGCCTTTAAATTCTTGATCCATGAGTAGCCACCAAGCGCCGGGTTGTTAGCCTACGACAACTCGGAGCTAAAAAACTCCAAAAAACCTCTATCTTTCTTTAAAATTTGATTCATGAGTAGCCCCCAAGCGTCGGGTTGTTAGCCTGCGACAACTCGGAGCTACCATCTGTGTTGTGCACACTATGTAAAACTGAACTTTGAACCACTGTAGCCCCCAAGTTCCGGGTTGTTGATCACAACACCTGGGGACTCGTAGGTCACTTTCTTTGGCTTTTGCTGGAAAACTTTTAACTGGTAAATTTGTCCTGCATTCTTTTAAGAAAAGAACTCCTTGTAGCCCCCAAGCGCCAAGTTGTGCTTCTTTGACGACTTGGAGCTACCTCTAACATATGACTCTTTGTGTTGTTATTACAGGCCACGGTCTCTACCATGCAGAGAGACATGAAAGAAATTGAGGAAAGGGCGGCTGCTTCCGCCAAATCTGCTGAATACGAAAGAAATCATGCTCGCCAGCTTGAGGATGACTTAAAAAAAATTCTGTGCCGAGCTGGAAGATGAAAAGAAGACGGCTACTCATAACAAGAAAATTGCTGAGAAATCCATTAAGAATTTGAACACTGGGCTTGACCACTGTTGGAAAGGCGTCAAAGTGATGACTCAGCGCATATTTGGTAAATTCTGTCACTTCTCTATCTTGCATTTTAACTGTAAACCCTTTGCTTTGCTATACTGATCTGTTGCAATCCTTCCAGGTTCAACTTATCCCAAAATGAAATTAGGAGTCGGCCAACAGATGAATGAGCTGCTGGATTACTGTCACGGCCTACAGGAGGGTGCTAAAGCTATTGTCACTTATCTTTCTCCTCAGAACAAGTGCCCCTCAGCTCCTGAACGGCTAGTTAGATAGTTATCCTGAGCTCCTGCATATGTTAAGGCCTGGAAGGAGTCCTCTTTTAGACGTGCTGCCGTCCGAGTCCTGACCTTGGCACGGGCGTACTATCCAACGATGGTGGAGCCTGCATTGCTTACCCTGGGCAAGCCAGAACAACATGAGGATGGCTCCCCTTTTACCAAGGAAGATCTCAAATCGCTGCAGAAGTCTCTCAGGCCTTTTGCCTGCCATATTGTTGAAAACATGGACTCAGAGATATGGACTCATCGGTACGACTCCAACAACCAGAAAATCGTCATGGCGACTCCTCCGGTTGTGGAGTTCGGCCATCCTTCTCAGTTGGTAGTTGGTGCATCCACTTCAACAGGTCCTATACTATCAACTCCTACAGCACCTGTTCCTGCCCGAGCCCGTCCAGAGGATGTTGTCGACTCTCAAAATCCAGATGAAGGAGCCGCCCCTGGCACGATGGACCCGCCTGCACCTGACAGCTCTGCTCAATGTGCTGCTGCCAATGCTCTAGTGTCTGACTCTGCTCCTGCACAACAAGCTCATCCCTTGGATGATTTTTAAAAGTTTACCTTAACTGATGCCGTGATGTTCGGCTTTTTGAGATGTAAAAAACTTTTTATCTTTGTGATGATCGACATGCTCTTGAATATCTTGCTTTTATGTGATAGGCCTGCTTATTGCCTACTTTATATAAATTGTTCTTGTTCTTATAACCCATCTGAATTTTATACTAATGAATAAGTAGGCCTCGCGTGACTTTTGCTAACAGTTTTTTTTCTAACAAGCCCAACTTCTCCTAAGTCCTTTTTAGGCTTCATAGGAGTTCAGGGCGAGTCATGCCTGTAGTCTTTAGTCAAAATTTGTGAGTTGCATCTAACTTACCAGCTAAAAATCAGGAAAGAGTCGGCTTCTTTGCCGGGTTCAAGAGTCTAAGCTTGAATTTTTTTTCTTAAAGACAAGCCCCCAAGAACCTCAAGATCAGAAAGTAAAGTGCACACACTTAGTGTGTCGACAAAATATTTCAATTTCAAATGTAGTCAGCTTTTATTTCCTTTCATCATAATAATCATGATACAATGCATGAAGAGCTCACTGGGCTCACTGATAACTTGCAATTCTTGCTTACAAGGATTAACTACAGTATGGACGCAATTGAGCTATGTTCTAGGGCCTCTTTGCCTATGCATATGGATCTAGTGTATGAGCTGTATCAGCTCCTTTGCTTTTACTTGCCGGCTCCCGTACATCCATTAGATAGTACGATCCATTGTGCAAGTTTTTGCTGATAACAAACGGTCCTTCCCATGGAGGAGATAATTTGTGCATCCCTTCCTTATTTTGGACTAGGCGAAGCACTAAATCTCCCTTTTGGAAAGTCCGACTTCTGATTTTGCGTGCATGATATCGCCGCAAGTCCTGCTGATAAACTGCAGATCTCTCAAGGGCTAACTCCCTTGCCTCCTCAAGTGCATCCACCGAGTCCTGGCGAGCAAGCTCGTTCTCTGTCTCGATGTAATTGGCGACTCGTGGTGAGTTGTGAAGTAAATCACTGGGCAGGACTACTTCTGCTCCATAGACCATGAAGAACGACGTGAAGCCAGTGGATCTGTTAGGTGTCGTCCGTATGCTCCAGAGTACTGCTAGTAACTCCTCAACCCAGGACCCGACAGCTCGTAATAGGGGAACTCTCAATCTGGGCTTGATCCCTTTGAGCAACTCCTGATTTGCATGCTCAGCTTGTCCATTGGACTGTGGGTGCGCCACCGAGGCTAGATCAAGTCGGATGTTGTTTCCTCCATAGAACTTGGCCATCTCTCCAACTGACAGATTGGTTCCATTGTCTATGATGATGCTATGTGGATATCCAAATCGTGTGGCTATCTTTTTGATGAACCTGACAGCAGATGCTGCATCGACTCGGCTGATGGGTTCAAAGTCAACCCACTTGGTAAACTTGTCAACTGCAACTAGCAGGTGAATTTTATGGAAGGGCGACTTTGAAAAAGGACCCACTATGTCGAGCCCCCAAACTGCAAACGGCCAGGTTATTGGTACGGTTCTGAGCTCCTGGGCTGGCACGTGATCTTGCCTGGCGTATGTCTGACAACCATCAAAAACTCGAACTATCTTTTCTACATCCAAGTGTGCTGTCAACCAGAAGAAACCATGCCTGGAAGATTTGGATACTAAGGACCTTGTTGATGCATGATGGCCACAGTCTCCTGCATGAATCTCTTGCAGAATTTGCATGCCCTCCTCTGGGGATACACACCGTTGGTAGACTCCTGTAGTACTTCTCCGGAACAACTCCCCATTGATTACTGTATACGACTTGCAACGTCTGACGAGTTGTCTTTTCTTGACTTCATCCCCTGGGAGTTCCCCACGTAGGAGATAAGCAAGATATGGCTCCATCCAAGCTAGGATTGCCCGAGTTGCTTCCACCAAAGCTGAATCCGGGTCTGGAAAGGCGAGTTCTTCTTTTGATGGCAACGTAACTGACGGATGATGGAGTTCATCCAGAAGACGTTTGGGGGTACTCTCTCTCTTCTAAATCCCAGCCTTGATAGCGCGTCTTCCGCCTTGTTTTTTCGACGATCAATGTGCTCTACTTGGTAACCGGAAAAGAACCCGGCAATCTAGTCAACTGCTCTCCTGTAAGCTGCCATATTTGCATCCTTTGAGTCCCAAGTTCCTGACACTTGCTGGGCCACAAGATCCGAGTCCCCAAGGCACCTGATACGCTTGACAGTCATCTCTTTGGCCAAACGGAGTCCATGTAGTAGTGCCGCGTATTCTGCCATGTTATTGGTGCAGTCAAAGTGTAGCTGAAGGACATAGGCTAACTTATCTCCCTTAGGTGAAGTCAGGACGACGCCAGCTCCTGATCCCTGGAGTTGTGTGGACCCGTCACTTGTCCAATACTTGGAGCAGGGCGTGTTTGGTGAAGATGTGAAGTCGGTCCAGTCGTTGACAAAATCTACCAAAGCTTGTGACTTGATGGCTGTGCATGGCTCATATGTGATGTGGTAAGGACCCAATTCAATTGCCCACTTGGCGACTCGTCCCGTCGTGTCTCTATTGCGAATGATATCTGCTAGTGGTGCTGAACTCACCACCTTGATAAAGTGCTCTTGAAAGTAATGCTTGAGCTTCCGACTTGCTAAAAAGACTCCATATACCAGCTTCTGCCACTGTGGGTACCTTTGCTTGGAATCGGTGAGTACCTCACTGATATAGTAGACAGGGCGCTACACTGGATACTCCTTTCCCTCGTCCTTGCGTTCCACAACTACCACTGCGCTGACAACTCTCTCGTTGGCAGCTACATATATGTAGCGCCCCGAACCCGGAATTATACAGAGAGGCTATGTAACCCACAGGCTATGCTACACAATCGAAGGGCATGGAATTACCGCTCCCACGCAACACATCGATCGTGCCATAAACACTGGCATAGCTATCAATGTATAAAACAGAGATCAATACTTGTGGAACAACTGGCACATTGCAGACTCTACGACACAAAAATCATATAGCAACTCATATATGAGAAAGATACAAATATTACACACAAAGGGGTTCACAAAACCATCAGTACATCATGCGGAAGCGAAGTAATGTTGTCTAGTACAACAAAATCCAAATATATGGCCTAAGAGGCCTACAAATAAACAATCCCAGCCAGCTTGTTCTACGGTCCCACGCTGCCACCTGGGAACCCCGAACTACTCGTCGATGTCCAGGAAGAAACCACCTGTCTGCTTGGTGTCCTCCTCCTCTGAAACAAATTATAAAAGGTAGAAAAGAGAGATTGAGTACGACGTACTCGCAAGTTTAGTAGGGCGATATAGGCCCAATGATGACGGAGGCTCTAAAGTTGTATAGTAGTTATTTTGCATAAAGCTAGTTTTCATTTAAAAGGACATAACCCATGGCATCGACTACTCAGAAGATTTTCATAAAAGGGGTAAGATAGAACTTTCATCTTTGGTTCTAATCGAACCAATTGTAACCAGAAACAACTCTCATCACCACCAAGACACTCCCTCGAATCACCCTCGAGGAAATGAACCTTTTATCACACGTTGAAATGCAACCTTTAGCTGCCAAATTTTAATTAGGTTAAGATTCTCTATGGTCTCGTATATCCGTTCCCAAGTCGTCCATAACCACGGACACGGCTTTTCGAAAAGATTAAACCCTGCAGGGGTGTACTAATTTACCCATCGGTACCGTCCGGCTCACCTGATTGGCCCTCTTCCGGGGAAGGCCGGCGAGTGGGCGCGGTTAGACCTTTACAATGCATGAGGCTTACTCAAGGACCATCAGTGTGCGGAAGGACAGGTTCAGCGCCTCCAACGCCCTGCCCCGCGGCCACATCCTAAACACCACCATCCTCATCGTTTCTTTTCCACCCACACAACTCATGCGCAAATGGAAATAGCAAACTAGAGGACCCTTGACAAGCCCCTCACAAATTATTCGGTCACAGGGGATTCCATATGTCCCCACCTTTGGAAGCACGCTCAATCTTGGTTCTAGAGACAAGAACTCGCACCTAGGGGCAGGAATGAGGCAAAACACCATCCCCAGATGGCAACTCATCCAAGCCTTTTAAGCAAATTAATTAAGTACCAACAGTAACCACCATGTCCGAACATTCCATCAACATCAATATCATGGAATTAAATCAACGGACAATAAACATTTAACTAAGCATGGCTAAGCATAGCTAAGCATATATATGCAACACCTATATCATTGTCTCAGGCCGACACATCAAACCTATGGTTCATAGGTAGGGATACAGGTATTGGTTCGGGGAAAACATGCATTCATAGGATACTCTAGTATTGACCAAAATTGTCATTGGAATCGAATGCAATATTATGGTGGATAAAAATAAGTTTATAAAACAATAGGATGCTAGATGCCAAGAAGGTTAGGTTATCTCTTGCCTTGCTGCCGGGGCGTGTAGTACTGCTCGTCGGGGTAGGTAGGGTTAACCTCCACTCCGGAATCTATCGATACCCAAAATAATCACAAATGAACAAATAAATAACACGAAGACGAGGTGCAATGCACAAAAACATGATGACATGACATGTTTATGCAAAGATATCATCATTTAATTTATCTAACAAATTAAATGGAGTTCCAAATAATTAGTGCAATTATTTGGAAACAACCCCATATTTATCTTAGTGACCACATTATTTATAATTTCTTATATTACAAAATAAGTGGCTTAAATATGCATGAACCTGACATGAATGGATAGGTTTTGTTCTTCCGATCATTTTGGTACCTTATTTGTAATTTTCCGAGTTTCGATGAATAAATAGTGAATTAAATAATTATTTGAATTTAATTCTTTTAATCAATTAAAGATTAACATCATAAGAAAATTTGTGATCATGATTGGATAATTGCATGGTTTGATAGCATTTGAAGTGTTGATCACATTGATATTTTATTCATAATTTTTGGTTAATTATTTAACAAGTTATGATTTTCCCAATTTTGGTATTATTTAAGCCATTTTAGGAATTCTTAGATAAAGGCAAAAGTATTTACTCAAAAAGGCATGGCAATGTTACCAAATGATAGGTATTGTTTTTCTGAACAATTTGATATTTGATTTGTCAAATTTGAAGCAATATTCAAATAGTTATGAATTATTTTATTTTAAACAAAAACTGTTTTTACTGTTTGGGCCGGCCTCCACGTCGGCCCAGGCCGGTTTCCAGGCCGGGCCTGTGGCTGAGGCGGCCGGCCTCCTGGCCGGCCCAGACCGGGCACCAGGCCGGACTCCTATCGGAGGCAGCCGGCCTCCCGGCCGGCCCAGACCAGAGCCCAGGCCGGGCATGGGCCTAAGGCAACCGGCCTCCTGGCCGGCCCCGGCCGGTCCCAGGCCGGCACGACCGGGCAGAGCGGGGGTGACCGGTGGCGACGGCGAGTGCGAAGAGAGGGTAAGGGGAGGCGAGGGGGATGTCTAGGAGAACGGTGAGCTCACCCTCGTAGCGTGGGTGCTCGCGTCAGTGACGAAGGATGTCGGAGGCGGCGACAATTTGACGAAGAAGATCGCGGTGAGCGGCGCTCCGACCTCGAACGGGCGAGCATGATTTGCTCGACTTGGGGCCTCCCAGCAAGAGTGCTTCGGTGGCGGAGGTAGAGGTTGACGATGCGGATCTTCCAGTGCGGTCAGCTCATCCCGGGGTCGACGGAGACGACGGCGATGAGCTGAGGCGAGCGGCAGCAGAGGGGGAGCTCGTGAGGGAGAGGGGAATGAGGGAGAGAGCAAGGGGAAGGAGCAGGTGAGGAGCAGGTGTCGTGGACATCCTTGTCCACCAGGGGGCGCGGCGAGGAGGGGCCCGGCAGCGGCATGGGGGCGGCACGGAGGTGGCGGCATGGGCGCGGGAGGCATGGCACCAGTGCCTCCCGCACTGTGGAGAAGAAGCCCAAAATTTAGAAAAACCCCCTGGCACCAACTATTTTAATTGCAAAAAGGTCCCCCAACAACTTCAGTGATTTAATTGGGGAATTTAGACATTTTCTAAAATTCCACAAAAAATTATGTGGCCTCCCCTTGACCTTTAGAAACTCCACAAAAATTGGTGTGGCAAAATAAATGTTTTTCACCATCTTTGTTCATAGTGTTTAATCAAGGTCATTTTTGATAAATTGCAAAATGCATTTAATTGGAGCAATTAAACATTTCCAAAAATAGTGAAATTAATCATGGAGGCTCCCAACATATTAATGAAGCTCCCCATGGTTTTATTTTGAATTTTTGGAATGTTTAACTTGGTTTCAAAAATAGGATTTGAATTGAACCAATTTTGGATTCTCAAATTTATTTATTTGCTTGTTAAGAATTTTAGCCTTTGACAATTATTTATAAAATATATCCTTGATCTTGCTGGACAAATTGGAGGCTCAAGAACAATTGGTTTTGCCAATTTGAGTAATGTGTTTGGTTCAAAATTTTTGAGAAGGTTTTGCTTCCCTTTTTATTGTTTTCCAATTGTTGCTGTATTCAACTTAAGCCATTTAAATAAGTATGCCATGATGCAATGCAAAGCAAAAAGTGAAAATTTGGCCCATATTTTAGCGTGCCAAACTGGGGCTGTTACAATATAGTAACATGGGTTCCTTATCTGTAGGAGCTGCGAGGACTGGTGCTGTTGACAAAGTTTTCTTCAACTCCTCAAAAGCATCGTCAGCTTCTTTGTCCCGTAAGAACTTGTCTGGCTTCTTCAGGAGTCGATAGAGAGGACACGCCTTCTCTCCGAGTCGTGATATGAATCTTCTCAAAGCTGCAACACAGCCTTTAAGCTTCTGTACATCCTTCAAATAAGTCGGCTGTCGTGGTATTATCGAATCTAGCCGCGATAGGGGTGCCATCGAGTTAGGTAGAGAGGTGGGTATAGGAGATGTGGGAGATTCCGGTGACAGGATGAGCACGAGTTTACCCAGCTTCGGATCTCGCAACGGTGGCGAAACCCTACGTGCTGCTATAATTCACTATAAAGCAATATGCGCCAATTACAATGAAAGTTAGAGCATATGTCTCAGACCGTGCCCTAAGGCGTCCCATAGGCCGGCTTATAAAGGCGTCTGGACCTAGGGCTTACAGGAAGCAACCTAACCGACTAAGTTACAGAGTTCTACTCTAATCCGACTTGGGCCTTGCCTTGAGTGCTAAGTCATCCTCAATGCAGGCCAGCTTCTGGAACCTTCCCTTAGCCGGATGGGCCTCCTGCGCTTCATCGTACTGGGCCGCCCGGTAAGCTGGATTTCGGCTTATCACCACTATGGGCCACCCTGGTACGCTGGCTTTAGTCACCTTCGTGAGGGTACCTATTCGGCATAACCCCAACAGTAGCCCCCGGAAAGGTTCAAGTACTTCAGCGGTTGGCTTCAATCTTCCGACAATGTGTTGTCCTGGAATTTCTTCATCCATTGTCGGGCTTGGAGCATTCCTAGAAACTTATAGCCATGCCGAACAGCTTTGTCGATTTCTGTGTGCCGGCTCTTCATGCCGAAAAGCACTTGAGTGCGTATTGACAAGCGTCCGGCGATTTGACGGATTTGTCACACCCGGTAGAGTGAGTGGAGCGGCATCTTTGAATACGGGGCTCGTTTCTGTTTTTCCCATGCTGGAACCGAGGCGTCGGAGGGAAGGAACTCCTCACAACGGTCTGATTTGGTGACGCGTGGTGGATTTATCGCTTTGGACCATTGCACGAATCTCGGTACTTCCGCTATAAAAGCGGGCCGCCTCGTGTTATCACCCGTTTTTGGCAGGTTCCAGATCAAGCTTACTCGGAGGAGATGGCGACTCGGTGGTAACCCAGCAGGAGTTGACCCGACAGGAGTTAACCCGGTTTGATCAGAAACCGGGTCATAGGTTCAGGCTTACCCGAAAGAAAGTGGACGACTCGGAGAGGACCAGGGATGACTACCCGGCGGGAGTTAACTCGGTCAGCCAGAATCCTTTTTTAAGACCCGGTGCAGGTTAGATTTGTGCTTCCTGAAGATTCCAGAAGCCGCAACAGAGATGCCGGACGCGAGGTGATGATTCTTGCAAAGCCCAAAAACGGAAGTCGGTGGCGCCAAAAGGAGTTCGGGTTCAACCCAGAAGGTGGCTTTCCAAGAGAGGCCGGAAGCCGGAAGATGGCGTTGAAGTCCTGATCTAATACGAATCCGGCCGGGAGTCTTACCTAGCTTAGAGGTAGAAACCGACCTGCGCTATGAATTGTAATCCGTGTAGAAGTACAATTGCTTGTACGGAAAGTCCAGCCGCCTCGCTATATATATGTAGGAGGTGACGGCCGATTGAAGCTAAGCAAACGATCGTCAATCAATACAAACCCTACCTTTTTACCCTCAACCCTTGTTTCTACTTCTGTTGTTTGGCGACTTCGCGTAAGTTTCGACGAATATCGACAATCGAGTTGAGAGCGGTCCAATCCGGCTTAACTCAGCCAATCGTCGCCGGCCACCTCCAACGGGGTCCCTCCCGAGGTGCTGGTGCATCTGGTTCGAAAAGCATCGAATCATTGTCTTGTGTATCGCGCTTTGATTCGGTCTCCCGCGGGGCGAGTTGCGGAGTTTCTCCCCCGGCGCTGCGGGTACACGAGGACGTGCTCGTGTGACGCGTTTTAATCGCAACACACTTTTTGGCGACTCTGCTGGGGACATCTCTAAACCTAAATCGGGCAGCAATGACCAGTTCTGAGGCTACAGATCTATCCGGCATCACCATTGACAACATCATCAAGCCCACTCTCAAGGATTTGTCGGAGGCACAACGCCAAGGTCTGGATGAGTGGAAGAAGAAGAGAAGCGAGGAGTTCGAGGAACCGCGACTCAAGCGGGAACATGAAGATGAAGAGTTGTACTTGGCCAGCTTCAAGTTGGATCGGCAAGGTGTAACCACGCCTATCAAAGAACCGGCATATGCACCTCTGAACATCGACACCGACATACCCGCTGTAAGTAACAGTATCTTTTCCCCTGAGCAAATAGCCGAGATTCAGTCATGTTTCACAAGGTACGAATACTGTTTATAATGCTGTACTGGAACACGAAAAGGCTAAGAAAAACGCCATCCAAGCCCAAACATCGGACACTCAACCGATGAGCCCGAACAGGGAAAACCGGATCGTCAATACATTACCTTGTCCGACTCCAATCCGAAGTTCACCCTACCCGGCAGGTCAGACGGGACCAGTGGTGCAACTTCCGGGTCGTGAGTCAATGCCGAATCTAAATTCAGCTCCTTGGATGCAATCCGGCCCTATGACCAATTCTGCTCCTGGTCCGAGTCAATCGGCCAATATGGACGATTTAGTTGTAGAGTTCAATAGGAAATTGGACCAGATAGCATACGACAAGCTCGGGGTTAGGCTGAGACCTATGACCTACACTAAACCCTATCCCGAGTATTTTGATCTACAACCTTACCCACCTGGCTATAGAGTTCCCGAGGTTTCCAAGTTTAATGGGGTGGATAACAAATTGACATGGGAGCATATTAGTCAGTATCTACCTCAATTAGGCGAAGCTAATCATGATCATATCAAAGTACGTCTGTTCTCTTTGTCGTTAACCGGGGTTGCGTTTTCTTGATTTTCAGCTTTAGCTCCTAACTCTATGCATACTTGGTTTCACCGGGAGCAAAAGTTTCATGAGCACTTCTATGCCGGAGAGATCGAGTTAAAATTATCCCATCTTACGTCGGTTAGGCAAAAACACGATGAATCGGTATCTGATTATATTAAAAGATTTAGAAACACTAGAAACCAATGTTATAGCTTGGTGATAACCGAGAGAGATATGGCCGACTTAGTTTTTAACGGGTTAAGGACGTATCTGAGAGAAAAGCCAGAAGGACACGAGTTCTCCTCTGTCGGTCAGGTTCAGGAGAAATCTCTGGCTCATGAAAGCCGAGTCAACGAGTCCAAAGACTCGCATCGGATGAACAGGGGTCGGCTTAACGCTGTCGAGTATGATGCCGACTCCGGTGATGAAACCGATGTCTACGTAGCCGAGTTTATTTGGCCGAGTAAGGCCAAACCCTTTATGTATTATGATCAAAAGTCGGTTCGCAAAAACCGGGATGATGAGGTAAAGTGTAGCTTTGTCGTAGGCAAATGTGATAAAATATTTGATGCCTTGTTAAAGGACAAAGTGATCTGAGTCAATCATGTTATCCCGTCACCTGATGAATTAAGGCGACGAGCTTATTGTAAGTATCACAACTCTTTCTCTCATGCTACTAATGATTGCAATGTCTTTCGTCGACAGATTCAATCGGCCCTCAATGATGGACGATTAAGCTTTGCCGGCATGGCCATTGACATACAGCCGTTCCCAATGAACATGCTAGATCTTGAGGGAAAGAAAGTTCTTCTTCGGCCAGAAGCGGCCGAAGGCGCTAACAAATCTAACGTGGTTATTGGTGAGCCCAGGAAAGAAGCCGGTGTCAAGGAAGCAAGGAGAGAGATCACGTTGACCCTGCAACCCGATGGAAAGGAAGTTATCAGTATCACCGTCAAGAACTCCACACTCGGGGGCAGCAACCACAAGCGAGAGAATCCAGAAACCGGAACCCAGAACTCGGGGGGAAACCTCGGTTCATGAAGCCCAAAAACCCGGAAGTCGGCAAATGGAAGACGAATCAAGTTGAGTACAAGCAAAAGAAAATCAAGCCGACTTTCGACATGTTGCTGAACAAGTATGTGCGCCAGGCCGGGTCAAAGGTAACTCGGCAATATGGGAAGCGACCGAGGTCACCATCTACCGAGAGAAGCTATCAGCATCAAGAGTCGGCTGAGGCGTCCAAGCGTCAAGTTACCCGGCAGACTGTGCAAAGCCAACTCATCTATCCCGGTGATTCCTCATATTGGCGAGTCAAGGAGCAGGGAGCCAAGACAACCGACATAGAGAAGAGGTTGATCCCGGACAAATCGTTGGTCATTATGATGCATGTGTTGAAGCTAAAGGATCCGGTTGCAGAGTCAACAATTGATAAGCCTATACTTGCTATCGTGCCTAAAGCGACGTCCAGTGACCATGAAGCCGGATCCAGCCAAACCGAGGTAACCAAACCCCGGGATCCAAAATACACTCAGCCCAAGTGGTGCCCGTTAGGTATAACGAAGACACAGAAGCGGAAACTGCAAAGGGCAAGGAACCGGGAAAAGGCAGAAAAGGAGGCCGAGCAAGCCAGAGATGCCAAATTCAATGATGAAAGGCCAATGGTGCCAACTCAAGTGTGGGTACCAAAGCCGAATCCTGCGCCAATTCCATTATTGACTGCACCGAGTCTTGCCGTGAATAATGAAACGGGGCCGGTGTCGGTACCGGCCGTTACTTACTCATCATGGGCAGATGAAGTGGAGGCAGCAGATTTGGAAGCCAATGATAAGCCGACATCAGACGAGTCGGATACCGAGTCAGCTAATGAAGACTCAGCAGATAATTCAATGGGCGAGGAACCAGCAGGAGACTCGGAGTTGGCGATGAATGACTCGGAGAGTCCACCAGATGAAGAGCTACTGGACTACGAGAGCACGCCAACTCGGGTAGGTATGGACATTAACATGGTATATTATTTGCCTGCTGAATTTCGTGTTGTAGAAGAAGAAGAAGCCGAGGAAACGCAGATCAACTTCGGACCCAAGAATGCTGTCTTCGAGAAACCCAAGGAACCGGTTAAGCATCTTAAGCCTCTATACGTCAGAGGACATATCAACAGGAAGCCAGTTACCCGGATGATGGTTGATGGAGGAGCTGTGGTAAATCTAATGCCGTATTCTGTCTTCAAGAAATTACAATTGGATGATGATGATCTCATGAAGACGAACATGGTATTGAACGGGTTCGAAGGAGGAGAAGGAGTAGAAGCCAAAGGAGTTATTAGTCTGGAGCTCACCGTGGGAAGCAGGACTCTGGCTACTGCATTCTTCGTTGCCGAGGTACAAGGAAACTACAACGTGTTACTCGGACAAGATTGGCTCCACGCGAATCAGTGTGTGCCATCTACCATGCACCAGCAACTCGTCAATGGATCGACGATGAGATTGAGGTTATTCATGCTGATAACTCGGCATGTATTGCTTTAGCCGAATCTATTGTTGATTGGCAACACTCAAATGCTACATGCTTGTCAGGGCGTGATCTATTCGGGTTCGATTTCCTGAGTGCTACCAGGGACGGATTTGTGCCAGTGTCCTTAAAGACGATTGGAAGCAATCGGCTGCGACTCAAATAAATGGATCCCAACAACGATGAGTGGCTGCAGAAGCGTCTGGACAAGTATCGGGCAAATAAGAACGATATGTGTGAAGCAATTGAAGAACCAGACGACATGGACAAGTTGGGACAAGGTTTTACGTCGGCCGACCCGCTTGAAGAGGTGGATATTGGGATGGCACTGTTCCTAGGCCGACATTTGTAAACCAGAATCTAGAAGTCGATTATAAATCCGAGTTAATCGCGCTAGTAAAGGAGTACGTGGATTGCTTCTCTTGGGAGTACCACGAAATGCCGGGGTTAAGCCGAGAGCTTGTTGAGCATCGGTTACCAATAAAAGCCGGTTTCAGACCATATAAACAATCGGCTCATAAATTCAACCAATGTAACGCCCCAAGATCGATACTATGCAGGCTTAGCGATTTCCGCCAAATCCGCATAATAACGATCCTAGAGGACGCCCACCAGGCATAACGTGCAGGTCGCAACACACACGTTATGCGGGTGGAATTGTGATAACATTACAACAGTTCTCGATGGAACCCACAAAAGAACATATATACAACAACGACTCACCGAGTCAAGAACAAAGATACAATACAAAGATCCAAATAACAACGGAAGCGGGTAGCGTCCGACTACGGACAAGATACAAATTGGACTAAGAGTCCTGAAGATAAGCAAAGGCACCATATCCCTGCCCAGGCCAAGCCTAGCCGGAGGGATTCCCAAGCTAACGTCGTCAGACTTCAAACCTGTTTGGCTGCATTGGAATAGCAGCCCCGAAGGGGTCAGTACTATAAAACAGTACTGGCAAGTAATACTCACAAGATATCAAAGCTGGAATTCCGGGGAAAAAGGGTTAGCGATTGAGGCGGCAGCAAGCAGCACTATCAACCTATAGAGACACTCTGCAACAATCGTCTAATAGAGAAGAGGTAAGAGAGCGCTTAGGTAACCAACTATACTAACACCAAACATAACCCAGCCGATTCCTTACCAGCCCGTTTATCCTATGAGCAGTAAGCCCAAAGGCACTCACACAATTGGCAATTTTATAATTTATTATTGAAGTAGCTCTATCTTACTAATCAATTTAACATCATTAGGTGTAAGTTGTCTATGATCTTGTTAGCCAGCACATTTCACCAAGTCGTCCATAACCGCGGACACGGCTTTTCGAAAAGATTTAACCCTGCAGGGGTGCACAAATGTAACCACACGCACTTCAACCCTTGATGCCAGTTATTAGCACACTTCCTAAGGTGTGCCGGCAGGGTATCCGACGCTACACTTTCCTTCACTACCGCACAAGTCCAGGGAACCACCTAGCTAAGTCTGACCCACCTTGAAAGTCCGGCCGAAGCTCCGAGGTGGACTTAACCGTTTGCGCCTATGGCTAGGTGACACAGACTACCATGAGCTGGTCACTTCGCATCATACCGCAAGCCCTATCGTAAGTAACCATCATCGTATCGGAGGCGTCCCATCCGTACCTGCATCAAAATAAAGCGTCGCGCAAATGGAAACACCCGAACTACTTGTGGCGCCCTGGACGAGGCTGCAGATCCGGTACTAGGTCGAGGGGAGTCCCATTTCCTCCCACATGTGGGTAGTGCGCTCAGTCTTGGATCAGAGGACAAGAACTCGGGTCCTAGGCGACACTAGCAGAACAAATCACCACGATTGGCCTTCCGCCGGTGCCTTATCTTTATTAATTATATCCCATCGCCAAACATTAAAGATTATCATGTGAATTAAACCCAACTATCATATTAAAGCATGACTAGATAAAGATAACAAGACTCGAGCAAAACAACCTAAGCATGCACTACGACTCGCAAGGCCAACAGGTAAACAAGCAACAGGGTAATAGGATGTGGGGGTGTGGCTATATCATGGCTGCAAGGTAAACATGCAAATAGGATCGAGACACAAGCATCGCAATATAAGGCTAGCAAGGAACAAAAGATAGGAGGTGTGAGAGGCAGAAGACAAGCAAAGATAGCAAGGGAGTATCACTTGCCTGCAATCCGGTAGAGGTAGCAGAACCTGTCGTTGCTCACATCAACTCATCGTCCTAATCCCGAAGAAGCAATAAACACTGGACAACCAAAAAGATGCATTTTACTACAACGGCAAAAGATCCGGCATGTTGATGCAATGCATGCATGACATGGCAAGATATGAGAAGATGCGACTAAACCAAATTAAACGGAATCGAGATTCCGACATTTAATTATAAGGTTCAAGTTATTTTTGTAGCCATCAAATTTAAATGTTATTAGCAAGGTGGAACAAGGCAAGGGTGAGCTACTCAAAATTAAATGGAATAGGGGCATTAGTTATATTTATGACCCTCATATTCCATATTTTATTATTTAGGTGATATGCAAAACACAACTAAAGATTTAAACTATATGATGCAAACAAAAGCATGAATGGCATATTCAAATTCTACACATTTTTCTGATAAAAATACATATATGACATTTTTAATTTGGACTTATAGATTAGAAGATATGAATTAAGGCTTTAATTGCAAAAAGAAAAAGAAAACAGAAAAAGGAGGTGAAAGGTTGTGGTGGCCGGGGATTGAACTTGGGTCTCGCGGGTGTATCAGATGGAAGATAGCCACTGGGCTGGGCTGGAATTCGTGTTAGAATACGAATCTGGCTGTACAAGATGACAGTGAGCAACGTTAACTGAATTTCAGAACAGGAAACATGCAGGGACCTCGGTTCAGGTTCAGAGTTACAGCGATGAAGACGATCTGCACCGGACGGGAGGCTGAGGCACAGGGTAGCAGGGGGCGGTGTGTAGGACATGCGTGCAGCATGTACGCGACCTGGAGGTGTCCAAGACGTGGTGTGCAAGGGCGTGGTGCAGGAGCAGCTCGAGCTCATGCGTGAGCTCGGCCATGGTGTCTGCGGATACGGGGAGAGCGTGCAGGGCACCGGATTGACAGGAAAAAAAAAAGGGGGAAAAGGATGAGGAGCTCACGTAGAGGGTGCTGATGTCGTGGTACAGATCAAGGACGAAGGAGACAGACGGATGAGGGTCGAGGTCGAGGAAGAAGACGGCGGCGTCCTTGGCGTGCTCCAACGGACGTAGGCGACGTCGATCTTGGCGATGTCCTAGGCAGTTCCAGGCAGCTCCGGCTCCAACTTCCTGCAGCGATCTTGATGCAGATGAAGCTCCGATTCGATTCCCGGACACGGACGTCCTTGGCGCTGCCCACGTCGTCGGCTTGGAGAAGCTTCATGCGCAGCCATGGAGGTGCTCTCGGTGGGGAAAGAAAAAGCAGGGGGAGAAAAGAAGAGAGGGAGGAGAGTGGCGGCGGCAGGGGAGGGAGAGGGCTAGGGTTTCAGGGGAGCAGCCCAGCTGGTTGCTTTATAGTGGGGAGAAGGGAGTAGGTGGCATGGTGAAGGAAGCGACGGCGCGCTTGACAGCGACCTGCGCGTGCGCGGCGCGTGATCGTACGGAGAAAGGAGATGGCCAGCGAAGGGGTAAGGTAAGTGGGCCGGTTTGGTGGGATGGTGGGCTGCTAGTTGCGGAAAGAAGAGAGCAAGGGCCAGATTGGGTGTTGAGGCCCTTTTCGAATTACCAGAATTTGGCAATTGCAAGAAGATAAAAGAGAGAAAGAAAAGATAAGAGGGAAAAGAAAAGGAGGGGGAAAAATTACAAAACAAAAATATAGCTTTTGCCAAAATAATGTCAAATGTTTTATTTTGATTTGCTATAGCTTTATAAATATTCCCAATATTATTTTGGGGTTTGTTTGAAAATTAGAAAAGGAGGGAGAGAGATGGATTTATTAAACCCTAGGATTAATTTGCAAAACAAAATATTTTAGCTAAAATAATATTTTGATTTTTCTTTTGTCAAAAATGCAAGGTGATTGAATGCATGATGTCATGATGATGCAAAAGCAAAACAAACAAAATCTAATTTGGGGAAAACCCCGGGGCATTACAACCGACACCACTAACAAGGGATCTCGCCCCGAGATCCACGCTACCGTCAGGGAGAAGAAGAGGAGGTTATTCTATCGAATCTTCTTACACCACGTTGATCTTCTCGACACCACTAACAAGAGGTTCTTGCTCACGTCGATGGCGATGTTCGTCTGTCGAGACCTTTCCGAAGATCGAACCTATTAGGACAGAAGGCAGAGATCGTCCACCCACGAAAATGCTATGACCGGAGGGTAGTTAAGAGAGAAGATTTAAATCATATAAGGTAAGAGGGAAATAGAATAGAGGTACGGAATAAACAAGAATTCCTATTGAGATATTTTCAAATTACCTTTTAGTAAAACAGTTTGGACACTCTACAAACAACGACCATTAGCTAGGTTATCCTACAGGCAGACTGGACCCGCGGGTATCGAATAACCAGAGCTCTGATACCACTTTGTAACGCCCCAAGATTGATACTATGCAGGCTTAGCGATTTCCGCCAAATCCGCATAATAACGATCCTAGAGGACGCCCACCAGGCATAACGTGCACGTCGCAACACACACGTTATGCGGGTGGAATTGTGATAACATTACAACAGTTCTCGATGAAACCCACAAAAGAACATATATACAACAACGACTCACCGAGTCAAGAACAAAGATACAATACAAAGATCCAAATAACAACGGAAGCGGGTAGCGTCCGACTACGGACAAGATACAAATTGGACTAAGAGTCCTGAAGATAAGCAAAGGCACCATATCCCTGCCCAGGCCAAGCCTAGCCGGAGGGATTCCCAAGCTAACGTCGTCAGACTTCAAACCTGTTTGGCTGCATTGGAATAGCAGCCCCGAAGGGGTCAGTACTATAAAACAGTACTGGCAAGTAATACTCACAAGATATCAAAGCTGGAATTCCGGGGAAAAAGGGTTAGCGATTGAGGCGGCAGCAAGCAGCACTATCAACCTATAGAGACACTCTACAACAATCGTCTAATAGAGAAGAGGTAAGAGAGCGCTTAGGTAACCAACTATACTAACACCAAACATAACCCCGCCGATTCCTTACCAGCCCGTTTATCCTACGAGCAGTAAGCCCAAAGGCACTCACACAATTGGCAATTTTATAATTTATTATTGAAGTAGCTCTATCTTACTAATCAATTTAACATCATTAGGTGTAAGTTGTCTATGATCTTGTTAGCCAGCACATTTCACCAAGTCGTCCATAACCGCGGACACGGCTTTTCGAAAAGATTTAACCCTGCAGGGGTGCACAAATGTAACCACACGCACTTCAACCCTTGATGCCAGCTATTAGCACACTTCCTAAGGTGTGCCGGCAGGGTATCCGACGCTACACTTTCCTTCACTACCGCACAAGTCCAGGGAACCACCTAGCTAAGTCTGACCCACCTTGAAAGTCCGGCCGAAGCTCCGAGGTGGACTTAACCGTTTGCGCCTATGGCTAGGTGACACAGACTACCATGAGCTGGTCACTTCGCATCATACCGCAAGCCCTATCGTAAGTAACCATCATCGTATCGGAGGCGTCCCATCCGTACCTGCATCAAAATAAAGCGTCGCGCAAATGGAAACACCCGAACTACTTGTGGCGCCCTGGACGAGGCTGCAGATCCGGTACTAGGTCGAGGGGAGTCCCATTTCCTCCCACATGTGGGTAGTGCGCTCAGTCTTGGATCAGAGGACAAGAACTCGGGTCCTAGGCGACACTAGCAGAACAAATCACCACGATTGGCCTTCCGCCGGTGCCTTATCTTTATTAATTATATCCCATCGCCAAACATTAAAGATTATCATGTGAATTAAACCCAACTATCATATTAAAGCATGACTAGATAAAGATAACAAGACTCGAGCAAAACAACCTAAGCATGCACTACGACTCGCAAGGCCAACAGGTAAACAAGCAACAGGGTAATAGGATGTGGGGGTGTGGCTATATCATGGCTGCAAGGTAAACATGCAAATAGGATCGAGACACAAGCATCGCAATATAAGGCTAGCAAGGAACAAAAGATAGGAGGTGTGAGAGATAGAAAACAAGCAAAGATAGCAAGGGAGTATCACTTGCCTGCAATCCGGTAGAGGTAGCAGAACCTGTCGTTGCTCACATCAACTCATCGTCCTAATCCCGAAGAAGCAATAAACACTGTACAACCAAAAGATGCATTTTACTACAACGGCAAAAGATCCGGCATGTTGATGCAATGCATGCATGACATGGCAAGATATGAGAAGATGCGACTAAACCAAATTAAACGGAATCGAGATTCCGACATTTAATTATAAGGTTCAAGTTATTTTTCTAACCATCAAAATTAAATGTTATTAGCAAGTCTAAACAACGCAAGGGTGAGCTACTCAAAATTAAATGGAATAGGGGCATTAGTTATATTTATGACCCTCATATTCCATATTTTATTATTTAGGTGATATGCAAAACACAACTAAAGATTTAAACTACATGATGCAAACATGAGCATGGATGGCATATTCAAATTCTACACATTTTTCTGATAATAATACATATATGACATTTTTAATTTGGACTTATAGATTAGAAGATATGAATTAAGGCTTTAATTGCAAAAAGAAAAAGAAAACAGAAAAGGAGGTGAAAGGTTGTGGTGGCCGGGGATTGAACTTGGGTCTCACGGGTGTATCAGATGGAAGATAGCCACTGGGCTGGGCTGGAATTCGTGTTAGAATACGAATCTGGCTATACAAGATGACAGTGAGCAACGTTAACTGAATTTCAGAACAGGAAACATGCAGGGACCTCGGTTCAGGTTCAGAGTTACAGCGATGAAGACGATCTGCACCGGACGGGAGGCTGAGGCACAGGGTAGCAGGGGGCGGTGTGTAGGACATGCGTGCAGCATGTACGCGACCTGGAGGTGTCCATGACGTGGTGTGCAAGGGCGTGGTGCAGGAGCAGCTCGAGCTCATGCGTGAGCTCGGCCATGGTGTGTGCGGATACGGGGAGAGCGTGCAGGGCACCGGATCGACAGGAAAAAAAAGGGGGAAAAGGATGAGGAGCTCACGTAGAGGGTGCTGATGTCGTGGTACAGATCAAGGACGAAGGAGACAGACGGATGAGGGTCGAGGTCGAGGAAGAAGACGGCGGCGTCCTTGGCGTGCTCCAACGGACGTAGGCGACGTCGATCTTGGCGATGTCCTAGGCAGTTCCAGGCAGCTCCGGCTCCAACTTCCTGCAGCGATCTTGATGCAGATGAAGCTCCGATTCGATTCCCGGACACGGACGTCCTTGGCGCTGCCCACGTCGTCGGCTTGGAGAAGCTTCATGCGCAGCCATGGAGGTGCTCTCGGTGGGGAAAGAAAAAGCAGGGGGAGAAAAGAAGAGAGGGAGGAGAGTGGCGGCGGCAGGGGAGGGAGAGGGCTAGGGTTTCAGGGGAGCAGCCCAGCTGGTTGCTTTATAGTGGGGAGAAGGGAGTAGGTGGCATGGTGAAGGAAGCGACGGCGCGCTTGACAGCGACCTGCGCGTGCGCGGCGCGTGATCGTACGGAGAAAGGAGATGGCCAGCGAAGGGGTAAGGTAAGTGGGCCGGTTTGGTGGGATGGTGGGCTGCTAGTTGCGGAAAGAAGAGAGCAAGGGCCAGATTGGGTGTTGAGGCCCTTTTCGAATTACCAGAATTTGGCAATTGCAAGAAGATAAAAGAGAGAAAGAAAAGATAAGAGGGAAAAGAAAAGGAGGGGGAAAAATTACAAAACAAAAATATAGCTTTTGCCAAAATAATGTCAAATGTTTTATTTTGATTTGCTATAGCTTTATAAATATTCCCAATATTATTTTGGGGTTTGTTTGAAAATTAGAAAAGGAGGGAGAGAGATGGATTTATTAAACCCTAGGATTAATTTGCAAAACAAAATATTTTAGCTAAAATAATATTTTGATTTTTCTTTTGTCAAAAATGCAAGGTGATTGAATGCATGATGTCATGATGATGCAAAAGCAAAACAAACAAAATCTAATTTGGGGAAAACCCCGGGGCATTACAACCAAGCAATATATGACCGGATCAAGGAGGAGATTGGCCGGCTCCTAAAAGCCAATCTTATCCGGCCTTGCAAGTATGCCGAGTGGATTTCTAACATTGTGCCGGTCGAGAAGAAAGGATCTGGATCACGGACAGCGGGAGTAAAGGATACCCCCTTTTTAGGTTCGGTATGGGGCGCGAAGGAGGCTGAGTAACGTCTTCTGCCCGGGGGCTTCGTCTACACTCGAGATCTACGTACTAGCAAGCATCACAGAGACACAAGGAGTTTACCCAGGTTCGGGCCGCCCGGAGGCTAACAACCCTACTCCTGCATGTCTGGATTGAGAGGTGTATCATGGTGTAGCTTTACAATGGTGGTCGCGGGTGAGAACCCGGGAGGTGTTGGCTAGAGGTTGCAGACGAGATGATCCTGCCCGGAGGAGATCACCTCTCGCCTACGCTACTCTTCATCTTGTGCGCTCTCTAGCCTAGCCTCCTACTCTCTGGAGATCTGTTCTTCCAACTTGTCGTTCTAACCTGTCCTTCCAACCTTTTTCTCCCTTGGGTGCCTCGGTCCTCCTTTTATAGGCTAAGGGCATACCATAGGTGCACCCTTGGGGCCGGAGGGGTTTTGGCGGGAAAACCCCTCTGGGTTCTCCTTAGGAGGTGACGTGGCCTCCTCTCGTCCAAGTATTCTTCTCAGAGGGGGTAGGTGAGGCCGCCCACCTTTTCCAGGGAGAGCGGACAGAGGCTGACAGCTTTTCCGCCTCTGCCCTCCTTTGGCGCCTCAATCTTCTTGGCGCCCAAGTCTTCTAGGAGCCTCCAGCCAGGGCTGGCAAGCTTATCCTCTTTGCACACTAGAGGTTGGTTCCCGGGAGTGAGCCTGGCCTCCTTCCGGGCGTCGGGGTCCCGGGACCTCCATACCTGCTTCCGGGTCGAGGGGGCCCCGGAGGGTCCCCAAGTCCTTTGCCTTGGTTGTCGATGTCGCGCGCGCCAGGGCGCCGTGGGGCAGATGGGGGGGGGGCATCTACCAGTCTTATGCCTTGGCCTTGAGTGCCTCCTTGGTGGGCCCATGTGCGATGGACCCACTTTGACCGCATTAGGGGAACCCCATGTTGCACTGTTGCGACAGTAGCCCCCGGGCATAGTCCCGGCGGCCACGCCCTTCTGCTGCCGGGGCTATGACCAAAAAGGAGTCAAAGTGGGTCCCCGGCGTTAGGTCTTGAACGTCTTGTCTTACCCGCCAGGGGTCAAGGTCTTGGGGTTATCCATCCGGTGGAGTAATTGCGCCAGCCTCACCGATTCTCGGGAACGGAGAAAGCGAGGCGACAGCCGCTGAAGGCGTGCCCGAGCCTTCTTAAAGGCCGGGAAACCCCTCAGGATCTTTATTCATCTTCACTCCTTCATCAACCCCACCCTTCCTCAGAGGTGAGCACATCGATGGCGGGGGCTAAGAGAGGAGCTGGTCGCTTGCGCTCGTCCTTGGCGAGGGCAGAAGTGGCATCCGGTAGTCGCGGAAGAGTTGCCCCCCGAGGCCAAGCGAGGCGCGGTCGCGGCGGTGGCTGCGGTCGTGGAAGCCGAGGTCGTGGAGTGGAAAGTTCGCCGAGCCCCCCTCGCGGAGGACGACCCACACCGGCTTCCCTCCGTTTGAGTTCGTCGTGGATCTGGACAGAAGACTGCGCAGCCGGCTTCATCTGCCGGACTCCTTCGGTGCGGCGGTGGACACGGACGGCGACCGGCCCACCGGTTACTGGCTGCAGGTCGAGGGCTGTCCCAACGGCCCCTCCTGGGTCGAAGCGGAGTACACCGTCGACGGCTCCATGCTCCTGGGGAAGGGATGGAAAGCGTTCGCGCGCTCCCGTCGCCTTACCTGGGGGCAGTACCTATCGTTCGAGTACGACGGGGATGAGACGCTCTCCGTGAAGATCTTCCATGCCGATGGAGGACGCGAGGATTGCTGCGTGGGGAGTGACAGCAGCAGTCACAGCAGCTACTACGACGAGGAGGACGAGGATGTAGATGAAGAGGACTCCCTCAGCATCAAGGCCGAGAGGAGCCCGCTTCCCTGAAGATGCGGGGGCGGCACCGCGGTAGCGCCCCCCAAAGATTTCCTTGACCTCCTTCTTGGCGGCCTCGTCGATGTACTTCTGGAAGTAGCGCCTTTCGTTGTGCGGGGATGCTCCTTGCTTGTGTAGGAGCCATCCTTTCTTTGTAAAAAGTAGGCTTCATTGTAGACTTTTGGATGACAAAAAACTTGTACTCGTGCTGTCGCTTGGCATTCAAGCTAATTAGATGCGATCGGGAACGGTTTTCTGCAAAACTCGCTGTTGATTGCGGCACTAGCTGAACCGTCAGAGGGGCCAGTGGGGAACAGAGGGCCTATAAAAAGCTCTCTAGCCCCCAGCTCCTTGGCCACCCTTAGTCCTGCTTCTTCTTGCTTCTTGCCCTCCCTGCCCCTTCACAGACCATAAGGCTATGTCGGGGGAGGTAGGAATGTCGTTCTCAGGGACGTCGACGGTGGCGTCCATGCACCAGGGTGCAGCGGAGGCTCCCAGGGGAACTGGAGCCCGTGCCGCTGGAGAAGAAGACGAGGTGATGTCGTGCCTGGCCCTCGCTATGGGCGTCTCGCGCTTGGCAACGATCTCTGGTCCCGCAGCCCAGGAGGAGGCTCGGGTGCGTGCGCTCCGCATGGCTCAGCTTCCGGCGGCCTTGAAGGGGAAGACCGCGGGGATCCCGGAGGCATCCCAGCTCTGGGAGGAGTTCGACGCCATCGAACAGGTCGGTGTTGCGTTTTTCTCGGTCCCTCGCTCCTCTTGGGCCGGGTCTAGATCCTGACCGAACTTGTCCCCTGTCGCAGGTGGACGACAACACCATGAGCGAGGTGGCGGCCGAGGTGGTCTCCTTGCTGCACTGCCTGGTGCCCGGACGCACCAGACAGCCAGGAGACGCCTGAAAAAATCCTTCCGGGTTCTCCCTCGCATCCCAGGCATCCCCAGGAATTGAGATGTCCCCCATTGGGCGTGAACAAGGCAAGGGCGCACAGCAAGGAGCGCTAACTCCAAGATGGCCTTAGTAGCACAAGGTCTAGCAGTTGCACAACCGAATGTAAATTCAAGAATGTAATTCAGAATGTAAATTCGGATGTATGCAACCCTAGACTCAACTCCCGGGGTCATTTCCCAAATCTTCCTTTGCACTAACGCGCCGTCTGGTTTTCAGAGGAGGCCACTTAGGTGCAAGGCACTCTACCTCCGCATGATAGATGTACCCCCTAAGTCGGACTATACCTTCCGGGAGTCCTTCGCCACTGTCCACGGGTACTAGGCCAGAGGGAAACGGACCGTTCACCGGGGTGGTCGCATACCCCCGCAAAGGCTCTCATCAACCGTCAAGCATGCGCAGGTCGATGGTATATTGACTCCGAGCGAGATGTTATGCCTAAATGCAGGATGCTGATGCAAGAACTTAACTGTTTTCCTGTCGCGTCTCCAGCCCATCCAGTCCTTCCCGGGTGTCGAGCTCCTTTTTTGGTGTCCGGCCGCCCAATCCTGCCCCGGGAAGGAGCTACACACAGCAAACTTTCAGTAGGAAAAGAATGGACCCTCTTTCCTATCATGCTAGCGTGTTATCCGAAGCAAACCGCAAGCACAATTGGTAGTACACTTCTGTGGTGAGGTGCGTTTCACCACAGCTCTGCCCGATTCCCCTTTCCGCGGCAGTACGGCATGATCAGGCGGCGGTGCCTAGCCTGCGAGGCCACTCGCGGCGCTTCTACCCATCTGCCACCGGCACATACCAGCCCCCTGCTTACGGGTTGCTAAGGATAACACGCTTCCATGGAAGGATTGGGGCTGACGGGAATTGAAATAACTTATCTTTTATTCTCCTGGCGACGATTCTTACACCCTATTACAGAACACTAGCCCGTCAGGCGTGCTTTAACAGATCCGACGTTTGCGAGTCATGTTCGTAATCAGGGGTAGAATTTCCGAAGATTCCCGATGTTCCAGGCGTTGCCTTCCGGCCAGCCTTGCTCCTCCTCTAGTTACACCGTTCCGGGTTTCAGGGTATGTGTCACCCGGAAGGGTCCTTCCCACTTTGATGACATTTTGTTCAGGCCTAGCATATTTTGCCTCTTGCGGAGTACCATGTCCCCGGGTTGCAGCTCCCGCGAGCGAACATGACGACTGTGGTATCGGCGGAGTCCTTGTTGGTACCGAGCTGACCGTAAGGAGGCCCGGCACCTTTTCTCTTCCAGCAGGTTTATGTCATCGATTCTCCACTCTTCTTGCGTGTTCTCATCGTATGGGAGTACCCGGGGTGATCCGTACTTGAGCTCCGTAGACGAGGAAGAAAGGTGTCTCTCCAGTGGCTCTGCTTGGTGTTGTCCTGAGTGACCACAGTACGCTTGGCAGGTGATTGATCCAGTTTTTTCCTTTGTTCTCCAGCTTGTCAAAGGCTTTGGTATTTAATCCCTTGAGAACTTCTGCATTTGCTCGCTCTACTTGTCCGTTGCTTCTTGGGTAGGACATCGAGGCAAAACACACCTTGATGCCCATTTTCACAGAAGTTGAGGAAGGCTTTGCTTGTGAACCGAGTGCCATTGTCGGTGATGATTCTGTTTGGTACTCCAAACCGGTAGACGATTCCTTCGATGAACTTGATGGCGGCCTGAGCCGTCTGACGTGGAACTGGCATCGCTTCCACCCACTTTGTGAACTTGTCGATTGCCACGGACAGGTATTCGTGACCTCCCATAGACTTTGGTATTTTGCCGACGATGTCCAGCCCCCAGACCGCGAACGGCCAGGAGATTGGTATTGGCTGCAATGCTTGAGCTGGCTGGTGCGTGTTCTTGGCGTAGTACTGGCAAGCTTCACAGGTCTTGACTAGCTGCTCCGCGTCATGAAGTACCGCTGGCCAGTAGAACCCTTGGTGGAGAACTTTTCCCGCCAAAGATCTTGAAGCCACATGACTTGAGCATATCCCCTCATGTATGTCCCTCTGTAGTTCTCGACCTTGTTCTTGCGATATGCACTGTAGCTTGACTCCGTTTTCGCACCGCCGGTAGAGCTCGCCGTCGATTAAGACGTAGAGCTTTGCCCGGCGGGTCACTTGCTCGGCCTCGTGGTCGTCCTCCGGAAGGGCGTGTTCCACCATGTACTTGATGATGTACTTGGCCCAGGGTGGGTGGGCCCTTTCCACCAGCAGTACCTCCTAGCCAGAAGGAAGCAGAGCTTCTTCGGCCGCAGGCACTGCCGGGTCTTGTGCTTCCGCGCTGGCTACCCGTGTTGTTGATGTAGAAGGGTTGCCAGCCTCCTTTGTCGCTGAAGAGCTTGGCTTCAGCCTCTCGGGAGAGACTGAAGGCCGCTTGAGCACGTCGATGTAGATCCCGGGAGGTACCGGTTCTCGCTTGGATGCCAGTTGTGATAACTCATCCGCAGATGTGTTTTCCTCTAGCGGCACGTAAGCTGCTCTGAAGCTACTGAAGCGCCGCTAAAGTTTCCACACTTCTTCGACATACGGCGCCATCTGAGGATAGGCGTACTCTTTGTTGACTTGTTTGATGACTAGCTGAGAGTCACCCTTGACGATGATCTTGCCGATGCCGAGACCGATGGCAGCACGAAGTCCCACGAGCAGTCCTTCGTACTCCGTCGTGTTGTTGGAGATGTTTCCTTGGTAGTGCATTTGGACGACGTACTTCAAGCGCTCACCGGTTGGTGAGGTGAGGACGACCCCGGCACCTCCTTGCCCCTTGGTGTAGGAGCCATCGAAGTGCATGGTCCAGGTGTCGGGATCCTCCTTCCTGGGAAGGCTCGTCTCCTCCTCCGGGTTGTCGATCGCCGTCTCGGTCCACTCGGCTGTGAAGTCAGCCAGTGCTTGGCTCTTGATGTTGTCCGTGTGCTCGAACTTGAGCCCGAAGCCCTGGAGTTCCATGGCCCACGCCGAGATGCGTCCGGTGGCCAGCGGGTTCTCTAGAGGACTCCTTAGGTTGTACTTGGACACCACCGTGATTGGGTGCCCCTCGAAGTATGGCCTCATCTTGCGGGAGGCGATAAGGATTGCTAGCAGCAGCTTTTGCATCATGGGATACCGCTCCCGGGCGTCGCGCAGCACTGAGCTGACGAAGTAGACCAGGTGCTGCACCTTGCGGGTCGCCGATCCTTTGGCGGGTTGGACGTCTTCCACGTCTTTGGCGCTCCGGGGTGTTGTCGGAGTAGCCCCTGGCTGCGCCTCAATGCTTGGCTCGATGATGACGGGACGGGGTGGGTGCTAGGATCTTCGAACCCCTGAACACCTGGCCGCCCCTTCTTGCTTGGTTGCCCCGGGAACGGGTCCCCGGGACGCTTGCCCTTGCTTGGCTTCTTTGGAGATGCATCGCGTTCGGCCTCCGGCACGGCGCTGATCACTTGGTTAGTGGCCGCGATGTTCAGCAGTAGGGGATCCTTCTCCATTGGGGCCACGAGGACGGGTGGCGAGGCGAGGTAGCTCTTGAGTGATTGGAGAGCTTCCTCAGCCTCGGGGTTCCACTCCACGGGGCCCGATTTCTTGAGCAACTTGAAGAACGGCAAAGCCCGCTCTCCAAGCCTTGAGATGAAGTGCCCGAGTGCAGTGATGCACCCATTGAGGTGCTGCATGTCGTTGACTCGGCGGGGCGCTTCCATTCATTCGATGGCCTTGATCTTGTCGGGGTTCGCCTCAATCCCCCGGTGGGAGATCAGGAAACCCAACAGCTCGCCGGATGGGACCCCGAACACGCACTTGTCGGGGTTGAGCTTGAAGTTGACCCGGCGGAGGTTGTCGAAAGTCTCGTGCAGGTCCTGGACAAGGGAGTCCTGGAACCTGGTCTTGACCACGATGTCGTCGATGTAGGCTTCAACGTTGCGGCCCAGCTGCGTTCCAAGGCACGCTTGCATCGCGCGCTGGAAGGTGGCGCCCGCGTTCCAGAGGCCGAAAGGCATCCGGGTGTAGCAGTAGCAGCCCTTGGGGGTGATGAAGGCCGTCTTCTCCTGGTCCTCGACCGCCATCAGGATCTGGTGGTACTCGGAGAAGGCATCCAGGAAACACAGTGACTTGCAACCGGTTGTGGAGTCCACGATCTGATCGATGCGTGGCAGAGGGAACGGTGTCGTGGTGGGTTGCACGGCATATCCATCAGAGATGGAAAAGATTGTGGGGCAGGCGACGATGGATGCTCGCGCGGGATTGGGCAACAAGCACGCAAACACACGCTAGTTACCCAGGTTCAGGGCCCTCCTTGAGGAGGTAACACCCCTACGTCCTGCTCTTCTTGTTCTTATTGCTTGATCACATAATCGGGCTACAATGGTGCTCCTTGAGCTGTTTCAGGTGGCAGCCGGCTGGAACTCCTAGCCGGCTGGAGGTTGAAGATGACACTACGTGGTGCTCCGGTTGCTTGTGTGCATGTCTCTTGCCTCGCGCAGGAGGCTCTAGCCCGCTTTATATAGGCAGCGGGCTAGGGTTTTGGGTTACAGGGAAGTTACAAGTTTGTCCCTATGACATCACTACTTTCTCAGCCGGCTGGAGCTTGTTGCCATGATTCGGTACAGGAGATGCCCGACAAGGGGTACTGTTCCCCAGAGCGGTTATATGGATCGGGCCCACTCGTACGGAGCTGTCGGGTGGTGCATCCGGCTTCAGCCCAGCCGGACGTCCGCATCCGGGTGGACGCAGACGGCTTGCTTCATCCGGCGAGTTTCAGGCGGCACTGCGTAGCCGGCACTTGTTTAGCCGGCCTGCGGAGAGTTGAAGAAATAGGCTTCTTTGGGATATCCGGGGTTCATATCCCCGACACTAGCCCCCGAGATCGTGGAGTCTTGCTTGCTTGCTGGGAAGACTTCACGATCTTCTCCTCTGTCTTGAACGTTGCGGTTGAAATGTCGTGATTGGAGTCGGCGCCGGCTGGAACCGAAGCCGGGTGGAGTCGAAGCTTGCTCGTGGGGAATGCTCCACGGGCACTCCCGTCCTTGGTTGTGGTGCTGTCGAGGTTATCGTTGACTAGTCTGGCTTCGTGGTGCAGGATCCATAGGTCTTTGCGGTCCGGAACGGCCGGCTCGAAGGCTCGGGTCGTGGCTTACGTCAGCCACGACCTGCCGCCTTGGGGAGCCGTTGGTGTTCTGCCCGAGGCCTGGCGCACGTCGCCTCGGCTTCGCCGGGCAGGATTCTCTGTGGCAACGGTTCGCTCGTGGGATCATCTGCGGAAAGTGCGGCACGTTGGCCTGCCACGCGGCGCGATGGGCGGGACGGTTCCGCCTGCCTCGCCTTTAAAGTGGAAAAAAGGAGGGACGGCCGGGGTTACCGTTCCCCAGTCTCGCTTCGTCTTCTTCGTCGATTCTTGTGCTCCCCAGTTCTCGCCCATTCTCTCTTTCGCTCTTGCCGCCCTTGCATTCGCCTCTCTCACCACGGGAAACCAATCTTCCATGGCGAGCTCGGGCGCGTGGATGGGCTCCACCGTGGACGACGCATTTCTCTGGGAGCTCCGTCGGAGGAAGTTCTTGGGGATGACGGGCGACGTGGGAGCCCGCGCTCCCCCTGAAGGGGAAGTTTCTCCGGCGCCCAAGAAGGGCGAGGTCGTCGTGTTTTCTGCGCATTTGGAGCGGGATTGGGGCTCCCGGTGAGCTCCTTCTTCGCAGAATTTCTGCGCTTCTACGGGCTGCAGCCCCATCATCTGGGGGCAAATTGCATCACCCAGCTGTCCTGCTTCGTCATGCTATGCGAGGCGTATTTGGGCATCTGGCCCAGTATGGAGATTTTCGGCATGTTCTTCTTCCTGCAGTCTCAGACGACCGCCGGGCAGCAGCGCGACTATGGCAGCGTCTCCATTAGCATGAAGAATACGCCGCTGCCCAAGATCAACTTGCCTGATTCCATCAAGAAGTGGCAAAGCACCTACTTCTACGTCCGGAATCTTACTGACGCCGACCGGATCGGCCTTCCGGCCTTCTCCAACTCGCTGCCGGCGTCTAAGTCACTACCACAGAAATGGCTATAGGGAGGTTGGCATTCTGTGGCGCACCGTTAATTGGTGCGCCACAGAATTATTTCTGTGGCGCATGGATGCTGGTGCGCCACAGAAATTTTCGACTTTCTGTGGCGCATCTTTTGTCCATGCGGCACAGAAAGTCAGAATTCTGTGGCGCATGCCCACCCATGCGCCACAGAAAGTCAGGATTCTGTGGCGCATGCCCACCCATGCGCCACAGAATTTCTGTGGGTCCCACGTACAGCCACTAGGTCAGAGGTCTATCTGGACATTCTGTGGCGCACCGTGGCTGGTGCGCCACAGAAAAGGGACATTTTGTGGCGCACCGTGGCTGGTGCGCCACAGACAAGTGACATTCTGTGGCGCACCTGGTAGGTGCGCCATAGAAAGCTGACTTTCTGTGGCACACCAAGTTTGGTGCGCCACAGAATTTTTTTTTTCAAATCCCACCACCAAGTTTACCCGGTTGGACATTTCTCGGATTCTCAAAATTCCAAACAAAAAAAAGTTATGGCCAACAAAAGAATTTTCCCAGCAAAATAAAAAAATCAAAAAAAGGAAAAAAAAATTCTGTGGCGCATGTGCCAAGGATGCGCCACAGAATTATTGGGCGGGATTCGAAATTTGAATCCCGCCCAATAATTCTGTGGCGCATCCTTGGCATTGGTGCGCCACAGAATTATTGGGCGGGATTCGAAATTTTGAATCCCGCCCAATAATTCTGTGGCGCACCAATGCCAAGGATGCACCACAGAATTACAACAGACGATTTTTTTCTACAAAATCAAAAAAATTCAAAAATTCAAAAAAAATTAAAAAAAGAAAAAAATTCCAAAATTCCAAAAAAAATTATAACAAAGAAGATTGTTGAAAATTTGGATTTTTTGAATTTTTTAAAGGTTTTTTTTAAATAAGTTTTTTTGGATTTTTTGAATTTTTTAAGTTTTTTTTAATAAGTTTTTTGAAATTTGGATTTTTTGAATTTTCTAAAGTTTTTTTAAAAAAATTTAAGTATTTTTAGTTTTTTTTGGATCTTTTGAAACTTTTGAATCTCCTTTTGAAAGTTTAGAAGTTTTTGAAAAATCTGAAATTTAAAAACACACATTTATAACACATACATAACATATACACATACAAGACTTAAGAGGATTCATATGATATTATCAANATATCCGGGGTTCATATCCTCGACAAACGGGTCCTTGGGGCAGGCCTTGTTCAGGTATGTGAAGTCGACGCAGAGTCATAGCTTGGAGGAATTCGGCTTTGGCACCACCACTGGGTTGGATACCCAGGTGGGATGAGGCACCACCTTGATGACACTAGCTTCCTGTAGCTTGTCAGTTTCGGAGACGATGAACTCAAACTTTTCCTTGCTCTGCTTCCGCAGAACTTGCTTCACGGGGCAGGCATCCGTGTTCACCGCCAGCTTGTGCTCGATCACCTCCCTTGGTACACCAGGTAAAACTGATGCTTCCCATGTGAAGACGTCAGAATTTTCCCGAAGGAAGGCGACGAGCGCGCTTTCCTATTTGTCGATGAGTTGGGCACCAATGGTGATGGTGCGAGAGCCGTCACTCATGAGCGCCACCTTCTTGGTCATCTGTGGTTCGCCGCGGAACGGCGCCCTCTTAGAGGCCGCGGGTGCCGAGCTCCCGGGTTCCCTCCGCCCCCGAGAGCAGCATCAGCACCAGCATCTTGCATGTCTTGTCGGGTGTCCGCCGTTGTGGCCACCGTCTGGTTCAGTCTCTGGACGCAGTAGATGGCGTCGTCGATGTCGGCCTTGATCCTGATCACACCCCAAGCCGCCGGGATTTTCATCATGTTGTAGGCGAAATGGGATACGGCCATGAACTTGGCCAGCGCGGGTCGGCCGAGTATGCCGTTGTAGGCGTGTCGGCGATGTCGAAGACGATCTCCTCGGTGCAGAAGTTCTCGGGGCCACCAAACGTGACTGGAAGAGAGATCTTCCCCAGAGGCCGTGTGATATTCCCGTTCACGCCTTGGAACACGCCGGTGTCTTGCAGGCGGGAGAAAGGGATTTGCAAAGTGGCCAGGACCTTTGCCGTCAGCAGGTTGAGGCTGGAGCCTCCGATAACCAGCATCTTGGTGACCTCGAAGTTGTGGATGATTGGAAACACGACTAGGGGCAGTGTCCCTACCTCGACGATGTTGTCAGGGTGATCTTCCGGGTCGAAGGAGATGACCTGGTTAGACCACTCCAGGGGCTTTAACAGCGCCGGGGCGACCGCGTTCAGCTCCCGAATGAGTCTCTTGCCGACGCTGTTGGAGGTAGGTAGGGAGGCTCCCCTGTGAATGCACCCGACGACGCCATTGACTTCTTGGAATTGTCCGAGGCCGCCGCCCTGAGGAGCCGGAGCGTCCCCGTTGTCGGCGAAATCCGCATTGCTTGGCCACCGCGGCCTCCGCGTCCTCCACCACGCCCCCATCCCCGGCCGTCACCGCCTTGGCGACCTGTGGGACAGTTCCGGGAGTAGTGCCCGTGGAGTCCGCAGCAGTAGCAGGCACCTGGGCCGGTCCCGCCTCCTTGACGTTGCGTGCGCGTAGCGAGGCCGTTTACTTGGCGGCAGTCCTTGAGCAGGTGATTGCCGTCGAGGTGGACGTGACACCATGGAACTTTGTCGCCCTCAGAAGTTGAGGCTGGCTTGACCTTCTTGGGGAGAGGCTCGGTGACGAAGACGCGCCTGTTGGGACCAGGGTCCCACTTCTTGCTCTTGGCGGGGGTGGCCTTGTCCTGGGGTTCCTCCTCCCCGGGGACTCTGACCCCCTCTTCTGCGTGGGCGCAGCTCCCATAGCTCGCGGGTAGTCTCGATGCGGTGAGTGCTCAACTTCTCGCGCATCCGGGTATGCCGAACGTTGGCGTGAAAGGACTGAATCAACAGCTCCTGCTTGATGCTGGGGATGGTGTTCATCTTCTGGGTGAAGCGCTGGATGAACTTGCGAAGAGTTTCACCCGGAAGCTGCTTGAAGTCGTGCAGGTCGCTGGGAACTTCTGGGCGCTAGTAGCCACCCTGGAAAGCCCCAGGAAAGCCTCCTTTAGTACCCGCCAGGATCGGATGGAGCACTTGGGGAGGTTGAGGAGCCATGACTGAGCGTCTCCCTTCAGGGCCAATGGGAACCAGTTGGCCATCATGACCTTGTCGGCCCTGGCGACCACCGCAGCTAGCGAGTACAGCTGCAGGAAGTCCCGAGGGTTGCTGGTGCCATCGTAGCGGAGGACGTCGATCTTGAACTTCTTGGGCCAGGTGGCCCGACGAAACTCAGGGGAGAGGGCGAGGCAGCCCTCGGCGATGTCGTCGTCCCGATCTTCCCGTCGATGGCGCTCTCGACGGCGTTTCATGCGGGTGCGTGCATCCTCGTGGAGATGGTTGTTGAGATCGTTGCGCAGATCCAGGTTGCGCGTGGAGGATGAACCAACGGAGATGGCCTGGCCGCCATTGCGGTTCGCCCGACCCGCCGCGAGAGGTTTTGCTTGAGGAGGCACGGCTTCACCTGGGCGATTTTCCCGGGGAGGGTCCCGGGGTTCTCGCGCCTCTGCTCCCCTGGCTCCGGGGCTGTCGACGGTGGGGGCGTGAACGGTCTCACACCTGGGGCCGCCGTCGGCGAAGTGGAGGAGTTCCTCCACACGGGTCCGCCACTCCTGGTAGACCTTGGGGTTGTCGGTGCTGGGTGGAAACTGAATCAGAGCCTTGGCGGTGATGAGGGCATCGTGGCGGGCCTGCGCGTCGTCCGAGAGGAGAGTGCAGGACTTGCTCTTGGTACCCTACTGACCCTTGCCAGTGCGGGCACCCTCGCTCTTTTCTCCGGTAGAGAGGTTCTTGACGGTGTTGCCGCCCATGCACTTCTCTGCGCCACCATCTTCACCGCTCCGGGTTGGGCCCCCTGGCCCGCCCAGAGCGTCCTTCTCCGGAGGTGGAGGAGGAGAAGCCCGGTTTGCCGCAGCAGTGCGACGCTCGCCGGTAGCCTGAGAGCGCGCAGGAGAGGCCGCCTTGGACGTCTGGGCGTCGGGCCTCTTCTTTGGCGCCATGGTCGACGAAGAACTTGACGCAGATCTCCTCGAAGATCTCGAAGCCGATGAAGAACTTGAGGAAGATCTCGACGAAGAACACGAAGCCGATGAAGAAGAAATCAGCACTTGCGCCCCCTACCTGGCGCACCAGATGTCGTGTCTTGGATCACGGACACCGGGAGTAAAGGATATCCCCTTTTTAGGTTCGGTATGGGGCGCGAAGGAGGCTGAGTAACGTCTTTCGCCCGGGGGCTTCGTCTATGCTCGAGATCTACGTACTAGCAAGCATCACAGAGACACAAGGAGTTTACCCAGGTTCGGGCCGCCCGGAGGCTAACAACCCTACTCCTGCATGTCTGGATTGAGAGGTGTATCATGGTGTAGCTTTACAATGGTGGTCGCGGGTGAGAACCCAGGAGGTGTTGGCTAGAGGTTGAAGACGAGCAGATCCTGGCCCGGAGGAGATCACCTCTCGCCTACGCTACTCTTCGTCTTGTGCGCTCTCTAGCCTAGCCTCCTACTCTCTGGGGATCCGTCCTTCCAACTTGTCGTTCTAACCTGTCCTTCCAATCTATTTCTCCCTTGGGTGCCTCGGTCCTCCTTTTATAGGCTAAGGGGATACCACAGGTGCACCCTTGTGGCCGGAGGGGTTTTGGCGGGAAAACCCCTCCGGGTTCTCCTTAGGAGGCGACGTGGCCTCCTCTCGTCCAAGTATTCTTCTCAGAGGGGGTAGGTGAGGCCGCCAACCTTTTCCAGGGAGGGCGGATAGAGGCTGACAGCTTTTCCGCCTCTGCCCCCCTTTGGCGCCTCAATCTTCTTGGCTCCCAAGTCTTCTAGGAGCCTCCAGCTAGGGCTGGCAAGCTTATCCTCTTTGCGCACTAGAGGTTGGTTCCCGAGAGTGAGCCTAGCCTCCTGCCGGGCGTCGGGGTCCCCGGACCTCCATGCCTGCTTCCGGGTTGAAGGGGCCCCGAAGGGTCCCCGAGTCCTTTGCCTTGGTTGTCGATGTCGCGCGCGTCGGGCGCCGTGGGGCAGATGGGGGGGCCCATCTGCCAGTCTTATGCCTTGGCCTTGAGTGCCCCCTTGGTGGGCCCATGTGTGATGGACCCACTTTGACCGCATCAGGGGAACCCCATGTTCCACTGTTGCGACAATTTCCGAGATCTAAATCGAGCTACACCCAAGACGAATATCCTATGCCAATAGCCGACATGCTTATCAATGACGCCTCGGGACACCGAGTCATCAGCTTTCTGGACGGAAACGCTGGGTACAATCAGATTTTTATGGCTGAAGAAGACTCGGCCAAGACGGCGTTTCGTTGCCCCGGGTTCGTTGGTTTATTCGAGTGGACGGTGATGACCTTTGGGTTGAAGAATGCCGGAGCCACGTATCAGAGGGCGATGAACTTGATATTTCATGATCTTCTTGGAGTCATACTGGAAGTATACATTGATGACGTGGTTGTTAAATCGGACGGCGAGTTAAATCATTTGGCCGATTTACGGCTCGCGTTTGAAAGGATGAGAAAGTATGGGCTCAAGATGAATCCGTTGAAATGTGCTTTTGGTGTGTCGGCTGGAAAGTTTCTCGGTTTTATCATACATGAATCCGGCATAGAGATTGATCCTGCAAAGATTGAAGCTATCCGAAAAGTACAGGCGCCGAGTTGTAAAAAGGATATGCAGAAATTCCTAGGCAAGGTAAATTATTTGAGAAGATTTATTACTAACTTGTCTGGAAAAGTTGATGCATTCACATAGATCCTTCGGCTCAAGAACGATGACGAGTTCACCTGGGGGGCAAACCAGCAAGAAGCATTTGACCGAGTAAAGGCTTGCTTGTCCAAAACGCCAGTTCTGAGGAAACCGAGTCATGGTCTACCTACCATTCCGGCTTTACATTGCTGCCGAGGAAAAGGTGATTGGAGAAGCTTTGACTCAAGAGGCCGAAGGCTAGGAGTACGTCATCACATACCTAAGCTGGCAGCTGCTGGATGCCGAGTCAAGGTACAGCTTTGTGGAGAGGTTGTGCTTGTCTCTTTATTTTGCCTGCACCAAATTGCGCCATTATCTTTTATCTAGTGAGTACAAAGTTTTTAGTCAAACTGATATCATCAAACACATGATACATAGGCTGATTCTTAGTGGACGAATCTGCAAGTGGGCATATGGATTGATCGAGTATAATTTGGCTTATGAACCTCTCAAATCTGTAAAAGGCCAGGTCGTAGCCGATTTCATTGTTGAACATCGGATTGATCTAGAGCAAGAAGCCGACATACATGTTGTGTCGGCTGTACCGTGGAAACTTTATTTTGACGGCTAAGTTTGCAGTAGCGGACAGGGGGTCGGCATTGTGTATATCTCACCCCACGGTACTATCTTTGAAGCCTCTTGTCGTCTCGATTATTTTTGCACTAACAATGAAGCCGAATACGAAGCTCTTCTATTCGGATTGCAAATTTTGAAGGATGCAGGAATAACTCATGTCGAGGCATACGGTGATTCACTGCTTATCGTCCAACAAGTGGCCAAAATCTTCCAATGCAATAGTGGGTCACTCAACACATATCTCGACAGGTGCCTGGATATCATATCAACTTTGGATTATTTTTCTATATATCATGTTTCCAGTCAGGACAATTGGCTTGCCAACGAGTTGGCAAAACAGGCATCGGGTTATCATGTCAGTAGAGGAATATTCTTCACAGAAGAAAAGCCGATGCTAGTTGTTGTCGATAACTCGGAAGCTGGAGGAAGAACCGGGTCATCTAACCCGGACGATGGAAGGAAAGCCGAGTTATCTTATTCGGCTCCGGAAGAATCTAGTGGAACCCAGTTAGCTGATTGGAGAATACCCATTGCTGATTATCTGAAGAATCCGAGTCAGAGAACAGAAAGGGCTATGCGGCGGCTTGCTTTCAAATATAATTTGATAGATGATGAGTTATATCGCCGAACAGCTGATGGCCTTCTTCTTAAATGCTTGAATGAAGATCAATCTCGGGTTACCATGGGAGAGGTTCATGATGGATTATGCGGGACACATCAGTCGGCTCACAAGATGAAGTGGATGCTCAGACGAGCCGGATTCTATTGGCCGACGATGATCAATGACTGCTTGCGATACTACAAGGGATGCGAAGCGTGCCAAAGATTCGGAGATATTCAATTAGTACCGGCTTCACTTCTTAACCCGGTAATAAAGCCGTGGCCTTTTTGAGGATGGGCATTGGATTTCATTGGCATGATTAACCCAGCTTCATCCAAAGGGCATCGGTTCGTGCTGGTTGCTACTGATTATTTCACCAAGTGGTCCGAAGCAGTACCCCTCCGGAATATGACCCACAAAGAGGTAATTCAATTTATCACGGAGCATATTGTTCACAGATTCGGTATTCCGCAGACTGTCACTATAGATCAAGGTACTTCCTTCATGGCCAAGGAGGTGAAACAGTTTGCCGAATCACTCGGGACCAAGATGCTCAGTTTATCTCCATATTACGCTCAAGCCAATGGACAAGTCGAGTCAGGCAACAAAATTCTAATCAAGTTGATTAAGAAGAAAGTACAGGACTACCCGAGGAGGTGGCATGAGGTACTGTCCGAGGCATTGTGGGCTCACCGGATCTCAAGGCATGGTGCAACCAAAGTAGCTCCTTTCGAGTTAGTTTATGGACAAGAAGCCGTTTTACTGATAGAAGTAAATCTGGCCGCTTTGAGGTTCGCTAAGCAAAACAATTTGTCGGCTAAGGATTATCACAATTTGATGTTGGACAACATAGACGAGGTAGCCGACAAACGTATCAAGGCTTTGAAGGACATTGAAAAGGAGAAGCTGCAGGTAGCAAGAGCTTACAACAAAAGAGTCCGTATCAAGGATTTTCAAATCGGTGACTTGGTCTGGAAAGTCATATTGCCAATCGGTTCAAAAAACCGAAGATTCGACAAATGGTCACCGAGCTAGGAAGGGCCGTTCCGAATCATAAGGATTGTACCCGGTAACTCATATCTGGTGGAGACATTGGAGGGCGAGATATTGCCCCAAGCTATCAATGGGAAATACTTGAAGAAATTCCACCCGAGTGTGTGGCAAACCGCATAAGTCGCCCTTAGACAAATCTTCTACACCGAATATTTTCTAGTACGCCAGCTTTACTAGAAAACAGGGGGGCATGTGTTATCACCCGTTTTTGGCAGGTTCCGGATCAAGCTTACTCGGAGGAGATGGCGACTCGGTGGTAACCCAGCAGGAGTTGACCCGACAGGAGTTAACCCGGTTTGATCAGAAACTGGGTCACAGGTTCAGGCTTACCCGGAAGAAAGTGGACGACTCGGAGAGGACCAGGGATGACTACCTGGCGGGAGTTAACTCGGTCAGCCAGAACCCTTTTTCAAGAACCGGTGCAGGTTAGATTTGTGCTTCCTGAAGATTCCAGAAGCCGCACCAAAGATGTCGGACGCGAGGTGATGATGCTTGCAAAGCCCAAAAACGGAAGTCGGTGGCACCAAAAGGAGTTCGGGTTCAACCCGGAAGGTGGCTTTCCAAGAGAGGCCGAAAGCCGGAAGATGGCGTTGAAGTCATGATCTAATACGAATCCGGCCGGGAGTCTTACATAGTTTAGAGGTAGAAACCGACCTGGGCTATGAATTGTAATCCGTGTAGAAGTACAATTGCTTGTACGGAAAGTCCAGCCGCCTCGCTATATATATGTAGGAGGTGACGGCCGATTGAAGGTAAGCAAATAATCGACAATCAATACAAACCCTACCTTTTTACCCTCAACCCTTGTTTCTGCTTCCGTTGTTCGGCGACTTCGCGTAAGTTTCGATGAATATCGACAATCGAGTTGAGAGCGGTCCAATCCGGCTTAACTTAGCCAATTGTCGCCGGCCACCTCCGACGGGGTCCCTCCCGAGGTGCTGGGGCATCTGGTTCGAAAAGCATCGGATCATTTTCTTGCGTATCGCGCTTTGATTCGGTCTCCCGCGGGGCGAGTTGCGGAGTATCTCCCCTGGCGCCGCGGGTACACGAGGACGTGTTCGTGTGACGCATTTTAATCGCAACACCTCATCTTCGTCACGGCCACTTCCTCCATTTGCAACCTTAGTTCATCTTCTCCCGATCTCATCTCCCCGAGCTCGAGTTCTTCCATCGCACTCCCAAGCTCCATGGCATCCAGCGTGCCGGGCTCTCCCATCATCGATGCCACGCCCCTTAACTCGGCGCCGCCAATGGGAGGTGTGGTTTCTGCCGCCGCCACCGCCAGCTCCGCGCCTTCCACCGCTCCTTTGACCTCTCCTTCCTCCACTCCGGTGGTCTCCTCCTCTGCCGCAAGTAGCCACGATGAAGTTGCCTTTGCCCAAGCCGCAGCTAAAGCCGCGGATTTAGTAGCTTCGGCTTCTGTGACCACCGCGGATGCCGCCGAGGAAGCTCGGGCCACTAAAGATGAAGAAGAGGAAGAAGCCGGCGACAACGAAGGCGCCCCCAGCAATCCTACTCACAACTGGGCTTGCTCAGGGGTGGAGGACGGCGAGTTGATGGGAATGGCGGCTGACGGGGCCATTCCTCCATCTTCGGAGTCGGCGCTGTCTTGGCGATCCGCCTTTGGAGACCCATCCCCGAGTCCTATCAAGGACGAACGGGTACTCCTCTCTTCTCATATCGCCAGGGGGTTCTCTTTGCCGCCCTCGGCTTTCTTGATCGAGATATTGGACCATTATGGTCTCCAGCTTCATAACATCACCCCCAATAGACTCCTCTACATATCCGGCTTCATAGCTCTGTTTGAAGGATACTTAGGATTAGCTCCTAGGCTAGACTTCGTCCAGTACTGCTTCATAGTCAAGAGGCAGACAGTTCAAAAGGAACTGCTGGTTGCCGGCTCCATCAGCTGCAACTGCTGTCGGGATATAGAATGGTACCCTTAGGTACCAATTGTGGATTCGGCTAAGGGGTTGGCGTCCACCTTTTTCTATTGCAAGGACGTGGCGCCTCCAAACCGGCTGCAGGGGCTCGCCCCCTTTTGAAGATAGGGCCGGCACTCCCCTGCCCTCATGGAAGAAGGAGCCAGCAGCGAGGATACCAACTGACCTTGCCGCCATCAAGGCAAGGATCATGGAGTTGACTTCCAGCTCTCCTCCCCTAACTGGAAAGGACACCATAATATGCTGGATGACAAGACGGATCCAGCCCCTCCAACATCGCGCTCGCCTGTTTGAGGCCCGCTTCAACAAGCTTATCAAAGGAATTCTTTAAGGAATTCAGGTTTTCCTTTAACGGACTAACATGTAATATGCCAGATTCCCGGAGTCTCCACCGCTCGTCCCTCTGGCACATCATCGTCCAACAAGGCGACCAAGCGGCCCATCTCCTTTTCTTCGGCTATTACAGAGAGGCTGAAGAGGAAGAGCCAATCCATTACAATTGGCGCCAAGTCATCCGAAGATGATGGCGCTCTCGCTATGCTCAAGATTCCCAGCAAGAAGTAAGTCGGCTAAAACATCTCTTCTTTGCTTTGCAATATTGCCGGATCTTCTATTCTTATTCCTTTGTCTTTGTAGGATAATGAAGGGCCCACCTTTGAAACAAAAGGTGTGCGCCACGCGGAAGAAGGCTTCTCCCGCTATTCCTCCCCCAACTCCTTCGGCTTTGAAGCCAACACCAGTGGAGGAGAGCCCCCCCCCCCCCCGTGCCATGGCGGCAGGTCCGACTCTCGGGAGAGCCAGGATTATACCTCCCTCTCAATGGACGGAGATGACGGGGAAGATGACAGAACCTTCCTCTTCACCAAGGGCTGAAGCTCCTGTTAATGATGCCCCGATCTTTCCTCCGATTAAGGCGGAGGTCTTCGATGACGAGCTAAGCTTGGGGGAGCTGATGCATCCAAAATGCTTCCACTTTTCCAAGCACTTTGCCTCATAATTTGCTCCGGGATCCTTCCATATTTGAATAAAACTGCTGTTTCTGACGCTATTTTTAGCAAAGTCTCTCCCCTGGCTATTTTTGCAGGAAATAAAATCGGGGAAAAATACCATGTCATTTTTTATCGAAAAGAAGCACTTTGGGCAAAAGATGGACACGAGGGGGTGCCGGAGGGCCAAAAGGGGTGGCCCCACGCGGCCTGGTACTGTAGCCGCGTGGGCCCCCCTATAATGGGCCTCGGGCACCATCTCGCCTCCGGTCTTCGACGTACGCCTTCATATTTGAGAAAAAACACTTACCCTAGGAGGAGAGGAGCTTTCACGAAACACACCGCCGCCACCACCACGTTCTTCGTTTCGGGGACAGATTGATCCAGGATTTCTCCTCCGGCGGAGGGATTCGGAGGTCGTCTTCACCGCCATCATCACCGCCTTCATCTCCATCAACCCGTTGTGTGAGTAGTTTGCTGTAGGCATGTGAGGTGGATGAGATTGACCATGTAATGCTACCCGTTGTTCGATAATCTTAGGGTTTATCTTGAGGATGCTTTTGTATTGTGTTGGTGCACTTATGCTATGTTTAATGCTTGCTACTAGGGCCCGAGTGGCATGATTTCAGTACTGAACCTATTTGCTTCATCATATAATTGAGTTTGGTATTTACCTGCAAAGTGTATCACCTGCTGTTATGTTGAACCTGCGAACCCTAAAAGTGACATTTAGGGAAAACAAGGGGGAGATGTTCTAGTTTGAGGATCCTATGTGTTCATGGAGTGTTAATGCATTGTCCCGGTCTACACGAAAGGGTAGACTTTAATTACCTGTAGTTCCAAGTTGGCCCCAGTGAAATGGGCAGGTAGGGCAATAGATGTTGTGCAAATTCTCTTGGCTAGTATGCACAACTATTTAAGGAACACATACCTACATATATCGGAGTTAGAGAAAAAGCCCCATTGCTAGCTTTACTTTATTATATGATCAATCTCATCCATGCAACGCCCCGCTGTCACCTCATGCCTACGTTTTAAATCTCTGAGTTACACTTTCAGTTTTCCGGTGAAAACTGGGAAATCCTTGTTACTATTGTTGTTTTATTTCTGCTCGCTTGAATCCTTTACTGCCATCACTACTACTGCTGCAAGTTATTGATATACAGGTGTGGTTGAGAGTGACGCCTCAATTGCTAAGGTCTTATTAATATTCTTGTGTTCCCATCCTGTCAAACTATAAATTTGGGTAATACTTCCCAACGAAGACTTCAACGATCCCCTATACTTGTGGGCATCAAGATGTTTTCTGGCGCCGTTGCGGGGGAACCTAGCTTTATTGGTAAGACAACTTGATATCATTTATTTGCTGGATTTGCTTGTTCCTAACCATGGGAAAGGAACAGACCACTCCGAAGGAAATTAGGCCTTCAACTACTCGTGCAGGTAACAATTTGCCAAGTAGGCCAAACTTTTCACCTGATGTTGCTTCTGCTGTTGTTCCTAAGAAAAAGGGAAAAATCATTTCTAGTTCACCATTGTATAAAATGTCTACTAGTAATGAAAGTGATTTAACATGTGGTAGCACAGACAAAGAAGTGGCACTTCAAACACCTGAAATTTCTGAAATATCTGAGATAACTGAAACACCTGAGAATCCTGAATCTTCTATTTATAAAAATGTGGAATCTGAACTAGAAGATAGGGAATATTGTGATGATATGGAAACTTCTTCTGAGAGAGAGGATGCTATTATTAAGGCTTTCATGAGTCCAGATTATGATGAAATGGATAAACTTGCTAGCTATATAAATTCTCCTCCGGATGACTATTTTCCTGTTACTGATAAAATGATTGGTCCAGCTATTAAAATTAATGATAAAGACTATGAGTTTAATGTTGATCCTGAAATTATTGAAAGGGCTGAGAAGTCTAAGTTTTATGGGAGAGAGGATGAGTTTCCTTTCGATCACATTGCTGATTTGCATGAATTATCTGAGTTATTTGGGAAAGATGAAATTAATAAACGCTACTATTTCTTAAAATTGTTTCCTTTTTCTTTGGGAGGAAGTGCTAAAACTTGGTATAATTGTTTAGAACCTGGATGTATTCCTAGCAAGGAAGAATGTTTGCGGATGTTCTTTGATAAGTACTTCCCTGCTAATAAAATTCATGCTCTAAACCTTGAGATTAGTAATTTTTCACAGAAAGAGAAGGAGGATTTACCCCAAGCTTGGGGGAGGTATGATAAGATGGTTAGGAAATGTCCTACCCATGGCTTCAAAGATAATGAAATCCTTGATATATTTTACAATGGACTAACTGAAAACACCAGAGGCTATATTGATAGTATTGCAGGTAATGTTTTTAGGGAAAGGACCGTTGATGAAGCAATTGAGTTATTGCAAACTATCTCAAAGAATTATGATGATTGGAATACTAATGAGATATTTCCGGAGAAGAAAGGAGGTATACTCAAACTGAACACTGAGGCAATGAAAGAGGCCTCAAAGGACATTAAAGAGAAGGGAATTAAAACCTCTCATCTCAAGGAATTATCTGAAATGGGTGTCAAACTTCCTGATGATCGACCATGTTTCCCTATCCCAGTCAATGTTATTAGCACCACAAAAGGTAATGAAAAGGTAACATCTTTTACTGAAGAACCATATGAGAATGATTTTGCTTATCGTCATGACCCTGAAGCGCATAATATTAGAATGATGATCATGGAAAACTCTCACAAAATTAAATTTCTTCGTGAAAGTATGCATGCTAATGTGGGAGAGGTAAAAAAGAATATTTAAACATTGTGAGATGATGAATAATCAAGTAGAACAAATGATTTCTCTTTAGAATCAATTGTATGAAAAGCTTAATGTGAAGAAATAGGTTTGTGGAGTTAATACTAGGGGAGGTGCAAGTACTCAGGACCCTGACTATCTTGAAGGCCATCTCAAGAGGAAAGAGCAAGAAGCTCGAGAGAAGAAACTTTCTGCAGGCAAATCTCCCAATGAAAACCAAGATAAAGATGATTCTGAAGAACACGATAATGATATCTCTATTTCTAATGCTGAGACTGAAGATAATAATAATGAAGAGGAGGAATCATCCTCACCTGAAGAAGAACCACAAAGAGGTGAACATGTTAAAGAATCTGAAGCAGCTGAGAAGGAAGACCCTCAACCATCTACTGAGAAGAACAAGAAGAAAAACCATCCACAAAAAGGTAAAGAGAGGGATCCATGGGTACAAAGACCCATACCATATCCTCAAGAGGTAATGAAAACTTTGGATGACACTAGATTTGAGAAGTTCTTTGAGTTGATTAAATCTTTATATTTACAAATTCCTCTTGTTGATGCTATTAAAATTCCTCCTTATTCCAAATACATGAAAGATATTGTCACTAATAAAAGAAAGATTTCTACTGATGCTATCACTGCCATGCTTGCTGATTACTCCTTCAAAGGGAAAGTGCCTGAAAAACGTGGAGATCTCGGTATTCCAACTATTCCTTGTCAAATTAAAGAAACCTATGTGAGATATGCACTATGTGATTTGGGGGCTGGTGTTAGTGTCATGCCTTTCTCTTTGTATAAGAAACTTGATTTAAACAAATTGGTTCCAACTGAAGTTTCATTGCAAATGGCTGATAAATCAACTGCTATACCTATTGGAATATGTGAGGATGTACCTATTTCTATTGCTAATGTGTTAATCCCTACAGACTTTGTTGTTTTAGACATGCCTAAGGATGATAACTTGTCTATTATCCTTGGTAGACCTTTCTTAAATACTGCAGGGGCTATGATAGATTGCACTGAAAGCAAAGTGACATTCAACGTTAAAGGAAAGGAGCACACTATCTATTTCCCCAAGAAGAAAGTTGTTACAATGGTAAACCAAATGGTGAATCTATTATATACTAAAGGTACATGATGGGTTCACCAGAAAAAAGATAGCTACTCTAGAAAATCCCACAATAATCAGAAAGATCTGGCCATCCATTTAACAAACCAGCTAATTATATCCGAAGGATTAGAGTTCACAAAAATTACCCACCACTGCCCTTAAATAATTCTCCCCGTACCCTTTCAAATTAACCAGGCGGACGATGTATTATACCCTGTCCTCATGCACTCCCGCCGCCATGAGAGAAATCACCATGTACTCCACCGTATCCTATGCACTGCCACCGCCGTATTGGGGAGCCTCCGTGGACTCAACCGGCCGGTCGACTCTCTAGACAATGCGTGCAGATCAACGTCACCAGGTACCAATCTTTCCTCATGCATACAGATCAACGTCGCCAGGATAAATCTTGCCTGATGCATACACCATGCAGCGATCCATGCCATCCAAGATGATGGATCGCTCAATGGATTTTTTCTGGGTGGGATCGCTCATTGGATTTAAGACTTACCTCATGCACACGGCCGGACACACGACTGTCTTCCAATCCACTATCGTGGCCTCAACTCCTCAAGCATGCTGCTGCTACCGCCATTTTCCACTTTGGTAACCAGCACTCATCACAATGCACGCAGATCAACGTCGCCACATATCAGTCTTGCCATACACCATGCAACAATTCTAGATGAATCGATCAATGTATTCATGGCTTGCCTCATGCACACAGCCGTACAGGTTATTACTAAACAAACTAAAAAATACGCAGTAGATCTTAATTACAATCTTATGGTATGAGATTTTACCAACCCATCAATTCATTGCCTAGGCCATTGGAAAAAAATCATTGCAACGATATTGTAGGAGATTGGCCTAGAATAAGACTTTTTTTTAGTTTAATTCAGGCCACTGGGATGGGCTTCGTATGATGGTTTCATGACAAAAAAGGTAAACTGTCGAGCTTTTTGACTCACAAAAAGTTAAACTGTAGAAGCTTCTTGCTTTCTTGATGTGTATGTTCTGTAGGTATCTGAAAATGATTGGCAGGGTCTCTTGGATGGGATTCGTAAGATGGGTTCATAACAAAAAAAAAAGGTAATTGCCGAAGCTTTTTGACTCAGAATTGTATTATCTTTGCCAGGGTTGTTTTAAGAGCAGAGCTTTTGTTTGTTTATTTTTAGCTTTCTCAAGTGTTTTTGTCTTGAATCCTTCATGGCGTACATCTGGTGACCTAAGGTCTTATAATTCTGGATAATACAATAGATGCAATTTTCTATCTTTTGCCTGAGAGATATGTAGGACGTTAACATTGTTTTTGAACCATTATGTTGAAATTGCCGCCGAGAGTCGTGAGCTAACTTCATGCAAGCCAAAACACGTGTACTTGGGAGTCAAAGAGATGCAAGCTACAAAATCTCACAAAGAAAAATTAAAATATTTGGTCTTAATTTTACGAGTTAAATAAAAACCAATAAATCTCATTGAGTAAACTGTTGGCTTATTAAAATTTGGCAATGGGACTTACGATCTAAATTTGCACTTCTATGTACTTTGATCTATGCTAGACCTTAGTCACTTTGTATTGTTTCAAAAATGGTTTGTCGTACCAGTATGAAGTATGAAGTTGTAACTGCTTCGTATTTTTCTGAAGGGCACTTTAAACAGGGAAAATTAATTCATGCAACTATGAGAGTTCTATCTATGTATCCAGCCACGTTTAGGTTGTAGATTCTATCAAAGTATCGCCAACTTAACAATAAAAACATGATTATCGTTGCATATAATACAAAGGTAAAGGAGGTGAAAGGATTGTCAAACAATTTTCCGGATAACTTTTTTGAGTTTTCTGCCAGAGAAACTCTACAAGAATGGTTTGAAAAAAAGATAGACAGTGCTCAAGTATGTTGATTGTCACATTTCTGATTTTCAAGTAGTTAACCTTTCTGATTTTCAAGTATAAATCATGAAAAAACTGCAGATGCCATTACATTTCTCGCCCAAATTGAGCCGATATAGAATCAAAACTAGCAAAGAAGACAACTGCAGGCAACCCCCAACCCACAACTATGCACGAGATAGACATTCTATTACCAGAGTAAGTGTACAGATTAATGAAGATGCTTTCTTCCCATCATATTATTATTAATAATTTGGTATGAAATATGCAGTGGTCTATGGGGAAAATGTTCCCACGATTTAAGCGAGGATGTAATTTGAAGTCAAACAATCCTTATTGTTACATCAACTAGCGCCACAAGATTATATATAGATCAAGATATACTCGGGACAATGAACTTCTAGAAAGGTATGAAACTGAATCATTTGTTAGTTATGGAGATAGATAAGAGTACACAAGGCACACTAAACAATATATTGGTGTTAATAAGAGAACATTACTACGATGAGGCATGATGACCCAACCAATCAGGTTTGCATCATAATCATCAAACATATTGGTGTCAACAATGAACCTACACAAAAATAGAATCGTTTACTTATAATGGAAGGTATTTATCATAATTATGTGATTGTGATTTAATGTTTTCTCTAGAGTGCTCAGTTTGGATAACACTAATATTTCAAAATTTTGTGTTAAAAACAATAGGTACGATTGATGATATACAAGAAAATATTCAGTGGTGGTACATTTCATGATATGTTCGTCATAAGATAAATATCAAATAAAACTGAAAAGTATGATTGCATTAATAGTTGCGGTATATATCTCAAAATTATAACACCTTGGTAAGCATACTCGATTTATTTGAACAACATCTTTTTATAATATATACCCCCCACTAACAACAATGTGGAATGTTAGGTATTGTGTGCGACTAAAGATCAGTGACGACACTTCTACTAGAAGCAGATCAGTTTCTTAATATTCATGTTTCACACTATCCGGATTTATTAGGCATACAGATATTTGTATACAAATTTGTATGTTCTACTACCACTATCCGGATTTATTAGGCACACAGATATTTTTGAGATATACTTTGACCATAAATTAGGTCAATAGCCTCTACACGATTTCTCTTGAAACTATACTATTGGACATTAGTTTAAAACATAATGGACATTAGTTTAAAACATAAGTTGGAAAGTACTTTTTTGTAGCATAGTTTTTTTTTGCAAAATGATGGTCAAAGTTGGCCTGAAAATACGCGTGAGCCATAACATTAGTTTAAAACATAAGTTGGAAAGTACTTTTTTGTAGCATAGATTTTTTTTTGCAAAATGATGGTCAAAGTTGGCCTGAAAATATGTGTGAGCCATAAACCGATATAAAGGGTGTGTATTAAATAAAACATTAGAATAAAAGATATAATAGGTCAAACACATAAATACTTTTAAATACTAATCATAAAATTTATAAGATGAAACAATACTAAGTGAACCAAATATTGTAATGCCACTATTCTATGTACGTGCTATTTTTTTTTACACATAACTTAGAATAAAGGTGTTGCCCGCGCATTTGCGCGGGCCACTTTTCTAGTTGCATTAAAAGAAATACTCTTATGTTTGGAAGCATTGAAATTCCCTTACCACCTCCTGAACCAAAATATGCTACCAGAATGATTGGAACTATTCCAATCAAATATGAGGTAACTTGAATCTCTTCTTCACTTATAAAAATAAAAATCATGTGTTATATCCTTTACATATTATTAATGAGACTTGATCAACCTCATTATTAATGTGGAAATGATGCAAACTTGATTCCTATAAAGATTGCTTGCACTTTTTATTTTATATACTCAAGAATTCTTAGAATATTTGCTTGGGCATATTTATTTCAAAGTGCAGAAATTTTAGAAATCTAGTTTTAAAAGTCTCTATAGAAAATTGTCTCTAAAAATTCTAGAAAAATTTGGAGGTAAGTTATTTTACCAGAGGAACTAACAGCCAAAAGGGGAACACCAGAGGGCCACCAGGGCCCAAAATAAGGTGTCCCACACGGCCACTGTACCTGGCCGCGTGGGACCCACCATTTTGGCACATAGAGGGAGTTAGGTGGATGGCCAGTGCCCATCTCCTTCCTCTCGACAGAAAACCAGCCCCAGGTATTTTTCCCAAATTCTCCCGAGCTCTCTTCCTGCTATCCTTGGACCTCCAAGTTTAAGGTAGATTTTTCAAATCTGTTTGGTGGGATTGCTCATTGGTATGTGACTCCTCCGCTCATCCAATTAGTTTTTGTTCTTGTACTTTATATATGAAGTATTTTGCTGTGCTATGTGTCACTAAATATGATTGACAAATCCATGGATTTAAGTTTTCTAGTTGATATTGATGCATGATATTGATGTGGAGACTAGATGTGGATGGCTTGATGTTATATTATAGTTTCACATCTTGATTTTGTTGAAATTTATTTATGGGCAGCAAGGTACCATGTTTAGCAAGGGCAAAGGATTGCTTGGGATGAGCTCAAGACCCAAGAGAAGATCATGCAAAGTCTCCCTCAACTAAGATGACAATCAACTTTGGGAGGATTCCGCATCATTTGTGGGGGAGAAGTTGAGGATTCACACAACGAGATGGCAAGACCCCCATGTTCTTCAATAATGGGGAATGGAAGAGGATTTCAACTCCTTTGCCACAGCGACCGGTTTGCTGACATTTGCTCAAAACCCACAGGAGACGTATGTGGAGCTCTCAAGAGAGTTCCTCTCTACCTTCAGATTCGAAGGGCCCGAGACTTACAAGCACAAGAGTAAAAGTAAGGCACATTCTCCCACTTTTGTTTGCAAGTTTAGTATGAAGGGAGAGCGTCTTATTATGTCTCTAGATGAGTTTTGCAATGCTATAGGTGTAGCAAACACGGGGAGTTTGGAAGAAACCGGTGCTGATTCAAATCCTGAACTTGTTAATTTCTGGCGCTCTGTTTCTGTTAATTCCCTTGATAGAATAAATAGGGGCAAATTTACTCACATACAGCACCCTAGCTTGAGGTACTTTGCGTTGTTCCTTGCAAGAGGCTTTCTTGCAAGAGACAATACTTCTGCCTGCACCGGACCTATTATTTATTTGCTCAAATGTGCAAAGGAGAACAAGTCATGTAAGTATAATTTGGGGGTAATTCTTGCTAGCTCATTGCATAATGTTGTAAGTAGAAATGCCACTGATGGAACCCCTATTTACGCTGGTGCTATTGCTACTTTGGTCTATAAATACATTAAAGATGAAAGAGGATATGATGATAATATGGGAACCCGTGTAGAGAAGTCCACATTACTTGATTTTGCTTTGATGTCCAATATGGGAATGATTGTCCCATATGGGGGGATTCATCTCTACACATATTTGAGTACTAATGGACAGAAAGTGTCCATTAGGCTCCCTTGTACTGATCTGTTTGACAGGAGCACTAGAAAGTGGATCGTGAGGGAAGAGCCACCGCAGGAGGAGGCACAAGCTTCAGCAATGCAGGGTACCAACCTCAAGAGATGCCACGATACCCAAGAATGGGAAGCTACCCATATATTTACTATCCTGGACGTGGAAGTGGTGGATATGGCTACCACCCAGGATATTAGCTTGACTGCAAGCTTGGGGGAGTACTTCTCTTCCTCTCATTTCATTGTTTTATATCACTCTTAATTTGTTTCGGTTTCTTTTTTCAAAAACACAAAAAGATTTTATTTGTTTTTCTTGCTTATTTACTTCTAGTCATTTACTTTATGCTTCTTAAAACCAAAAAGAACAAAAAGATTTTCGTTTTCTTGAATCCGTTGCAAAAATGGAGGTGTAGGAGTTTCTGAATATGCTCACTGTTTCATTTTTCATCTTTTTATGAAGCTCCAATTGAGCTGAAATTTTAACCACAACTTCACTTTTCATAACCTACACACCTGTAAATTATGAGATTGTTATGAGGTGTTTAGGTAGGGTAAAGACAGTACTGTATGCAGTGATATTTTTCTGGCAGACTTGAGTTTTATTGCGCAGTTCAAGTTTGGAGGGGAGAACAACAATGATGAGCTGATGTGCATGAATTAGATGAAAGGTATGACACCTTTGCCATGCTTATGAGGACTTTTCAATAACAGCAAGTGTGCACATCATAGTTCCTTTAACATCTAGGGAACTGGTAGCAACTGTTTATCTTCTCCATGTTTTAGTATGTATGATGATGCAAGTGAGATATTATTTAGTGATAATACTTAGCTATGGTTTGAACAACTGTAGTTCTAAACAAAGTTCTATGCATCCCATTGTGCTTACTAAACTTGCCAACCACGGAGAAAGTGAAAGAATTTTTCAAATGTTAAGAATGAAGTCATATGCTTGACAAGCTTAGTGGTTAGGAGCTAGCTTAAATGTGCTGACACATGGAAAGCTTTTAACATTGCACTTAAATTGAAAATTAGTTGATATCATGTACTTTTGTCTATGGATGCCTATCATGTCGAAATAAATGTGGAAACTTAGCAAGTTTGAGGAGTTGGAATAATTGGCTAGAGAGACGCCCGGGCAGCCAATTTAAGCCATGCATCATTCATGGTGGAAATTAACGCCATATCATATGAACATTCAATGATGCACTTTATAATAAAAAGCTAAACCATTAGTAAATAAAAGAAGTGCTAAGATTGTTCATTGTCCGTTTGTCTTGTTGTTTGGACATGGGCTTGTCCATATCTTGGGACAAGAGGTATCCCGGTTGACGCTCTTAATGATGCTTTTATTCTTGCAATGACTGAAAAAACTCAAGCTTGCCTAGCTACACGAGTTGAGTAACACATGGCGTAGGTACTCGTATTCACGGGGCATGAGGCTTTTAACTACAAGTTTTCAAGCATGTGAGTCATAATAGGGAACATCATATGTTTTGATAAATTTAAGAGCAAAGTTGTAAGCACAATGAGTTCACTAGTCAATACATGATTCAATCAAAAGCGATGCAAGAACCTTTGTTTATCTTTACAGTTAGGCAAACCCATCCAAGTATTAACACTATGTGTTATTTCTCTTGAAACATGTATAGATGCTTTAACATTGATGAGATATACCTTTGCTAGCATTTTGCTAGCTATTGTATGAATTATGTGTTGAATACATGTTGCTATTAAACAGTGTTACATATGCAATGCAAAGTTCTTGTCAAAGTCTTTTTATCGCTTCTTCACTACGTTTGAGTTGTTTGAGGACAAACAACGAGCTAAGCTTGGGGGAGCTGACGCATCCAAAATGCATCCACGTTTCCAAGCACTTTGCCTCATAATTTGCTCCGGGATCCTTCCATATTTGAATAAAACTGCTGTTTCTGACGCTGTTTTTAGCAAAGTCTCTCCCCTGGCTATTTTTGCAGGAAATAAAATCGGGAAAAAATACCACGTCATTTTTTATGGAAAAGAAGCACTTTGGGCAAAAGATGGACACGAGGGGGTGCCGGAGGGCCAAAAGGGGTGGCCCCACGCGGCCTGGTACTATAGCCGCGTGGGCCCCCCTAAAATGGGCCTCAGGCACCGTCTCGCCTCCGGTCTTCGACGTATGCCTTCATATATGAGAAAAAATGCTTGCCCTAGGAGGAGAGGAGCTTTCGCAAAACACACCGCTGCCACCACCACGTTCTTCGTTTCGGGGACAGATTGATCCAGGATTTCTCCTCCGGTGGAGGGATCCGGAGGCCGTCTTCACCGCCATCTTCACCGCCTTCATCTCCATCAACCATGAGCTTCCTCACCATCACCATGTGTGAGTAGTTTGCTGTAGGCATGTGAGGTGGATGGGGATTGGATGAGATTGAGCATGTAATGCTACCTGTTGTTCGATAATCTTAGGGTTTATCTTGAGGATGCTTTTGTATTGTGTTGGTGCACTTATGCTATTTTTAATGCTTTCTACTAGGGCCCGAGTGGCATGATTTCAGTACTGAACCTATTTGCTTCATCATATAATTGAGTTTGGTATTTACCTGCAAAGTGTATCACCTGCTGTTATGTTGAACCTACAAACCCTAAAAGTGACATTTAGGGAAAACAAGGGGGAGACATTCTAGTTTGAGGATTCTATGTGTTCATGGAGTGTTAATGCATTGTCCCGGTCTACACGAAAGGGTAGAACTTAATTACATGTAGTTCCAAGTTGGCCCCGGTGAAATGGGTAGGTAGGGGAATAGATGTTGTGCAAATTCTCTTGGTTGGTATGCACAATTATTTAAGGAACACATACCTACATATATCGGAGTTAGATAAAAAGCCCCATTGCTAGCTTTACTTTATTATATGATCAATCTCATTCATGCAACGTCCCGCTGTCACCTCATGCCTACGTTTTAAATCTCTGAGTTACACTTTCACTTTTCCGGTGAAAACTGGGAAATCCTTGTTACTATTGCTGTTTTATCTCTGCTCGCTTGAATCCTTTACTGCCATCACTACTACTGCTGCAAGTTATTGATATACAGGTGTGGTTGAGAGTGACGCCTCAATTGCTAAGGTCTTATTAATATTCTTGTGTTCCCATCGTGTCGAACTATAAATTTGGGTAATACTTCCCAACGAAGACTTCAGCGATCCCCTATACTTGTGGGCATCAAACGCCGTCCAAACATTATGCATGTCTGTATAAACAACTTAGTCTTTTGCTGTATTAAGTCAGCTTTTTATTTGCAATTTTTATGCCTCAGTTTATTCTAGCCTTGACACCTTAGCCTTTAAGCGCCGGCAAACCTATTGCGAAACAAACTTGCTGAGCAACTGGGTACGTAGTGACCAATCTGTTTAGACTCAGAACAAGTGCCGCCACAAAAAGCTATCAGACAAACATTATTTTGGCAAAACATTGTTTTTTCATCACCTTAAGGCGGATTCAACATGAAAGACAGTTTACGAACAAGCAACACAGACAATTTCGGGTAAACAGATGATAACAATAAGATCATTGGGAAATAAAGGATGGTACAGATTGTCGAATCTCTCATGAGAGAAATCAATTTTTATTTCATGATCACAATGACATGGTTACAATAGAATTTGCTAAGTGTAAAAGGGACGCAGCTGAGCGATGTTCCATGGACGTTTCGTCTCATCTAAGTAGTTATCTACATGACTTTTCCTCTTGCGACCTTTCTTCCTGGGATCTTTCTTTTAATCCCTTAAGTCGAGGAGATAGTATGACCCATTTTTCAGAGCTTTGCTGATAACGAAAGGTCCTTCCCATGGAGGGGATAACTTGTGCTGCCGGCTTTGCACAAGCCGAAGCACTAAGTCGCCTTCTCGAAAAGATCGATTCCGCACTCTACGGCTCTGATAGCGACGTAGATCTTGCTGATAGATGGTGGATCGTTGGAGAGCTAGCTCTCTTTCTTCTTCGAGGATGTCTAAGCCGTCTTGACGTGCTTCTTCTGCGTCTTCTTTGACGTAGGCTGCGACTCGAGGCGAATTGTGGATCATGTCGGTTGGCAGTACCGCGTCTGCACCATAAACAAGGAAGAAAGGGGTGAAGCCGGTCGATCTATTTGTGGTAGTACGAATACTCCATAAGACTGCCGGCAATTCATCAACCCAAGCGCCGGCTGCTCGATGCAATGGGGTTTCAAGCCTCGGCTTAATACCCTACAGAATAATGCCGTTAGTGCGCTCTACCTGTCCATTGGATTGCGGATGTGCCACCGATGCCACGTCGAGCCGGATTTTTGATCGGCTGCAAAACTTTGATAGCTCACCGACAGCAAAATTTGTGCCATTGTCAGTGATAATGCTATGTGGTATGCCGAATCGAGTTGTTATCTCGACGATGAACTTTGTAGCTGTAGCTCCGTCGAGTTTCTTGATGGGCTTTGCCTCCACCCACTTTGCGAATTTGTCGACCGCCACTAGCAGGTGAGTTAAGCCTCTTCTTGCCATCTTGAAAGGTCTCACCATGTAGAGCCCCCATACCGCGAACGGCCAAGTTATAGGGATCGTCCTGAGCTAGCAAGTGAGCCTGCTTTGCGTAGCGCTGAGATCCTTTACAAGTTTTGACGATGTTGATAGCATCCTCCTTAGCCGTCAGCCAGAAGAAACCATGCCTAAACGCCTTGGCGACCAACGCCTTTGCCGCCACGTGATGCCCACATTCGCCGGAGTGGATTTCCTCAAGGATTTGCCGCCCTTCTTCTGGAGAGACGCATCTTTGGAAGATGTCGGATGTGCTCCGCTTGTAAAGTTGTCCTTCTACCTGGATCCTATCCTGGCCAAAGCATCAGCAGCTTCATTGTCATCTCTGGAGATATGTCGGACCTCTAATCCGGCAAAGCATCTGCCGAATTCGTCGACTGTTCTCCTATATTCCGCCATCGTGGGACTTTTCGTGTCCCAGCATCCGTCAAGTTGCTGTACAACAAGATCCGAGTCGCCATAGCAGAGGATGCGTTTCACTCCCAACTCCTTAGCCATATGAAGGCCATGGAGGAGAGCCTCATACTCTGCTACGTTGTTGGTAGTGTTGAAGTGGATTTGGAGGACATAATTGAGCTTATCACCTTTAGGCGACTTTAGCACTATTCCAGCCCCTGAGCCTTCCTTCATCTTTGAGCCATCAAAATGCATTATCCAGTACTGAGAATCCGGCAAAGGTGTGTTATCCATCGCTTCTGTCCAGTCTGCAACAAAGTCGGCTAGAACTTGAGATTTGATGAGGTTCTCGGTTTGTACTGGATGTCAAAAGCTGCTAATTCAATGCCCCATTTGGCGACTTGGGCCGTTGCGTCGGCATTGTTGATGATATCCTTCAATGGAGCTTTGCTGACCACCGTGATTGTGTGATCATGGAAGTAATGCCGTAGCTTTCTGACGGTGAAGAATACACCGTAGGCTAACTTCTGGTAGTGAGGGTAGCGTTGCTTCGAATCTGAGAACACCTCGCTAATGAAATAGACAGGGCGCTGATCCGGCCATTGCTTCCCTTCCTCCAGGCGCTCAACTACAATGACGGCACTTATCACGAAATTGGTGGCCGACATGTAGAGCAGAAGCGGCTCTCTTTCCTTCGGAGCTGCCAGGATTGGAGCATGTGTCAATGTATACTTCAGCTGTGCCAAAGCTGCCTCTGCTTCCTCTGTCCAAACAAAATTGTCCGACTTTTTGAGTAGCTTGTACAACGGCAATGCTTTGTCACTAAGCCGGCTAATGAATCGGCTAACAGCCGCGGCGGAACCCGTAAGCCTCTGTATGTCCTTCAGACAAGTCAGCCTCTCGATGTTCTGAATCGCCTTTATCTTTTCCGGGTTAATTTCAATTCCTCTTTAAGAAACTATGAAGCCCAGAAGCTTGCCTGTGGGAACTCCGAATATGCATTTTGCCGGATTAAGCTTCATCTGGTACTCCCTTAGATTTGCAAAGGTTTCCGACAGATCGGCGATGAGATCGCCACGCTTCTTCAACATGACTGCGATGTCGTCGACATAGACTTGAACAATGCGGCCAATTTTCTTGTCTAAACACCACTGCATACACCTTTGGTAAGTAGCATCAGCGTTCTTTAAGCCGAAAGGCATTGTGACATAGCAGTAATTGCGGTATGGCGTGGTGAAAGACGTATTGATTTGATCTGACTCCTTCATCTTTATCTGATGGTAACCCGAATAAGCGTCCAGAAAACATAGCATCTCGGAGCAAGCAGTTGAATCAATGACCTGATCGATACGCGGTAATGCGAATGGATCTTTAGGACAGGCTTTGTTCAAGCCAGTGAAATCAATGCACATACGTAGCTCGGAGGTGTTTTTCTTTGGAACAAGCACGGGATTTGCCAACCAATCAGTGTGGACAACTTCACGGATGAACATGGCGGCAGTGAGCCTTAGGATCTCCTTTCCAACCGCCTTGCACTTCTCTATTCCGAGCCGTCAGAGGCTTTGTTTGACCGTCTTAGCATCCTTGTTGACTTTTAAGGAGTGCTCGGCAAGTTTCCTCGGGATGCCTGGCATGTTAGATGGTGACCAAGCGAAGATGTCCCTATTCTCACGGAGAAACTTGACGAGCTCGCCTTCCTATTTGTCGTCGAGGCCGGCACCGATGATGGCCTCCTTTGTCGGATCATCCTTTGAGAGCTTGATTTTCTTGGTGTCATCCTTTTTTCTTGAAGCTTGAATCGACTTTAGAGGACGGCTTTTTAGTTGCCGGCATCTCATTAGGACTCATTGTCTTCTTGAGATCCTCCAATTCTTCCCTGGAGATTTCTTCTTCAGCATGGACGGCATTGGCAGCTTCACACTCCTTTGCCTTCTTGAAGTCTCCCTTGATTGTGATGATCCCATTGGGTCCCGGCATTTTAAGCTTGCTATAGATGTAGCAGGGCCGAGCCATGAATTTGGCGAAAGCCGGACGTCCAAAGATTGCATGATATGCACTTCTGAAAGGAACCACCTCAAAAGAGACGTCTTCTGTCCGGAAATTATCCGTGCCACCAAAGGTGACCTTCAGGGTGATCCTTCCCATTGAGGAGGCTTGTCGTCCCGGCACAATCCCATGAAACTTCACATTGCTGTGGCTGAGTTGTGACTCGGAGAGACGCATCCTTTTCAATGTTGCGGCATAGAGTATGTTAATGCTGCTTCCTCCGTCCATGAGCACCTTTGTCAACTTGTATTTGTCGACTATAGGGCTGACGACCAAAGCGTAGGTGCGCGTTGTAGGGACTCTGTCCGGGTGATCGCTGCGATCCCATGTGATGGGGGTGTCAGACCAATCCAAATACTGTGGAACTGCAGGTACCGTAGCATTAAGTTCCCACCAAGCCGCCTTTTCCTTGCGAGATGAATCTGTTGCCAGATTGATGATGAGACTTTCAGCATGCTTAGGGAACTTGCTGCCTTTTCCTTATTTGGAGGCCGCATCGTCAGATTCTGAAGTAGCATCTTCCTTCTCTTTGTCGTCCTTCCTGGATTTGCGCTTGTTCCTTGACTTGCCGGCTTTGGGGTCCTTGGCGATGTCCCGATTAATGTGACATTGCTGGATCGTGTGCTTGACATCCTGCCTCAGATGATGGACATAGGGGTTGTGCTTGATGTCGTTGTACTTCACCATTGGCGGTCGGGTTGGTCGGTTGCTAGCCGGCTTTTTGTCTGCCACTTCCCGTTACTTGGGCCACCTTTGCCAAAGGTGGCAGCAACTTCGTGTGAAGGGCCGGCTTGGTCTTCAACCTTCTTCTTCCCGGACTCGCGCCGGCGGGTTTCACAATCTTCCCTGTTGTCATCGTCAGCAGTAGCGTATTTGTTTGCCCAAGCCAGTAAGCCGCCCAAGGTTTCCGACTCATCGCTGTAGATCATGAAGCGGAGTAGTCCCCTTCCTCAGAGATTGCCTGAAGGCACGGATCGCCTGAGTTTCTGAGACACCCTCGCAAGCGTTTTTTATCTCGCTCCATCGTGAAACGAATTCATGGCTAGACTCATTCTTTTGCTGCACACACCGCTGTAAGTTGAAAATCGACTTGGGGCGTTTATACGTGCCCTGGAAGTACTGAATAAAGATGCGCTTCATGTCACTCCAGGTATGAACTGTCTTCTCCGGCAAGCCTTAAATCAACATGCGTGTCGTTCTGGTCAGCATCAGGGGCAAGAAGCGCAGTGCGGAGTCGGCACTGCCTTGGTATATGTCACAGGCACCGATGTAATCTGAGAGCCAGGTCTCAGGATTAGCCATACCGCTGTACTTCTCCACCATCTTTGTTACGTTCGACAGAGTTGGAGGTAGGACTTGCTCTCTGATTGTTCTGCCAAAACACTTGGGGCCAAGGTACGGGGCATCTGTGACCGACTTCCTCTCCTCGATTAGGCTGCGAACATCATTAGCTGATGGCGGCTTATCAACTGATTTTCCTCGTCTTGATTCTTCCCTATGACAGCTTTAGCTCACCCGACTCGCGTTACGCGGAGGGCTTGGAGTCCTTTGCCGTCGTGGAGGGGGTATGTATTTGGAGGGGTTATCTCCCTCTTTGCGCGGTGGAGGCGGCGGTGGAGGTGGCATATTATCTCTGTTATCCTCCCTTCGAGGTGGATTCTCCCCCTCACGTCGTCGCTCCTGACGAGGTGGTGCCGCCTTTTCCTTCCGAGGGTCCTCCTTTCGGTCCCGGCTTCGATGTCCTCCCCGGCTATTGCCAGCTTCACAATGGCGCGATGAACCTGTCCGGGATTCTACCCCCTTAGGTGGCTGCTTGTCCTTCGGGTCCTTATCGCCGTCCTTGTTGTGGCTGCTTGAGCCGGCTGGATCATCGTCTGGGTCTGCAGGTGCGGCAACCATCGGCTTCTTGGACATCGAGTTGCAAAGACGAGAGTCGTCAAATAGCCGTCCCGACTTGACCTACGAGTCGTTTTGCTGCTGCTGTGGAACTTCCATTAGATAAGCCGAATATTTGAGGCGAGCGTCGCGGTCCAATGATTTGTCGAACATGACCTCCTGGGCCGCCTCCATGTTCTTGGCTGGGGTGTTGAAGTAACACAAATTGGTCACCGGATCACGTCGGTGGTGGTACTTTCTCCAGACTGAGTTAACATGGTCGGCTTCCCATTTGCTGCAGAAATCCAGCTTCTTGTGCAGGTTCTTGTCACGAGCCGGACGGAAAACATCGTTGGCCCCCTTTTCTCTCTGCTTCTAGATGAATTCTGTTTCCTTGTTTGTGAGATCGACTTCAGGCTCTGCTATCTGGGCTGCCTGTTCTTCCAGTTGGGTGTGACGATTCTCCATGTCGGCCAACGATGCATTAGGAGGAAGTGGAGTTAGCAGTTTCTGATACTTTGCTATCCTTTCTTCGTACTCCTTCTCTATCGCTGCCTCGGCTGTAGCATTAATGTCGTCTCCAGGAGCCGGAAATTTACTAGTTCTCTTCATTGGAGCCAGCGGTGGCATAAGGTCCACCTTTTGATTTCCGGCTTTTGGAGTTTTTTTCTTCGCCATTGGCGGTTTTCGAGGCATTGGGGTCATCCTTTGGATCAGAGATGACATCGCCCATTAAGACCTCAACAGGGCGTCCTAAGCAGGACGCAACTTTCCGACTAAAATTGTTGGATTCTCCTTCAGATTCCAGGTCCTACTCCATATGGGCAGTGTCCCCTGATCCGGCTTCCGAATCAGCCCCAGCCTGCAAAGCAAGAAGGATAGACTCAGGTTCTGTCATCGACTCGTTAGAGCCGGATTCTCCTAGGATGTCAACGAAGTGGAAGTCCGGCGCCGCCATAGTGGAACTTGCGTTGTCTTCAGAATCTTCATCATCAGCGTCGAAAGCTAGATCCATATCGGTAATCTCCTCAGAGTCTAGATCCGATCCATTGTCGAAGTTGCTGGGGTGGGTGGCGGGCATGCTCGAGGTGGAGCCGAGATCGTCCAAAGCCTTAGCGGTGAAGCCGACGAAGATGTCGATGCCGCCGATGGAGACCGTGGACCAGCCGGCGGGATCCTCCTTTGCCGGCGTCCAAAAGCCGTCATTGAGGACGTGGCCAGCTCCTGTCTCGTCGAAGTAGCTGACCAAGCCGACCGCGATGGTGTCACCGATTCCGCCAGTAGATCCCGCCCGGAACGTAACCCCGGACATCTCTTACCCCATGGTGGGCGCCAACTGTCGTGGTATTGTCGAATCTAGCCGCGATATGGGTGCCATCGAGCTAGGTAGAGAGGTGGGTATAGGGGATGCGGGAGATTCCGGTAACAGGATGAGCACGAGTTTACCCAGCTTCGAATCTCGCAACGGTGGCGAAACCTTTTGTGCTGCTATAATTCACTATAAGGTAATATGCGCCAATTAGAACGAAAGTTAGAGCGTATGTCTCAGACCGTGCCCTAAGGCGTCCCATAGGCCAGCTTATAAAGGCATCCGGACCTAGGGCTTACAGTAAGCAACCTAACCGACTAAGTTACAGAGTTCTACTCTAACCCGACTTGGGCCTTGCCTTGAGTGCTAAGTCATCCTCAATGCAGGCCGGCTTCTGGAACCTTCCCTTAGCCAGATGGGCCTCCTGCGCTTCATCGTACTGGGTCGCCCGATAAGCCGGATTTCGGCTTACCACCACTATGGGCCACCCTGGTACGCTGGCTTTAGTCACCTTCATGAGGGTACCTGTTCGGCATAACCCCAACATCGGCTTTTGCAGGTTGTGAATAGCCTTGATTTTCTCCGGGTTTGCCACAATCCCTCTCTCTGAGACGATGAAGCCAAGTAGTTTGCCTGCTGGAACTCCAAATACACACTTGCCTGGATTCAACTTCATCTTGTACTTGCGCAGATTGTTAAATTTCTCTGTCAGGTCAGTAATCAAGGAATCGGCTTTCTGCGACTTGATGACCACATCGTCCGGATATGTATGGACATTCCTTCCAATTTGTTTTTTGAAACAATTCTGTATGCACCTCTGGTACGTTGCTCCTGCGTTCTTGAGTCCAAAAGGCATTGTTTTGTAACAGAAAGCTCCAAAGGGTGTTATGAAGGAAGTTTTCAATTCATCCTCTTCGTTGAGTTTGATCTGGTGATAGCCCGAATAAGCATCCAGGAAACAAAGTAACTCGGAACTTGCGGTGGAGTCAATGATCTGGTCAATGCGTGGCAAGGCAAAAGGATCCTTAGGACATGCTTTGTTCAACCCTGTGAAGTCAATGCACATACGCAACTCTCCAGTCTTTTTTGGTACTAATACTGGATTGGCCACCCACTCTGGATGGAATACCTCTTTGATGAAGTCGGCCGCAAGGAGTCGGGCCACTTCTTCTCCTATAGCTTTTCTTCTGTCATCATGGAACTTGCGAAGTCCTTGCTTTACTGGTCTTGCGTTAGGGTTAACACGTAAGCTGTGCTCGGCGAGTTCTCTCGGGACACCTGGCATGTAAGATGGCTTGCATGCAAAGACGTCCCGATTCTCACAGATGAACTCGATGAGCGTGCTTTCCTATTTGTCAGAGAGGTGTGCCCTGACGGTGAACTGCTTGGAGGAATCACCGGGGACAAAATCAACTTGCTTTGTGTCCTGAGCCGACTTGAATTTCATCTTTTCCTCTGTTGCCGGCTTCTTGAGCACTGTATTATCTTCCAGATCAACATGTGCTTTATAGAACTTGAGCTCCTCTTGGGCACAAGCTGTCTCTGCCATAGCTGCATCTCCTTGCTCACACTCAAGTGCCATTTGCCTACTACCATTGACTGTGATGACTCCTTTTGGTCCCGGCATCTTCAACTTCAGATACTCATAACATGGCCTTGCCATAAACTTGAAATAAGCAGGACGTCCAAAAAGAGCGTGATATGGACTGTGGAGATCCACAACCTCAAAGGGCAAAATTTCTGACCGATAATTCTCAAAGGTGCCGAAAGCAACTTCCAGATAAATCTTTCCAATGGGTTTTGCCGATTTCCCTGGCACTATTCCATGGAAAACTGTTTCTGTCGGTATGAGTTGCCTGTCCTGCAACTTTATCCTCTTGAATGTGTCATAGTATAATATGTTGATGCTGCTACCACCGTCCACAAGTACCTTGTTAAGCGTGTATCCTCCAACTTGTGGTGCTACCACCAAGGCTAGTTGCCTCGAGTCGTCAACTCTTGGAGGGTGATCTGCCCGACTCCAAGTGATAGGTTGTTCTAACCACCTTAGCCATTGTGGAATTGCCGGCTCCACGACATTGACTGCGCGAACTTTCAACTTCCTTGCTTGNCCACGGTTTGCCGTGTTGTTTCTCCACTGCTGCAGATCGACACATCGCTCCAGGGTATGCCCGCATCTGCCTTTCTGGCGTGGCGAGGACATGGACTCTGCAAGACTTCTTGAGGAGTCGGTCTGTGCGCCTGGTAACCTTGTGAGTTGTTGTCCCTGCGTCTGTTCCCCGAGCTGGTGTTAGCTACTAAGTCGGAGTTGTCATACGGCCGCTTAGTCCCTCCATGATTTTGGTTATGATGTTGATTCTGGTTGTGATTCTGGCCACTACCACCTTGGCCCTTTCCGACTTCTTCTTGATCCTTTGTTTTATCCGTGGCGGCGTGTTTGTTAGCTCCTGCCATGATTTCTCCAATAGTAATAGGTATGCCTTGATTCAAACTGTCCTTCATACGCCCTAGCTTCCAACTTAGTGGATTAAAAGTGCAGTTCCTTTCCATGCCCATCAACACAGAGATTGGTGGGAGTCCTTGTGAAGAATTGATGATCTCCGAGACTCGTTTCATCCAGTGCCTTGAAGATTCTCCTTTCTTCTGGACACATCTTTCCAAGTCCTCAATGGTACTCAATTTCTTACAAGTTTCCTAAACACTACCAGGAAAAGCATTATAGGGAGGTTGACTATCTGTGGCGCACCCTTAATTTATGCGCCACAAAAAATAATTCTGTGGCGCATGGCTGTCGATGCGCCACAGAAATTTGAACATTCTGTGGCGCATCCTTAGCCCATGCGCCACAGAATATCAACTTTCTGTGGCGCACTGCACGCCATGCGCCACAGAAATAGAGACTTCTGTGGCGCACCACTCCTCATGCGCCACAGAATATGCGTGGGCCCCACCTTCAATCAGTGGGCCGTGGTCCCATCTCGGCCTTTTCTGTGGCGCACCGTGGCTGGTGCGCCACAGAAATTCATCTTTCTGTGGCGCACCAAGCACGGTGCGCCACAGAAAGTCGTCTGGGAGGCGGGACTTTTGAATTTTGAAAAAGAAATTCTGTGGCGCACCGTGGCTGGTGCGCCACAGAAAGGACATTCTGTGGCGCACCAAGCTTGGTGCGCCACAGAATTGTGAACCACTTTTTCACCCCACGCACCCCCCCCCCCCCCCCCCCCCCGTGGATCGCCTTTTCAGTTTTGCACCTAGTGAAAGAAAATGATAAAAAATTCAAAAAATAAAATCCTTTGACATGTAGTTAGGTTTGAGTGTCTAGTAGGTATAGAAATTTTGAAATATGAATTTTGACCTTTTTTGCAAAAACCCGTTAAAAAATGTAAAACGGGCATAACTTTTGCATACGACGTCGAAAAAATGCGAATAATACCTTAAAAAAAACTAGAGAAAATTTCGGATCCGCCCTCACCCGGGTTTACCCGGTCAGCCATTCACAGAATCCTCAAATTCCAAACCAAAAAAAAGATATGGCCAACAGAAGGATTTTCCCAGCAAAATCAAAAAAAAAGAAAAAAAAATTCTGTGGCGCATGGGCAGCCCATGCGCCACAGAATTGCTGGATTCAAATTTTGAATCCAGCCGGGCGCCCTCTTCTCCTCTCCCTTCTCCTTTCCCTTATCCTCCACTTCTCCTCTCCCCTTCTCCTCCCCTTCTCCTCCACTTCTCCTCCACTTCTCCTCTTTCCTTCTCCTCCACTTCTCCTCTCCCCTTCTCCATTTCTCCTCTCCCCTTCTCCATTTCTCCTCTCCCCTTCTCCACTTCTCCTCCATTTCTCCTCTCCTCTTCTCCTCTCCCTTTCTCCTCTCCCTTTCTCCTCTTCTCCTCTCCCTTTCTCCTCTCCTCTTCTCCTCTCCCCTTCTCCTCCATTTCTCCGGCGAGCTCCTCCTCCTCCACCACGCACCACGACCTCCGGCGAGCTCCTCCTCCTCCCCCACCACCTCCGGTGACCTTCACCTCCGACAACCTCATTTTCTTTCAACTCCGGCGACATCCCCTCCAACTCCGGCGAAATCCGATGAACTCCGGCGAAATCCGACGAACTCCGACGAACTTCGGCGAACTCCGGCGACCTCCGACGACGACCACCATCCTCCACCAACCTCCGGCGACTCCTCCTACAAAACGAAAAAAACGAAATTTCGAAAAAAAGGGCGGCCAGATCTAGATCTGGTCAGATCCAGATCTAGATCTGGCCGCCCTTTTTTTTGAAATTTCAAAAAAATTCTGTGGCGCACGGTGGGGGTGGTGCGCCACAGAAATATTTCTGTGGCGCACGGTCGGTTGGTGCGCCACAGAAATATTTCTGTGGCGCACCTTGCTTGGTGCGCCACAGAATAAATTTTTGTGGCGAGAATTCTGTGGCGCACCCAGCAATTTGGCGGTGCGCCACAGAATTGCAATTTGGTGCGCCACTGATAGCCCTTTCTGTGGTAGTGAAATTTTTTGAATGAACGCGATCTTCAACTGCTCCCACGAGTTGATTGACCTGGGGGGTAAGTTTCTCATCCAAGCCTGAGCTGCTCCATCCATCATAAGATACATAAACTTTGCACACAAATTTCCGGTTGCATTGCGAATACTCATTGCCATCTCATAACTGCTGAGCCAGGAAGTCGGATCCATATTGGGCTCATAGTTACCAACCTTGCGTGGCTCCCTAAAGCTGCTTGGGAAGGACTCGGCTCTAATGGCTTCTGGCAAACACTCAGGACCCGTCAAGGAAGGTGAACTTCCAGGCGAGTTTACCTCTACGATTGCACGTGTTGGCTGGACAGCTGCTGCTGCTGTTGCTGGCGCTGGCCCTCCGGCTCCTCCGGCTTTTGGGGCTCTGGCCGCAGCAGCTCTCCTATTTCGCGCCTCATCGACTCTTCTTTGAGCTTCCGAAGCAGTCAGCACATGTGGTTGATTCCTTGCCAGTTCGCGGCGTCTTGCGCTTGACGACCCGGCCGGATAAGACTCGTCGTGCCGACTCCTCGTTCGAGAGTTGTATGGAGTTGAATGAAGTCTGCTTGCATCTGGAAAAAAAGAGCTTGCTGTTGTAATGCTGTTTTCAACATGTCTATGGCGAGTCGTGCTTCCTGTCCCGTTGGATTCTCATTGAGTGGAATTCTCTCTAGTACCATGGTTGCTGCGTGTACATTATCCATTGGATTTGAGTAATGTCTTGCAGGTGTATGAAACCTCTACGATGGACGACCCATACCGCCGACTCCTCCTCCAGGTGGTGGGGGTGGTCCATTGGCTCCAGCTCCTGCTTTGACCCCTCCTGGTGGTGGTGGTGGTGGTGCTCCTGCTCCGGGTGCTGACCCTCCGACTCCCGCAGCTGGACCTGTTGGTGTCTGAAACAAGTTGGTTGGATTTATGTGAACTCCTTCGTGCAGTCGGCTTCGAGTCCTCCGATGCTAAATAGACGTGNCAAGTTGGGGTCAAACTGACTCCCTCCACTGCGTTCTCCACCGTTTTCTGGTCCGGACATGTACACTCCAACATGACGTGGACGTGTTGGTGATTGCACGTATTCCTCCTCGATTCCATAACCGAGTCGATCTTCAAATAATGGTAGGATTGACTCTGAATCTGCATCGTAATCTAGCTCTGAATCTGGCTTTGGCAGCATCTCTTGCTCCTTTTCTTCGGTGACTATGCCGACTTGCAATGTACCAACGGACTCCTCTCCGTCGGACTCGATGACAGCTGTTGCTTCTGAAACAGATTCCAAACCGTTAACATGGTTACCTGACATGCTGACGATGCCAACGAACATGTTGATCTTGCCAAAGATGAGCTGGTAGCCTTCCTCGACTTCATCCATCTCCGGGCTCCACCCATAGTCTTCGATCTCGGTCTCTCCGTACTAGTTGGTGTAGACCCTGCCGATGGCGAGCATCTCCATATCTCGGCGAACTTCTCCCATGATCTCGACTCCTTTCATCACCGGTCCCACGGTTGGCGCCAACTGTCGTGGGTTGTTACGGCAAGTACTTCCTCCGGGAAGCTAAGTTGTGGGGCCATTGGCGACTAGGACATAGGAGTTGGTTAATCTTGACAAGGGGGCAAGGAGATTACCCAGGTTCGGCCCCTCTGTTTAGAGGTAAAGACCTACTTCCTGCTTGTTCTTTATTGTTGTGGACTTGATCTCGATTACAGTGTTCTGACTCCTCTAACTTGAGAGTCGGCGACTACGGGATTGGTGTTTGTTCCTTGAGAGCCTATCGATCTAAGGTCCAGGGCCTTCCTTATAAAGGCGGTCGGGTCCCTGGACTTACAACTTGTACCGAGTTACACATGAATACGAAGTCCTTCTCTAGGTCTTCACCTTCCAAGTCGGTACTCCGGGTTGTACTGGGACTCCAGTCTTTGCCGTGTCCTCTCCTTTGTGCTTACTCGTAACGGGCTGGGCGACTTGTTCCTTGTCCAGCCCATGTTGCTTGAAGTGTAACCCGGCTTGGGCCTCCTTGGTCTTGGCGGGTCCACTTTCCGGCTCCATGGGCCTACCTGGAAAGTATTCCCTCATCAAGTGTCGACTCCTCCGAAGGAGCACTCGCGGATCCATTGGGTCGCGGAGTAGGACATGCCGATTCAGGAGGAGCCGAAGAAGGCGACTCAGGAGGAGTCGGTCTTGTCGACTCGCAAGGAGTCAGCCCACTTCCTTCTGGAGGAGAAGGCACAGGTCAACCTGGCGCATGGAGGGGACGCCAAGGAGGGCGTCTGGTACCTCGACTCGGGCGCCACCAATCACATTACTGGTGACCATGCCGCGTTCGCGAAACTCAACACCAGCATCATCGAAACCATCAAGTTCGGCGATGGCTCTCGAGTCCACATCTGCGGGCAAGGGACGGTGCTGTTCGTCTGCAAGTCAGGCGAGCACCGGGCTGTCACCGGGGGTGTACTACATATCCCGGTTGAACATGAAGATCCTCAGCCTGGGCCAGTTCGACGAGAATGGCTGTCAGGTGCTGATCGAGGACGGGCTCCTTCAGGTGCGTGATAGGGAGCGGCAGCTCCTGGTGAAGGTCAGGCGGGAGCCGAACCGGATGTACAAGCTGACAGTGCGAGTCGCTCAGCCGGTGTGCTTGGCAGTGCACGCAGGTGCCGATTCGGCCTGGACTTGGTATGCGAGGTTCGGGCACCTCAACTTCGACAGCCTGCGCCGACTCGCGAAAGGCGGCATGGTGTGTGGTCTCCCTCTGGTGGAACACGTGAACTAGCTCTGCGACGCCTGCCTAGCAGGGAAGCAGCGACGTGCCTCCTTCGCCAAGCAGGCGAAGTTCCGGGTGAAGGAGCGACTCGAGCTGGTTCATGGCAACCTCAGCGGGCCGATCACCCCGGCTACTCCAAGGAGCAAGAGGTATTTCCTCCTGCTCGTCGACGACCTGGCGCGGTACATGTGGCTCGCCCTTCTTGCAACGAAGGACGAGGCTGCAGCCGCCATCATCCGACTTCAGGCGGGAGCCAAGTCGGAGTCCAGCTACAAGCTGCGCACGCTGAGGACGGATCGCGGAGGCGAGTTCACTTCCGGCTCCTTCACGGCATACTGCGCGGAGCTCAGAGTGGAGCGTCACCTGACGGTTCCTTACTCCCCGCAGCAGAATAGCGTCGTGGAGCGACGCAACTAGACAATTGTGGGCATGGCCCGCAGTCTGTTGAACGCCAAGAGAGTCCCCGGCGAGTTCTGGGGTGAGGTAGTATCAACGGCCATGTTCATCTTGAACAGGTCGCCAACAAAGAGCGTGGACAGCATGACACCGTTCGAGGCCTTGCATGGCCGCAAGCCAGACGTGCACTACATGCGCACGTTCGGGTGCATGGTGCACGTCAGAGAGACGCGACCCGGGCTGAAGAAGCTCGACGATCGCAGCAAGCCAATGATCTTCATGGGGTATGAACCCAGCACGAAGGGTTATCGGGCCTACGACCCGGCTACAAGCCGGGTCGTCATCACCCGCGACATGGTGTTCGACGAGAACGCGCGTTGGGACTGGAGTTCGCCGGACTCTCTGGTGAACACGTTTGGAGCCGACTACTTAACGGTCGAGCACATGGTGTTCGAGCCACAGCCAACTCCAGGGGACGGGAGTGCGTGTCCTGGACCCGACTCGCCGCCTTCTCCAGGTCCGACTTCCCCGACTCTAGGAGCCAGGAGTGAGTCGCCCCCAGCCAATTCTCCAACAACACCGGGGTTCCCGACAGGTGAGTCTTCGACTCCGGCTGTCACTGGCGTCGAGTTCATCACGCCACCATCAAGGTATGCAAGTATGCTTGATGCAGAAGACGACACCGAGCTCGAGCACAGATTCCGCACTCTGCAGAACGTGCAACGCAGGTCCGGCTCAGGAGCCGGACGAGGAGCTTCACTTCCTCGCCTCCGAAGAGCCCGGCTCGTTCGATGAGGCCAAATCGGATGCCTGCTGGAGGCGTGAGATGCAGGAGGAGCTCAAGGCCATCGAGTCCAACTCGACTTGAAGGCTCACCACCTTACCACCAGGTCACCGCGTGATCGGCCTAAAGTGGGTCTACAAGGTGAAGAAGGACGCGCACGGCGAGGTCCTTAAGCACAAAGCTCGCCTAGTGGCGAAGGGCTATGTGCAACGGCACGGGGTCGAATATGACGACGTCTTCGCTCTCGTGGCCCGACTCGAGTCAATCCGACTCCTGCTTGCGGTGGCCGCAGATTCGGGTTGGGACGTCCACCACATGGACGCAAGTCTGCCTTCCTCAACGGCGAGTTGGAGGAAGAGGTGTACGTGCAGCAGCCAGCCGGCTTCGCTGCAAAGGGGAATGAGCATCTGGTGCTCCGACTCGACAAGGTGCTCTACGGCCTCAAGCAGGCACCAAGGGCATGGAACACTAAGCTCGACGCATGCCTCATCAAGCTCGACTTCACCAGGTGCGAGTCGGAGCATGATATGTACGCGCGGGGCGCGATGCCGACTTGACTCCTCATCGGAGGTCTATGTCCAACGACATCGACAAGTTCAAGCTGGAGATGTAGACCCTGTTCCAGATGTCCGACCTCGGGCTACTGAGATACTACCTCGGCATTGAGGTCCGACAAGGGCCAAGCGGGATCGACATCTCGCAGGCGGCCAATGCCCAGGAGCTGCTGGAGAAGGCAGGGATGGCCGGGTCCAACCCCTGGCAGGTGCCCATGGAGCCGCGCTTCAAGTTGTCCAAGAACTGCACGGCTCTACTGACGGATGCGACCATGCACCGGAGCATCGTCGAGAGCCTTCGGTACTTGGTGCACACTCGACCGGATCTGACCTTCGCAGTCGGGTTCGTGTCTCGCTTCATGGTGGTACCAACTCAATATCATCTGGCGGGCGTGAAGCAAATCCTACGCTACATCACCGGGTCACCTCGACTCGGATGTAGGTATGGCAGAGGTGCAGGTGCACCATGCCTAGTCGGCTACAACGACAGCGACTTGGGTGGGGACGTTGACTCGCGCAAGAGTACGTCTGGCACGCTGTTCTTTCTGGGGGAGCAGCCCAGTGACCTGGCAGTCCTAGAAGCAGTCGGTCGTGCCTCTCAAGCTGTGAGCCCGAGTATGTGGCTGCTGCCACGGCTGCTTGCCAGGGGATCTGGCTGGCTCGGCTGCTGGCCGAGTTTAGTAGCGGCGAGGCTGAGCAGGTGGTGCTCAAGGTCGAAAACAAGTCGGCAATCGTGCTCTCCAAGAACCCCGTCTTCCACGAGTGATCAAAACACATCAAGCTGAAGTACCACTTCATTTGAGAATGCATGGAGGCGAAGAAGATCGAGTTGGAGTTTGTGCCCACCGAACATCAACTCGCGGACATGCTGACGAAGCCACTTGTACGAGTCCGCCTGGCAAAGCTGTGCTCAAGGATCGGCATGGTGGAGGTGTCGCCGGAACTCAAGCCTAGGTAATGATTGTTGGAATAGGCTTGTGTTCTGGGAAGACTCGGAGGAGTCGATGGTTTGTCGGGTGCGAGGAACCGGGCAAATGTGCCGACTCGGGGAGTGTCCCGGGTCGAGTCGTCGAGTCAGAGCCTGTTCTGACTCGACAGTAGTAGTAACCGGGACTCGAGTTGTCATCGGGTCCGCCAGGTGCATTGTACAGATGGTACAGAGTAGGTAGATATGACGTGCTAGACGTCACCTACAGTGTAGACGAGTCTGTGGCGTCATCCACAGTGAACTCGTGTCATGACGTCGTCAACAGTGACGGTATGGCATGACGTAGTGTAGGACCCGCCACGTCAAGTCGGATGTGACGGGATAGTTGACTCTTGTAAGCGGCTTGCCCCGGCCGGCTATTTAAAGGGAATAATAGAGAAGAGAAAATTGAGGCAAACATTGTAGTCCACACAAACACACCTCCCCTTCTTCTCTCTCCCGGTGCTCTTCTCTCTCGCTCTCTCTCTCTCTCTTGTGATTTGCATTAGGGCCAACATAGAAATCCCTGCTTTGCGCTGACGACGGCGGTGCCCATGGGTATCGTACCTTTTTTGGAGGCGTTGTCATGGCCAGAATCATGTCTTCCCCTTAAATAAGCAGCAGGGGAAACCCTAGGTCCGGCTTGCTGAACCAGGTGGCGGTGGTGCCTTGGCAGCGTCGTTCCCCTCCTTGGAGGCGCCATTTGTGTTGCTCGTGTCGAGGCATCAACGCAGCTGACGGATTTGGAACCGGACTCCCGTTGGCATGGGCACTCGGGGCGCAATGTACGATGTTGCCGATGTCTCCTTGGCGGCATCTTCTTCACGTTCAATTGGAGCCTGCCGCCCCACTCGTCGACTCCTTCTAGGCACATGGTGGGCGGTTCGTTGTTTCGAGGTACTTGGATTAATAGCGGATCTTCGGAGGTTTGGGCATCAGCTGTGACACGGCCTTCGTGCTTGTTGTCGTGGATCTTTGGATCCGTTGGCTTAGGATCAGGCTTTCGAGTCATGTGTTGTAGTTTTTGTTGTTAGGTTGTGGTCTTTGCTCGGTTTACCTTTGGTTAACCGAGTTGTATGGTTTTTGGGTCAGGTTTTCCTTATAAACCGGATCACCATCTTTCCTCTTTTTAAGCTTAATACAAAGACGCGCAGTTCGCCTGCGGGTTCTCGAAAAGAAAATGTCAGTGACTTAATCTATCCATGGCATTGTACATTCTTGGAACCATACAAACTTGCGTTATCTTCAATAATCAGTCTCTTTGCAGCTTCAAAAGCCTGCCGATTCATCCTGCTATTCAGATTATAGAAACCAAATGTCAGGATTCTGGTACTAGATACAACATTGAAAGGGACTGTTGCAAGCTCCACAGTTTTCATAATCAGAAATTACTAATCTGGTATTGCCAATATAGGTGAAATTACAATCATGTGCAATTATCAACTATAAGACAGTATCCAGTAAATAAATCCAAAGTTCAGGGTTCTGTTTGTATTTACTTTTGATAAAATAGTAATTTTCTCTCTTTGCCTGGAATATGACAATTGAGGATACGGAAAAAGCATGGTGGGGGATGGAGAACAAGAATATAAGAAGGCAAGGCAGGCAAAATGTTCAGTTATAGTATGTGAAAATATGCTAATAAACATATTACATATTGCATGGTACTAAAATGTTGAGTGCTCATATTATAGTTGATAAAAATCTATTATCATAACTTTTTATGTATGCCTTCTTACACAATTTGCGAAGCAAACAGGACACCCATATCCAACGAACGTTTGCAATAAGCAAAGCTTACTTCATCATCCAAAATTTATAAGCACTATCATGAGATAATTTGCTAGTTTTGTACAACAACAATAAAGGGGAAAAACTTTTCAACTTATAAACTTCTGTTTCGCCATCATCTTGTGATGGATGCATTGTTGAATTAAGCATGGAATTGGTGGTTACCATGATGAGCAATTCTTTGCCTACTGCTCCAAGCTGACATGCCAGGCTTCAAGTCACCCATACTAGCATGGTAAAGAATATGTGATGTGAGTGACATACTACAACCAACTTGTAAAAGTGAATTGTGTTAATAAATTTTATACAAATAATTTTTTGGGGCGCATTTAAATAAAAACTAGACACTAGCAAATTATGTTTTGCAAAGCCTGAACTCAACCGAATCTTAACTCTGAACACAAGCATATTCTTCGGAGGGAAGTGGAGATACTGCCAACTTGTAAAAGTTGCGGACACAACCTTTTGGATTGCATTGAAGAATAGCATTGGCACAACGAGGTTGATAAAAAAATACCGAATTAACCAATTTAGATCCCTAAACTACAAGCTTAAACTGAACTGGACACACTGAGGTATGAATAAATTATAAGATACCAGTATTTCAAGCTAGCATTATTGTTTACTCTTAGACAATATGGGGTTCCAAGCTACTCCGTCCGTCCCGGATTATAAGATGTTTATGTTTTTAAAGCATCGGATTTATCTAGATGCATTTAAGTGTGTAGGTTCACTAAATTTGGTCCGTATGTAGTCCAAACAGAAATATCTAAAACATCTTACAATTTAGAACAAAGGTAGTAGCTGAAGACAAGTGTACGGTGTTTGACATGGGGTTACCACGTCAAATCCCTCAGAGGTCATCCTTGGGTTTAGAAAAGAGGAGAAGATGGTGGTGTTGGTAGATTCGTCGGCTGACAAGCAAGAGTTACCCAGGTTCAGGCCCCCAAAGGTATAAGCCCTACGTCCTACTTGTCTGGTATTGATGGATGGAGCTTACAGAGGGGTTACAATGGCGAGATCGAGAGATACGATCTCGCTAGGTTTCGGTGGCTGGTATCAACGTGTCCCTAGCCGGTAGCCCTCCCAGCCCTTAAATAGTAGGGCTGGGTCTCGGGAACCCTCTACCGACTAGGGTTACAATTCGTAACCGATCTTGTCTTTGTCTAATCTTGGGCTTGTTTTCTTCGGTATGGGCCTTCTCTTTGGCCTTGTTCCATAGGCCGTGACGACATTCGAACACCATCCCAACCGTGGGGCACCCGAAGGGTACACCCACGTCAGTGTTCCTACATCCTAACTTGTTAGATGTATCATTGATGTGCATCCATAGCCAATATCTGTTAGAGCGCATGTTCAACCGCAATTTGTCCTCTGCCTAACTAAATTTTCATGTACTGCTTTCTCTAGTACTCCGAAGCTTAATGGTCCCACTATATACCGGTGTATGTTGTAAAGTTCTCTGAAAGGCTGAAAAATCAGAGTAACAAAAAACTATATATAGTGGGACGTGTTTGTCACTGAAGTACTTCTAAGAGTCAATATTTTCTATTCCATTGCTAACACAAAATATGTGATGTGTGGGGAGGAACGTTAAGTTTCTCGACGGATTTCCGTGTTCAAATTCCATTCTTTACCAAAAAGAGACATCGTGATTCATTTGCATTAATACAAGTCTTTTATAATAAAGCTAAATATCAAACTAATCACTGAAATCCCAAGTTAAGTTGAAGATGTATATAGCAAAGATATCATAATCCGCAAACGATCTTTACATCCTTAAGCCACTGTCACTATGAGTAACCAAAGCTTGTGAGCGCAAAGGTTGACGTGAATCTAGTCTGATAGAAATGTTTTCCTTCAGTGACTAATGTTGGATTATTAGGCATAATTTCCATGATTAATTCCAGAATAGTAAACATGATCGCAACAGCTACTAACATGTTAAACTCGAAAATACTAGACGTATTAATTAACATGAACAGCAGCAAAACATCTACTAACACAGCCATAGTAAAACAGCAGATCGGAACGTGACACACGTACCGAACGGTAGTAGGTGAAGTAGTCGTTGGAGCAGCGACGGCGGCAGCTTGAGCAGCGACGGTAGCAACTCGAAGAAGACGACGTTGGAGACGAGTCGCCCGCGGACCCGGAGATCGTCCAGGAAGTCGAGCCGTGATGAAGAACTTGAGCAGTCACGCGGAGCGCTTCCCAAAAACCTTATTCGCCCTCTCCCGTACAGGATCACAAAGACGAGCGGTTCCGGAGACCTGCTGTCCCGTTCGCCGGTGCACGCCGGCGCACGGGATGGAGTAGACTACGGTGGCGGCGCAAGGCACGAGATTGGCAAAACCTAGATTGGTTCGGGAGCGACCTGAACCGACTAACTGTGACGTGTCCGTCCAAACCGTTTTTCCCCGACTGCAAAAATAAAGCTCGGCTAGGCGAGATTCCCGCAACCCGCGGCGCGGCGCGTCGTGACGAGACGGGCGGGCGTTGCGTGCGTGCGTGCGATTGGCGGCGGAGGAGGAGGAGGAGCGCGTGAGAGAGCCTCTTGTTCTCACAAGCTTACCAAGTAGCACAACACTCCACTATATAAGGTGGTGCAACTCCTCTCAAACTAGCAAGGTGGGACTAAACTTTAGGTCTCACTCCCCTTGCCACTCACATGTGTGAACTGCCACCAAAATGGGCTGCATCACATATGGGCTTCATACGCACATGGGCTTTGAGATTTAGGGAAAATCTGAAATCTCACATGGGCTAGTGAAAATAGCCCATTATTTCTAACAATCCCCCACCAGATCTCAAATACCTATTTGAAGATTTGTCAATCCTTGCTACTTGTTTATATACTAGTGTTTCAGCAGAGACTGTTAAGTTGAACTTCCGCCTAGAGCTTTAAGCTACGTCTACCAGCAACTTGAACAATGGACGAACCTTGAATTGCAAGTTTGGTGCCAATAGACTTCACTCAAAGTCATAACCAGTACGTGGCTGCCAGTAGCCTACCCCGCGGGTGGAGCATATGCGTCATACTCCCTGGTCTCTTCATGAGCTTACTAGAGATCACCCAAATCTCATAGACTGCGACGTTTAACAGTCGGACTCATATAGGTGTGTTCTTTCAAGGTCGCTCTGTAGGATAGCACCTTTGCTACGAATAGCCAACAGAAACACATTAAGGCATATTGCCAACCTGCCTTACAGAATATGAGAGTTATGCATCTTCCCACGGAGAGGGTTACAAAATAACTCTCCTCAGTTAAACCACTAGCTTGTTCTTCCCAGGTCCTAATTCACGGGATCTCCGATCACATAGGTTGGGTTACCACTATGGTGTAACGCTCACGGGTCTCAACCCCATCTCCCTCGATGCACTATCTATCACATTGCGTGATAGTCCCTTCGTAAAGGGATCTGCCAGGTTTTTGTCTGTTTGAATATACGAAACAGATATTACTCCGGAGTTTCTCAATTTCCTGACAGACTTCAAACGTCTTTTAACGTGTCTTGATGACTTCGCATTATCCTTTGCACTGTTCACTTTGACAATGACCGTTTGGTTGTCACAGTTCATAAGGATGGCCGGTAATGGTTGCTCAACCACCGGCAAGTCCATCAAGAGCTCACGCAGCCATTCTGCCTCAACAGAAGCTGTATCTAAAGCAGTAAGTTCTGCTTCCATGGTTGACCTCGTCAATATGGTCTGTTTGCAAGACCTCCATGATACTGCGCCACCTCCAAGAATAAACGCATATCCACTTGTGGCGTATAGCTCATCAACATCTGAGATCCAGTTCGAGTCACAATATCCCTCAAGCACAGCAGGGTGCCCTGAATAATGAATCCCATAGCTCATTGTACCGTTCAGATAGCGCATGACCCTTTCAAGTGCATGCCAATGATCAGTACCCGGGTTAGACATGAACCTGCTCAATTTGCTCACAGCAAAAGAGATATCAGGTCTCGTCGCGCTCGCAAGGTACATGAGTGAACCGATCACTTGAGAGTATCTTAATTGATCTCTTGTCTCTTTCTTGTTCTTTCTGAGTATCACACTGGGATCATAGGGTGTTGGAGAAGGCTTGCTGTCTATATAACCAAAGCGGCTCAAGACCTTCTCAACATAGTGTGATTGCGTTAATGTAATCCCACTCTCATCCCTAATCAACTTAATGTTCAGGATCACATCAGCTTGTCCCAGATCTTTCATATCAAAGCTCTTTGACAGAAAAGACTTGACCTCATTTATCACTATCATGCTTGTACCGAAAATCAGTATGTCATCAACATACACTATCACCCCCACCATGGCGATAATATACATACCTATCAGCCTCGTTAATGAAAAAGCCTGCAGAAGTTAAAGTTCTGTCAAACTTCTCATGCCATTGCTTAGGTGCTTGCTTCAGCCCATACAAAGATTTTAACAATTTGCACACCTTTCTCTCTTCACCTTTTACTACAAACCCATCAGGCTGATCCATATAAATTTCCTCTTCCAACTCTCCATTAAGGAAAGCTGTCTTTACGTCCATTTGATGAACGAAAAGATTATAGGAGGCAGCCAGGGAAAGTAGTACACGAATGGTGGTAAGTCGAGCAATAGGTGAATAGGTGTCAAAATAATCTTCGCCTTCACGCTGGGTGTAGCCCTTGGCCACAAGCCGTGCCTTGTACTTTTCAATAGTACCATCAGGCCTTAGCTTCTTCTTGAACACCCACTTACAACCCACAGGTTTGCAGCCATAGGGTCGCTCAGATAATTCCCAAGTTCCATTAGAAAGAATCGAGTCCATCTCATTTTGGACAGCTTCTTTCCAGTCATCAGCATCAGGAGATGCAAATGCCTCTGCAATGGATGTGGGAGTATTGTCCACAAGGTACACAATGAAATCATCACCAAAGGATTTTTCAGTCCTCTGTCTCTTGCTCCTCTTGGGAGCTGATTCATTGTCATCCTTCTCAAGGACTTCCTCAACATGTGGTTGTTCAGAATGATCAACAGATGTACTAGGTTCAGCATATATCTCAGAAGAAATTCTAGCAGTGCTATGCATATCCTTCATAGGAAACATGTTCTAAAAAAATGTTGCATCACGAGATTCCAAAATAGTATCAATATGCATATCAGGTATCTCGGATTTTACCACAAAAAATCTATAACAAATGCTCCACTGAGCATAACCTAGAAAGACACAGTCCACTGTCTTCGGTCCAAGTTTACGTTTCTTAGGAATTGGAATATTAACTTTCGCCAAACATCCCCAAGTGCGAAAATAAGAGAGTGATGGTTTTCTCCCAGACCACTCCTCGTAAGGTGTCTTCTCTTTATCCTTGTTAGGAACTCTATTCAGGACATGACACGAAGTCAACAAAGCCTCCCCCCACCATGCCTTAGATAAACCAGCAGTGTCCAACATGGCATTCACCAAGTCGGTCAGCGTGCGGTTTTTCCTCTCGGCAACCCCGTTTGATTGGGGAGAATAGGGAGGCGTCCTCTCATGAATAATGTCGTGTTCCTCACAAAATACGTCAAATACGTTGGAGAAATACTCGCCACCAAACGTTTGATCTTTCTCTCTAATTGATTTTCTACTTCAGCTTTATAGATTTTAAAGTAGTCTATAGCTTCATCTTTAGTGTGCAACAAATATACATAACATAACCTAGTAGCATCATCAATTAACGTCATGAAATATTTCTTTTCACCTTTTGTCAACACGCCATTCATCTTACATAGATCTGAATGTACGAGTTCTAAAGGTGCCAGATTTCTCTACTCGACTGCCGCGTGAGGCTTCCGAGGTTGCTTAGATTGCACACAGCTATGGCACTTAGAACCTTTGACAATGGTGAAAGTAGGAATTAAACTCAAACTAGAAAGTCTACTCATTAAACCAAAATTAACATGACATAAACGAGAGTGCCACACATTGGCATCTGAATCCACACTGCCACAAATATGGTTCACAGACTTATTACAGAAATCCGATAATGAAAAGCGGAACAAGCCTCCGCACTCATACCCTTTACCAATAAATTGTCCAAACTTTGACACAACTACTTTATTGGACTCCAAGACTAATTTAAACCCATCTCTGCATAGAAGGGAGCCGCTAACGAGATTCTTGTTCATAGTAGGGACATGCTGCACGTTCCTCAGCTGCACGATCTTTCCCGAAGTAAACTTCAGATCTACCGTGCCAACACCACGAACAGAAGCATGTGATCCATTCCCCATTAAGACGCTTGAATCTGCGACCTGATAAGAAGTGAACATAGAGATGTCAGCACACACATGAACATTAGCACCCGTATCAATCCACCAACATGGAGATTGGAATACTGAAAGTATAATCGGTAAATTACCGTACCCATCAGCATTGCTAGCGGTCACGACGTTGACACTCCTTGGCATCTTCCCTTTCTTGTCTGCACGTTCTGGGCAGTTCACAGAGAAGTGTCCGGGTTCTCCACAAGTGTAGCACTTTAGCTCAGATTTGTTCAGCATCTTCTTCTTCTTCTTGAAAGAAGTAGTCTTGGTAGGCATGTTGAAGGAAGGCTTGCTCTTTGCCTTGCTCTTGCCGTGGTGAAAGTTCTTCTGCACCATGTTGGCGCTAGACTGACCTTCACCACCTCTCTCAGCAGTGTCCTTAGCCCGAGCCTTCTCCTCAACATCAAGAGACGCTATCAGGTTTTCAACCGATATCTCCTGTCTCTTATGTTTGAGAGTTGTGGCGAAGTTCCTCCATGAAGAGGGCAACTTTGCAATAATGCATCCAGCCACAAACTTGTCAGGTAAGGCACACTTAGCGTGCTCAAGCTCCTTAGCAATGCACTGTATCTCATGAGCCTGTTCGACTACAGAACGGTTGTTAGCCATCCTGAAGTCATGGAAGCTCTCCATGATGTACAGTTCACTGCCAGCATCTGCTACACCGAACTTAGCGTTCAGTGCCTCCCAGAGCTCTTTGGCATCTGTAATGTGCATGTACACATCAAACAGCTTGTTGCTAAGAGCACTCAGAACGAGTCCCACAAAGGCAGTATTGGTTTCCTTGAACTTGTTCTGATCCTCGTCAGATATAGTTCCTTCAGGTAAACCCTCACTAGCCTCGAACACTTTCAGAGATCGCAACCACAGTGTGGTCTTGTACTGCCATCTCTTAAAGTCCACACCGGTAAACTTGTCCGGCCTCAGTGCATCAGATAGATGTCCCATGTTTAACTCAGGAAATTGCCTATAACAAACATAAGGTCTTTGGATTGTTGGATTATTAGGCATAATTTCCATGATTAATTCCAGAATAGTAAACATGATCGCAACAGCTACTAACATGTTAAACTCGAAAATACTAGACGTATTAATTAACATGAACAGCAGCAAAACATCTACTAACACAGCCATAGTAAAACAACAGATCGGAATGTGACACACGTACCGAACGGTAGTAGGTGAAGTAGTCGTTGGAGCAGCGATGGCGATAGCTTGAGCAGCGACAGTAGCAGCTCGAAGAAGACGATGTTGGAGACGAGTAGCCCGCGGACCCGGAGATCGTCCAGGAAGTCGAGCCATGATGAAGAACTTGACCAGTCGCGCAGAGCGCTTCCCAAAAACCTTATTCGCCCTCTCCCGTACAGGATCACAAAGGCGAGCAGTTCCGCAGACCTGCTGTCCTGTTCACCGGTGCACGCCGACGCACGGGATGGAGTAGACTACGGTGGCGGCGCAAGGCTGGAGATTGGCAGTGCACGACATTATATAGTGCGGCTCGGGAAAATCCTAACGGGTACAACGTGGGCCAAGTCCACGTCGCGCACGTATTAGGTCGGTTACAGTAGCCCACGATCCGGGAGCGACCCGAAGCGACTAACTGTGACGCGTCCGTCCAAACCGTTTTTACCGGACTGCAAAAATAAAGCTCGGCTCGGCGAGATTTCCGCAACCCGTCGTGACGAGACGGGCGGGTGGTGCGTGCGTGCGAGCGAGCGGCGGAGGAGGAGGAGCGCGTGAGAAAGCCTCTTGTTCTCACAAGCTTACCAAGTAGCACAACACTCCACTATATAAGGTGGTGCAACTCCTCTCAAACTAGCAAAGTGGGACTAAACTTTATCTCCCACTCCCCTTGCCACTCACATGTGTGAGCTGCCACAAAAATGGGTTGCATCACATATGGGCTTCATACGCACATGCGTTTTGAGATTTAGGGAAAATCTGAAATCTCACATGGGCTAGCGAAAATAGCCCATTATTTCTAACAACTAATGAGAAAAGAGCCTTCTGGGATAGGCGCCGGAGTTGGGGAGCCATGCCTGGACGATTAGATCCAATGGGCCCACCATGATGTACAGATTTCGTATGTATACGGATATGTACGTGACTATTTGTACATATTTAATTGGGCCCTACACAGCTTGTATGTGTTTTTCTAAAAAAAATTGAGTGGTCGAACATCAAAAAAGGATTACGTACCAGAAAATTATGTCCATTTTAGTAAAACACTTTGTGATATACCTCGACACTATACGTGTCTTTGCCTCAACTTTTTGAGTTCGCCCTATCTTTTTTTTTCATCCTCCGCTACTGAGCATACTGAACTAATAATGAATTAATAATTCAGTAATGACCATCATGCCCTTATTAATGAAGGGCTACAGTGCGATCTTAGGCCTGTGCCAATTCATCGTTTCTTAGCACGTTATCATAGACATAATAAAAATTTAAGAGACAAATAGTACAATGCATTGGTTCTTATGTGTTGTATCTAAATTTAATGATTTTCTAATGCATGCATATGATTGGTATAACAACACTTTTTGCCTATGGCCACGTGTAAAGGTTGTATGTTAGCTAAGCTACAAGCTCAATCTCTTTCATCATTAACTAGCGTGCCACATAAGCAAAATGGCTATGAAACCGTGCTAAGAAACCTTCATTGGCATAGGCCTTAGAAGAGTGCTGCTATACGTACGATCCTTTTCCATCCGATAAACGTCCGATGCTACGTGGCAGCAAGCGCGGCGCACGCGAGGCGTGAGGTGGAGTTGCTGAACACACGCGGTCTGGGTTTGGGAAAGGCCGCGGGAGGCGTCGTACAACTGTCGGACAAGAAACGTCATACGCAGAGCAAAATCGATCTTAGAATACCCATAATGGGGTATCATACTCCCTCCGTCCTCGAAGAAGTGTACTAGTATACCTTGTCTTAAATCAAATTTTTTTAACTTTGACCAATTTTATAGGGAAACGCAACAATATTTATGATACTAAACTAGTATCAATAGATCGGTTTTGAAATGTAATTTCATAATATACCGATTTCATACCACATATATTGGTACTACTTTCTATAAATTCGGTCAAAGTTATAAATATTTGACTTCAGACAAAGTCTAGAAGTACACTTATTTGAGAACGGAGGGAGTAGGTAGTATCATGCATCTCATGCACACAAAAAGTTGATTTATCATTACAATTAATGATGAGAAAGATGATAGTGGTATCATAATACTCCTACGTAGAACTAGAAAATTTAGTGTCAAATAGATCGTGTACACAAATTTGCATTGAGATTCTACAATTCAATAAATACACTGAGATTATGATACTATTACATGATGCAATGCATTATAGAGATAGTATCATCGGAATACATAAAAATGACAAAATTTTGGACATTTGAAACTATGCATTGTTCACTGTACTTAGATATATACATTTTTTTTATGTAGTTCGGATTACAAAGTATTTCGTATTTTACACGTTTGTAAGATACATTGCTGAGAACATGCAGGATTTTAAAAACTTTTAGATATAGTTTTTGATTTTTTTAATAAACTGATCACCGGAGCTCAGGAGCCAAAAAATAAAAAAATCTCCGTCTAACCATCATACACTGGATACTACGACCGGCCTTGTCGTTGTGTTTAAGTTTGGGTGGGTGGGTGTGCCGAATCAGACCTCTTCTTGGTCAACTTGCTGCCACTTGTATTATCCAACAAAATAATGATGGGATTAATTAAAGTTAGCATCGAGTATCATACTGTAATATCGCCGGGTACGCTTCCCAACAACTGTTGTAGAGAAAGGTATGCCTACCGCTGACTAGTTGTGCTGCTGCAAGTACATGCCTTTTCTCAGCGAGGCTCATTCAATCTTCTTCATATGTTCTAGCTGCGCTTGGCAACGGTGTCATCCTACTTTGGTATAGTAAATTATGTTTCAGGATTTTAACAGAGTTTGAATGGACATAGTTTCTAGTGAGAAAATCCCTTCGATTTCGTAGCTCTTATATTTGGTTGGGCTGCTTTGAGCTCTAATTCAGTTCTTGAATTTTTTGCTTTAGCGATCCGGTTCTTTCCTTTCCTGACCATCTGGCTGCCAACGGGTTGAATCTCGAAGAATTCTGAAGCCAGCAGGTACAGGTCAGTGCGAACTCTTCTATTTTGTAAACTATGTGGTCAAATGCTAGCACAGCAGTTGTTGTGTTGTTTAGCTTGTTTTAGACTTACGAGGAAGCAATTTATTGTAATTGTTACTCCGAGTTTTCGTCTCCACTAATATCCTATCAGAATTCATCTTTCTAGAAAGATGCAAGAAATTTGAGGTTCATGTTGGTCCATCATTTTCTCTTTTGGGCAATTTTGGTCCATCTTGGATCTGGGACAGACGATTGATTTCCTGGCTATTAACGGAAGATATATGGGATGCTAGTTGTTATCTGATTTCTACCCGTCTCTTTCATTTCGCTGATCGCCATGAAGCAGCAGGTCTCTAATCAATCGCTCAGAGCAAAAAAAAACAAAAGAATGCTAATTTTAGGGGGATCATTCTCCGAGGGAGACATGCTTGGTCCGTTCATACCTTCCAATCTAACGACCGATATTTATCCGTACTCCAGCACAAGCGTCACGGAGTACCACAGTTAAATTGCAGAGAGTACCCCGGTCTTAAGGGTAAAATCGTAATCATAACAAAGGGTCGTTACATGTTAATTTGTGTCGCTCCTAAAATTCGTAGTTTACCCTAGTCCTAATCCTGAATTAGCCGAGGCGCGTTGATCATTTTGACGAGTATACAACGATCAGGAAAAATTATCCACAGTATGCGCGCGGGTTCTCGCCGGAAAGACGGCGACCATGTAGATCGGAGATAGGCAGATCGGCCTGAGAGGCGACAACTAACGGCCGGCCGACGCGTGAGTAGCGGTTCTGAACCGCCTCGGCGAAACTCCACGGACAGCTGGGGCTGGCCGTGGGGTGATGCTACGTCTCATTTGCTTGTCATTCCCAGAGATGGCCGGCGCCTGAGATTGAACAACGTTGGCATTGTTCATGACCCAGCAACAGGCGGCTGCCGGCCATGCGCACAACCAGGAAGAGGCTGTTTCCATTTTTCATGTCTTACCACTTTACCAGAGTGACTTGAGGCAATATTGTTAATCGCGCATAAATTGGAAATGGAAAATGACTAAACTACCCTATCAAGTTAACGTCCGGATTTACACGGTACTCCCGTCTATCTTCCAGGAGTACCAGGGTACCGTAAAACTTCCCCTAAGATAACGTTCAACCAAATTCACGGCCGTGCAACACTAGGCCTGTCTAAGCCTCGAGTTGGTAGGGCCTGTAGGTGTAACTAGCGTTCCTGGATGCATCTAAGGCCAACTCCAACGCGCCGACGTAAATGGATCGACGTCCATTTCGATCCAAATCCGGCCCAAAATTGAGCCGGGTTTGCGTCGGCGCGGACGCGTCTGGACGCCGCGCAGAGTCCTCCCCATTTCACCCCCGGCCCGCCGACCAGCCACAGAACCCTCATTTGCCGCCATCTCCCTCCCTCTCCCGCCCTCTCCCGTGAAAACCCCATGGCGACCGGCGGCGCCGTTGATGAAACCACCGTCTTGCTCGACGCCGCAGGCACCACCATAGCCCCACCGGCCGCTGCAAAGCCGAAGAGGCCAAAGAAAGAGCTCACCGAGGAGCAGAGGGCGAAGGAGTCGCAGAAGAGGGGCTTCAGGAGGAATAGGGCGAAGGTACATGCCGCGGAGGCGCAGGCGACGGCGGTCACGAACGCCGCCGCCGCTGCGGCGGCCGCGGACATAGATATCATCGCAGCGAAGACCGCGGCTCTCCTCATGCGAGGGTTCGTCCAACCACCGCCGCCCATGGCCGGTGTCGTGGCCGCGGCGAGCTCAGTTTCTTCAGCATGGCCGCCATTGCCCCGTTCACCGGCCGCGTCAGCGTCAGGCTCGTCATCACCACCGCCACCATATGGCTATCTCCCCGGCCGCGCTCCGGGCCTCACAGGAGGGTCCCGCTTGTCGAGCGAGTCGCCGGACATGGCTGATTCCGTGTCCCTCGATCTCAACGAGCCCACCCCCCCCTCCCCCCCCCCCCCCCCCGCGCCGGCGACTCGCTCGTGGATGGAGGGAAGCACCCGCGTGTCATCCCTGCGGCCAATTTCCCCGACGCGCGGAACCTGTTCGACGATATGCCCGTGCCCACCCCGGATGACCCGAGGTACTACGATGAGCACGGGCATGGCTGCGGGGAGGCTTTCATGTCTGACATCATAAATGGAGGTGGTCAGACCTCGGGCTCCTCTTTTGGATACTATGTCGAATGCCGATATGGCACATATTTTGCTACCATTAACTATGTCTTCTTATTTGCAATTGTTTTGAAATCTATTGCCTGAGAAAAAAACAGCGGGCGGACCAAATGGGTTGGCCCGTTGGGTGTACTGGCCAGAAAAGGCCGGACGGGGACGGACCCCTGTCCGATTCGCGACGTAAACGGACAAAATACGAACCAAAAACAGGTCCGTTTGGGTCGGCGTATTGGAGATGGCCTAAGACTTATAAGAAATGTGAAAAACAAATGTTGATACTACGGTGAAGTAAAAAGGTAGACACAAAGATAAGGGGGCAGCATTTTGGAGCTTGGATCAGATACGCACGACCGATAAGAGCAAGTTTAATACCCGAGCCAACCGTCAGCTATAAGGCATTACCATGTCATGTATAGCCAACCATATAGTCAAAATATACAATATTTAGCTATAAAAATATGCTAATTTATTAAGACATGACCCACCATACACTCTCACAAAGTGCATAGGAGCATGAGGGTCAACTGTCTCTTGCATTAGAGCCCGCTTCACCTCTCTCTCCTCTTCTCTTTTTCATGTCACCGAAAATGTATTATTTTAAATCTTATAGCCTCCTTACATAAGCCTTTTTGTATTTGCTCCAAGAGGTCTAGAATACAATTTCCTGGACGGATTCAAAGGAGAAAGACTGATTCAAATTTGGGGTGTATTTGGACCCGAGTTCCAAAGCGAATTTCCAATTCAATCGATCCATCCTCTTCCTCGTCTAATGCGTTCACCCACAAATCTTTAAATACAATCACTAGTGGGGACTGGCCCTATTGTCCCGGGGCCGTGAGGGCCATTTGTCCCGGTTGGCCAACCGGGACAGGCCAGGCGGGACTAAAGGTCCAACCTTTAGTCGCGGCCATGTTACCAGCCGGGACAAATGGCCCTCAACCTGGCCACGCTGGGGGCACAACCTTTAGTCGCGGTTCGTATAACCAACCGGGACAAATGGCCCTCAACCTGGCCGCGCTGGGGGCACAACCTTTAGTCGCGGTTCGTATAACGGGCCGCGACTAATGATTTGCTGCCGCGGCAGAAATTTGGGTACTTTCTGTGCCGCGGCAGAGAATTCATTTTGTTTAGGGTTTAGGGTTTACTAATGATTCTCTGTCGCGGCAGAAATTTGGGCACTTTCTGTGCCGCGGCAGAGAATTCATTTATTTATTTTCTTCTTTTCAAAATAGTTTTCGTATATTTCTACGCTACCACATACCGTACACGTTCGTGCATACATAAGATAACTTGTCTTATGATCGAGCATACAAATATATACAACTTTGATAGTTACATGGAGATCACAATTGTCGGGACTAAGCTCGTATATTCGATTACACGGTCGGGGATCATCGGTTGCGCCTATTATTCACACTAAAGTCTCCGACGTCGTCTACCATCTCGGTCATATGACTTCATCTATTCCCTTATCAACTATTCCCTTATCAATTCGAATGTCTGGAGCATATCCTGCATGTTGCGGAACTCTTCCAGGTTTCTCTTTAATGGGTCCATGACTTCAACTATTCCCTTATCAATTCAAATGTTTAGCAGAATCTAGTGGAAGCTGCACATGTTTATATATACGTCAGTAACACTCTTAACATCGAGTAAGCAAAAGTGAATGTGTACAACAGAATAAGACCCTCACTTGAAGTTGTAAGAAAACAGTATGTGGTCACAGAAATTTTGCTCCGTTAGAAAACCAATGTTTTCCGCCATCTCGTCGGGTTTCGTCATTAGCGTACCTATATGCCCAACATTATAGATCTTGCTTTTACAAGCATGCATCTTCATTCTACATAATAGAGTACAAAAGGATATAATGAGGATAATTACATGCAATGAACTGAACAACTGAAAAACTGAACAACTTATATGTAGACAATGAATTCAACAACTTACAGACAATAGCAACTCATGAGAGATTTGTCGAGGGCATCGAAATTGTATAACTGGAAGAGTTCTGAAAACTCAACATGGATCACTTCGGGTCGGAAGAAGTACTCTTCTGGGACTTTCGCCACGATCATTGTTCTGTCCCTCTTTACCTCTCTCAAGTACCATGTATGCAAACTCCACATGTGTGTTGGCATATCTTTCAACTTCTCTTGGCTGACCAAAGGCTTCCCTGAGACATATGTAGGGACTACATCAGCGTTGGGTAACTTGTTGTCTTCGGAACCAGGCACCCATAGCGGCCACCAACTTCGCAGCTTCTGCCATATCCTGCTGCAGCACCAGGGGAACGTCTTTGGATAACACCTTGAGGGGTGGGATCGATTGTTTGGACTGTTCTCCAAGATGGGCAATGTCCCTTCTTTTCCCGCTTGCACTTTTACTTGCTTTGCTCCCGCTTGCACTTTTACTTGATTTGCTCTTCTCCGCTTCCTTCCGAAGTGTGCGTACATAGTCATCTGTCTTATGGTGCAACTCATATTGCGATTTTGTGTTCAGAAAATCAAGTGCATACGCTTTTTGCTTCTCGGTGTATACCGGGGCGGGGTCGGGTTTCTTCTTTACAAAATGCTCATCTATTCGGCATTTACGATCGCTGTGGTTTCCTCGTAAGTACGATCGTAAGTTCTGACGGGAAGATTCTTACGAGGTACTCTTTGGACGGGCGACATCTTTCGTTTTGGGCTGCTGCGTCGTTTAGTACTCAGCGATCGAGCACGCTTCCGCTTATTGTCCTTAGCGGGCAAAGGCGGCGACGAAGACGACCGACCCAAGTCCGGCGGCGGAGATCGAGGTGAAGGTGACCTGCGAGGACTAGGAGAAGGTGTTGGACCCGCGCTGTGGTGGTCGTAGTCATGGGGTGGGATTCTTGGAGGTGATGGAGGTGAAAGTGACCTGCGACGACTCGGAGGCGGTGTTGGCCTTGGCGCCGAGCCTGGAAGCTTGATGTTGTTCTTGTCCCATAGAATGATACCATCCAGTACTTCTCCGAGTGTCCTCTCACCTTCAGGTCCAGGGATGTGAAGCTCCATTGAGTCAAACCCAATTATGATTTCATCCACCCTGACTTTAGCATAGCCAGCTGGAATCTCACGGCCATGCCAGCGTGCCTCAGGTGGACAAGGTAAAACACATCCGACCACCACCTTCAGGGATATGTTCTTCACCTTCTGATGGAGCTCACAAGATATCTACTCCTTGATTCCATCCACAGGGTAGCCGGGACCGCCATCTATCATCCGTGCATCATCAGACGGGACCTCCGATTCAGCCACGCTGCTTCTCCGCAGAGATGGGCCGGTGGTAATATCGAGTGCAGGATCTTGCAGGCGCTCTCCTCTAAGTTCGTCAATCTGTTGCTGCTGCTTGTCAATTCTTGCTAGCAACTGGTTGAACCTGTCTCCCTCCTCCTCCTTCCATCGCTTCTTTGCTCTCGATCGGCTTCTATAAGTATCTTTGTCTTTGGGAAACCTAATCTCCCAGGGATAACTAGGGCCAAGGCCTCGTGTTCGTCATTCCCGAGGACCTTTGTCAGCAAGTCTTTCTCTCTATCAGGACGGAACTTTGTTTTCCCCTCTTTAATTTCTTTCACCACTTTCAGCCATGTCTCCCTGGGTATCTTAATCCCGTCACTGCAAACAAGGTCCCCTGTCTCATCGTCATACTCACTCCCATGCGCAAGGAACCAATTTCTTGCCCTCAATTCCCATTCGTCGCGAATTGGTTCTGGAATGATCCCTTTAGCAAGTAGCGCTTCCTCTTTTTTATCCCACTTTGGCATGGCAGTCACGTAGCCCCCTGTCCCGAGGTGATGGTGATATTTCTTTTTCGCAGCATTTGTCTTGTTTCGTTTTGACTTTTCCGTAGCATCTTCTGACTGCTTGTACTTCACAAATGCATCCCAGTAAGCCTTCTGCTTCGCTAGATAGCCTTCAAATTTTGGAGGAATATTGTTCTTCTGATACTCTTGCCATAATGTTTTTCTTCTACTGCCGGAATAGTTCGGCCATCTTCGTAAGAGTAAACTCCTTGACTTTGTCCCTCAATGCAGTTGTGTCGTCCTCTTCCTCACGTTCTGGGAGGGTGAAATGTGCCATGTGGTCATTTCAAAGACCATCTTTGTACCTTTTGGCGACATACTCATTATCTTCCACCCCTTTGGTCGTGTTCCACTCTCGAACGGTGATCGGGACGCGATCTCTAACCATAACTCCGCATTGTTTTACAAATTTCTTTGCAACCTTTATGGGTTCCAACGGTTCGCCCAGTGGTGATATCTTTGTAATTGTATAATGCGCTGATGGGGCCAACTTTTTGGCCGGGCCTCGTTTGGAACATTTGCTCGATGTGGAGGCCTAAGAGAAGAAACATTTGTCAATTCATATATATACAACTCAATTAATGCATCTACTGATCACCGGACTTCATATAAATACCTCGCCGGACTTTGTTAAGGGTCCATCATCGGAGCCGTCGGCTTCCCCCTCATTTCTGTCGACCTCTTCACCCACACCGGATGGGTTCAGATACATCGAGGGAGATTCGGATGGATCAGCACCGGGGGCGTTGTGGATTATATCCTCGAGAATTTCTTCTTGTGTTAGGTATCTGCGGATTGGACTAGGTGGATCCATAGTTTCTGCAAAATGCACACAATATCATACAAATAGTACATAAAAATACACCACGAATAATATCACAAATACATCTAGAATAATCCAGTTACATAGCTTGCTTCCATTTTTTTAACCCTAATACATCATGAATAATATCACTAATACATCTCCCATGCATGAACCTCTCAAACTAACTTCGACCGGTTTCTAAGCCGCGGGGAGCTGAGCCGACGGCGCTGCGCATCCAAAGAGAAGGAACCCTCAAAGGGTCATAGCTCTCATGATAAGGAACCCTCTGAAGAAACGACCAGCTATTGCTATAATGCCTATCCAATAGATACATATAGCGATGGACGTGCTCGTCCTCCTCCCTGATACGGCGACGGACCACCTCCTCAGGGGCCGGCTCCCTCTGCAACGAGCGTGGCCCACGCGACTGCCACCAAAGAAGATCCGGATCGACGACGTCCCCCGGATTCCTCACCAAGCTGCGCATCCCAGAAGGTAGCACCTCCCAGTGCCAGCCCGGCGGAGCCTAGTCCCGGACATCGCCCGTCTGGTCCAACAGGGACATCGTCGCCGAGAACAATAGACTAAAAACACCTAAGTTGTCGTGGTGGTGTCACGGCAGATGCCATAGATAGGCTTATGTTGGGGCCGATGGACGCTGGAGGTACCGGGGAGGGATAGCGCGCTGAAGAGCACACACGGAAGAACAGACGGACACAAGGATTTACCCTCCTTCGGGGCTCTCGTGAGAGATAAAACCCCTACTGCAGCATCTAGCCTATTTGGTGTATTTTCCCTCTGTATACGGTCTGTACAAATGCTCCTTGAGCTGTATGTCTAAGTATCTATTTGTCTATGCGAGACTGCACTAAGCTATGGAGAAGTGAGCTAGCAGCGAGCACGGGGGAAAATGAGCTTCCCCCGGTGGCCTCCCGAGAGCTCTCCCCCTGGTGCTCTTTATATAGGGAGAGCCCAGGGGACAAGGGGTGGCCCGCAGGTCACTATGCACATACTATAGCTGAGATGACTACTGGGGTCTATTCAACACTGTGCACGCGTCATTATCTGTACCCTAGTCATGTCATAGGCACTGTAGCCACGTTGCCTGGTCCTTGGTCTTCGTCATCGATCTTATGTCGGATGAACAGTGTCGGGATGAACAGTACCATCCCGTAGTCATGTACGTCGGCTGAACAGTGTCAGCCCGAGTCATGTACTCTGGATGAACAGTGTTCGGGTAAACAGTCCTCGGGTGGACAGTGTCACCGGGATGAACAGTGTCGGAACGACCAGTATCATCCCGGGTTATGTATGCCGGATGAACAGTGTCGGGATATCCCGGATGAACAATGTCCTCGGGATGAACAGTGTTGTAATGAACAGTGCCGCCGGATATTCCTGGGTCTCGCATAAAAAACCACCAACTCTGGGGTACCCGGGGTTATATCCCCGACAGTAGTCCCCGAGGCTATGTGGGACTCGTAGAGTCGTGCATAGGCTTTCCAAAGAAGTATCACAGAGTTGGTGCCTACAATATCCATCATGGGCAATATCAGAATCATATGTCGGCAGCGTGAGCTGTACCGATTTATAGCCAGCATGGGCGTCGTCATATGTTGGTTTCTAGCCATCCCGAGCATTACCAATGTCGTATGTCAACAGCATTTGCTGGACCGACATGTAGCCTGCATGGGCATTATTATATATCTGTTTTTAGCCATCTCGGGCATTATCGAAGTCGTGTGTCAACAGCATTTGCTGGACCGACATGTAGCCTGCATGGGCATTATTATATACCGGTTTTTGCCACCCTGGACTTTTACCATACATATATGTCGGTTTCTAGCCACCCTGGGCGTTTACTGACATCAGATGTCTCCAACATCAGCTGGTTTGACATAAAGCCTGTATGGGCATTTCTCATACGTCGGTTTTTGCCACATTGGGCTTTTACCGCATAGATATGTCGACTTCTAGCCACTCTGGGCATTTACCGACATCAGATGTCTCCAGCATGAGCTAGTTTGACATAAAGCCTGTATGGGCATTTCTCATACGTCGGTTTTTGCCACCTTGGTCTTTTACCGCACAGATATGTCGACAGTGCTAGCTGCGCCAACATACAGCCGTCATTGGCTGACTTTGACATTTTGCCTTCATGGGCAATTGTCAAATGGCGAGTTGAGATACTTCTCAACACGTAACACTCAGGGAGATTAGATATCCTTCGACTCGATGCATCGAGATAATGATGTCATGGTACTCTGTAAGCTCGGGTAATTGAACAATCATGATAGTTAGTTAAGCCGATAAAGACAACAATTGTGAGATGCTCGATGATGTAAGATAAATGCCATGATATCTTGGCAAGCCGAAATAAACGGCGATTCGAGATATTGTAGGATGCCCTGATATTTTGGCGAACCGACATAAATGGCGATCTGGAGATATTATGCTGTGATACTCTGATTTGCCGACATAGGATATGTCGGGATGATATGCCATTTATGATTCGGCAAGCCAATGTCAACGATTATCCGGGATATGCTCTGAAGCCACAATGAATATAAGATGAATCCGAGATGACCGATATACCACGACCTTGGTGATGAATATTTTCTCGGTAAAACCGATACCACCTTTCAATGTTAGTTCAAGCATATATATAACGAATATGACGGAAGTTAAATCTAGTAGCAACACTATGCACGAGGATGCAAACTCGAACTCCACCGAGTCCCCGAGTCACTTTTCTTATCTAGGAGAAACTATAAAACTGATTGCCCGGCCAGTCCCCGGGTCAAAACACTTAGCTCCCGGGGAAAACAACTAAGCAATGTATGAAGGGGTAGTCCCCGAGCTATTTTTGAGATTAACCAACTTTGCTCAGTATCAAGGAAAATACTCACGGAGCATTGTCGGTGCATACTGGATCGATAGAACCGGCACGACCCGGGCAACCGACGGGCAGTTACCCGGGATCTGTTGATGATGACCGTTGGTGTGGGTTGCGCCAGCCTCTGCCTACGATGGCAAGCTGGAACACGAGGGATAATGGCGATGTCGAGTCCCCGGGTCGATGAAGAAGGTCCCGTCCGAATTTGATCCAGCAAGCGCCACTACCAGCCCCACGGTGGGCGCCAACTGTCGTGGTGGTGTCACGGCAGATGCCATAGATAGGCTTATGTTGGGGCCGATGGACGCTGGAGGTACCGGGGAGGGATAGCGCGCTGAAGAGCACACACAGAAGAACAGACGGACACAAGGATTTACCCTGCTTCGGGGCTCTCGTGAGAGATAAAACCCCTACTGCAGCATCTAGCCTATTTGGTGTATTTTCCCTCTGTATACGGTCTATACAAATGCTCCTTGAGCTGTATGTCTAAGTATCTATTTGTCTATGCGAGACAACACTAAGCTATGGAGAAGAGAGCTAGCAGCGAGCACGGGGGAAAATGAGCTTCCCCCGGTGGCCTCCGGAGAGCTCTCCCCCTGGTGCTCTTTATATAGGGAGAGCCTAGGGGACAAGGGGTGGCCCAGGTCACTATACACACATTGTAGCTGAGATGACTACTGGGGTCTAGTCAACACTGTGCACGGGTCATTATCTGTACTCTAGTCATGTCATAGGCACTGTAGCCATGTTGCCTTGTCCTTGGTCTTCGTCATCGAACTTATCCTCTTGTCTTGGTCAAGGATGCCAGGTCCGAGCCGTGGGCGTCCCAGGATCTGGCAGCGAAAGACATGGAGACCTGGGCGCCGGGTAGATGATCCGGTCGAAGTAGCGATAGGAGCCGGGTATGCCGGATGAATAGTATTGGATGAACAGTGTTCGGATGAACAGTGCCAACTCAGGTCGTTGTACGTCGTATGCCCAGTGTCGGTGTGAACAGTGCCATCCCGGGTCATGTATACGGGCGAACAGTGCCATCCCGGGTCATGTATACGTGTGAACAGTGTTCGGGTGAACAGTTCGTGTATGTCGGATAAACAGTGCCGGGGTATCCCGGGTGAACAGTGTCGGCTGAACAGTGCCATCGGGTTGAACATTATCGGAACGAACAGTGCCGTCCCGGGTTATGTATGTCAGATGAACAGTGGCGGGTATCCCGGATGAACAGTGTCGGATGAACAGTACCGCCGGGGTGAACAATGTCGGAATGAACGTTGTCGCCCCGGGTCATGTATGCCGGATGAACAGTGTCGGATGAACAGTGCCATCCCGGGGTCATGTATGTCGGATGAACAGTGTCACCCCCGTGTCATGTATGGCGGGTGAACATTGTTCGGATGAACAGTGTCACCGGGGTGTGAACAGTGTCGGAACGAACAGTATCGTCCGGGTTATGTATGTCTGATGAACAGTGTCGGGTATCCCATGTGAACAGTGTCGTAATGAACAGTACCGACCGATATTCCTGGGTCTCGCATAAAAAACCACCAACTCTGGGGTACCCGGGGTTATATCCCCGACATAAGTCAAAATTTCTATTTCTACACTAAAAAAAGTGATTATTTTCTGCTAACACTAATATTCGAACCCAATTTTTGCTAACACTATTTTTGCTAATTTTTGTTAACAGTAGTTTTTTAACCCAATTTTCTAACTACTATTATTATGTGACTTATTAGCATATTAATACTTCTAGCTAGTAAATCTAACCAATTAACCACCTAAATCATCTATTAAATCATCGAGCTAATTTTAAACCTAAATCTTAATTCAAACCTAATTTCAAACCTAAATCATCTATTAAATCAATTATTTGAAACCTAAATCTAACTAATTAACCACCTAAATCTAACTAATTAAACCTAAACAAATTAAAACCTAAATAAACTAGCTAAATAAACCTAAAAAATTAAACCTAAATAAACTAGCTAAATAAACCTAAAAAAATTAAAACGTAAATAAATCTAAATTAAAAGGAGCCTTACCTAGAGGACGGCGGCGTTCGAAGCCGGTGGGGGGCGGCCGGAGTTGAGGGGCGCGGCGGCGGCGGCTTGGGCGGCGGGAAGGCGACGGCGTGGGTGGGGGCGGAGTTGAGGGGCGCGGCGGCGGCGGCTCGGGCGGCGGGCCGGAGGCGACGGCGTGGGCGGCGGCGACGGCTCGGGCGCGTGGTGGCTCGGGAGACGGGCGCGCGGTGGCTCGGGCATCGGCGGGGGCGGAGGCGACGGGCGCTCGGTGGCGAAAGGCGACGGCATGGGCAGCGGGAGGCGACTGCGAGCGACGGCGCAAAAATCCGGCAGCCGGGTGGCGTCTTGATCCTCTATGGCCCTCCGGTGTCGCGGTCTGAGCCACGCACCCGGGGTACGGCTCGCCTTTTACAACACCCCCCCTTTAGTCGCGGGGCGTGGCTCAGGCCGCGACTAAAGGCTTGTCTACAATGAATTCTCACGCCCCGCGGCTAAGGGTGGGCGGTTTCAGATCCCGCACGCACCACATCCTTTAGTCGCGGATGGTGGTACGGACCGCGACTAATGGGCCCGAAATTTTGCGCACGCTGGGCCAAAATTGCGCGTGTGCACTGTTTTTTCAAATCTGGCATAATTTCAAAACACTTGAATATTTGAATGATTTGAGAAAACTTTCAACATGAAAAGTCCTTGAATTTGAATAAGTAATCCAAATCCATTTTCTGTTTTATAAAATAATTATTGTAACTCTACAAACTATTAACAGTTTTCCATTTTCAATTAAAAAATGGATTAACTAATATTTTTTTGCATATTTTTGAATCTTGGAGCCAATGACAACAGTGGATAATTTGATAATAACTAGTTCATCGACTGAATACAAATCACTTGTCCTAACCAATGACAACAGTACGGAATAACAACAGTGGATCATTTGTCCTAACAATCTTAGTCATACTCCTGCCTAGGCCTATAATACTCGTCCTCGTAGTCGTCGTTGTCGTCGTCGCTGTCATCGGACGACGCTCGTGGTTCCAATCTCGACGGGTGAGCACGCCTGGACTGGATGTGAGGGTAGCGCAGGCGGGGGTTATCGCCGGCCTTAATGTAGTCCATGATGCTCTGGAGAGTCCGGCCACCCCACCACAGCCGACAGCCGGCCTCGTTGAAGTTCAAAGGAGGCGGGCCGTCCTCCTCGTACATGGCGAGCGCCCTCTCACGCCGATTGATGAAGAAGGCGTCCCAAGTCGGGCGGTAATCGGGATGCTAGCGGGGATACATCCGCTGCTCCGGCATGAGCTCGAGGTAGTAGTGGTTCGTGATGGCCGCCCGGCGCGCCACACCTTGAGGACAGGATGGACCGGCACGCCTCCGGCGATCAGCCACCAGCAGGTGGGGACGTGGTAGCCGGGCGGGCAGGGGTAGTTCGAGGCGCAAAGCGCCTCCGCCTCAGGGTAGGTTAGAGTAGGTACGGTGGAAGCCATGGAAGAGTGATGAGGTTGCAGATATGAGTTTAGATGTGATATGGCAATGGCGGTGAAGCCTACATATATATTGGAGAAGCACACGGATCGTATGTTTCCTTCGAGCGCTTGTGAGATGTTGGATCAGAGGTGTGTTTCCTTCTAGCGCTTGTGAGCCATTAGATCAGAGGCGGGAAGCGGTGGAAGAAGCACACGGATCGTGTGTTTCCTTCGAGCGCTTGTGAGCCGTTGGATCAGAGGTGTGTTTCCTTCTAGCGCTTGTGAGCCGTTGGGTCAGGTGTGTGTCATTGGTTAGGTGTGCTCCTTTAGTCCCGGTTCCAGCTACCAACCGGTACTAAAAAGGCGAAGATAAGGCACACATATCAACGCTCCTTTAGTCCCGGTTCCAGCTACCAACCGGGACTAAAAAGGTGAAGAGTTGCCCTATATAAGTACCCACCATGAGGAGGAAGAGGAAGAACAAGAGCACGGCAACAGCAGAAAGAGAAGACAGAGGATTCCTCTATGCCCGAGCCTCTCGAAGATGTCATTGGGCAGTGACCTATAACATCTTCGAGGGGCTCGGCATAGAAGCGTTCTCTCAATGCTAAGAGGGTTCTATCTAGAAATCCTTCAGTTCATCGACTGAATATAAATTAATCGGATTCCCTGCATACGTCCTACGGTGCATTTGATATGTGGGCACTCTCTAGCCACCGAAGGGATGTATGCAGATGAAATCGTGTGTTTTGTTCTATCTAGAAATCGTTCTGTTCATCGGCCGAATACAAATCATTCGGATTCACTTCATACATCCCGACGGTGCATATAGTCAAAACATACGGTTTGTATTCGCATATAGCCCATTATTACAAATCACCAACATCCCTATCTAGTGTTGTGGTTTTCTTCAGCGCCGTAGCCATGGAGAACCTTCATCATTTAACAGGATGCATGGGTCAGCTTTCACTGTGAAGGGAGGAATTTCGTGAAACTTATTATAATCTTCTGACATGTCTATCTTGTCATCCACTCCCACGATGTTTCTTTTCCCTGAAAGAACTATGTGGCACTTTGGCTCATCGGACGATGTATTCTTTTGCTGATTTCTTTTTCTCGGTTTGGTAGACATGTCCTTCACATAGAAAACCTGAGCCACATCATTGGCTAGGGAAAATGGTTCTTCCATGTATGCAAGATTTTTGAGATCCACCGTTGTCATGCCGTACTTTTGGTCTACATGTACCCCGCCTCCTGTCAGCTTGACCCATTTGCACCGAAACAAAGGGACCTTAAAAGTAGGTCCATAGTCAAGTTCATATATCTCCTCTATGTACCCATAATATGTGTCCTTCTTCCCATTGTCGTCTGTTGCATCAAAGCGGACACCACTGTTTTGGTTGGCGCTCTTTTTATCTTGGGAGATCGTGTAAAATATATTCCCATTTATCTCGTACCCTTGTAAAGTACATATAGTCGAAGATGGTAACCTTGCCAACAAGTATAGCTGATCTCCAATAGTGGTGTTATTCATGAGATGTGTCTGCAACCAACTGCCGAAAGTCGCCTCGCGTTCCCCTTTAATCCAGGAGTCGGGCTCCCCCGGGTTTTCGACGCGTAGAATATTCTTGTGTTTCTCGATATACGGAGCAACCATGGTGGAATTGTGTAGAACTGTGTAGTGTGCTTGAGTGAAAGAAAGCGCGTCCCTACATATTGTTGTTTTCCTTCCTAGTGTGCCTTTTCCAGTCAGCCTTCCCTCATACCAAGATTCAGGAACACCAATCGGCTTAAGGTCAGGAAGAAAGTCAACACAAAACTCAATGACCTCCTCTGTTCCATAGCCCTCGGAGATGCTTCCTTCTGGCCTAGCACGGTTATGAACATATTTCTTTAAGACTCCCATGAACCTCTCGAATGGGAACATATTGTGTAGAAACACAGGACCGATAATTCTAATCTCTTCGACTAGGTGAACTAGGAGGTGTGTCATAATATTGAAGAAGGATGGTGGGAATACCAACTCGAAGCTGACCAGACATTGGACCACATCAATCAGTAACACTGATAGACTTTCTGGATCGATTACCTTCTGAGAAATTGCATTGAGGAATGCACATACCTTCAAAATGGCTAGTCGAACATTTTCCGGTAGAATTCCCCTCAATGCAACCGGAAGCAATTGCGTCATAAGCACGTGGCAGTCATGAGACTTTAGGTTTTGTAATTTTTTCTCTTTCATATTTACTATTCCCTTTATATTCGATGAGAAGCCAGGCGGGACCTTGATACTAAAAAGGACTTCAAAAAAGATTTCCTTCTCTTCTTTGCTAAGAGCGTAGCTGGCAGGCCCTTCAAACTGCCCTGCATGCATGCAGTCTCGTCCTTTATGACGTTGCTGGTCCTCCTGTGCTTTCGGTGTATCTTTTGACTTCCCATACAAGCCCAGGAAGCCTAGAATATTCACGCAAGGATTCTTCGTCAGGTGCATCACGTTGATTGCAGAGTGGACCTCATGGACTTCCCAATATTCTAGCTCCCAAAATAGAGATTTATTCTTCCACATGGGTGCGTGTCCGTTAGCGTCATTCGGTACAGGTTCTCTGCCAGGACCCTTTCTAAATATTACATTTAAATCTTTGACCATACCAAATACATCAGCACCACTACGGGGGACAGGCTTCGTCCGGGTTTCTGCCTTGCCATTGAAATGCTTGCCTTTTTTCCTTAAGTGATGCCTGGGCGGAAGAAAACGACGATTGTACGGGTACACATTCTTCCTACATTTATCTAGATATATACTTTCAGTCTCATCTAAACAGTGTGTGCATGCATTGTATCCTTTGTTCGTCTGTCCTGAAATGTTACTAAGAGCAGGCCAATCATTGATGGTTACAAATAGCAATGCTCGTAGGTCAAATTCCTCCTGTTTGTGCTCATCCCACACACGTACACCTGGTTCGGCCCACAACTGTAAAAGTTCATCAACTAATGGCCTTAGGTACACATCAATGTCGTTGCCGGGTTGCTTCGGGCCTTGGATCAGCACTGGCATCATAATGAACTTCCGCTTCATGCACAACTAAGCAGGAAGGTTGTAGACACATAGAGTCACGGTCCGGGTGCTGTGACTGCAGCTCTGCTCCCCAAAAGGATTCATGTCATCTGTACTTAGACCAAACCATAAGTTCCTTGCGTCACCTGCAAAGTCCGGGAACTCTCTCTCGATTTTTCTCCACTGCCGACCATCAGCGGGGTGCCTCAACATCCCATCTTTCTTACGGTCTTCTATGTGCCATTGTAACAACTTGGCATGCTCTTTGTTTCTGAACAAACGTTTCAACCGTGGTATTATATGAGCATACCACATCACCCTGGTAGGAACCCTCTTCCTGGGTGGCTCGCCCTCAACATCACCAGGGTCATTTTTCTGATCTTATACCGCAATGCAGTGCATACCGGACATTTATCCATATTCTCGTACTTCTCACCACGGTAGAGGATGTAGTCATTAGGTCATGCATGTATCTTCTGCACATCTAATCCTAGAGAGCAGACAAGCTTCTTTGCTTCGTACGTACTGGCGGGCAATTCGTTATTTATTGGAAGCATTTTCTTCATTAGTACCAGCAACTTTTCAAATCCTAAGTCAGTCACACCGGTCTCTGCCTTCCACTTCAGCAATTCCAGTGTGCTACCCATCTTCTTTTGACCATCTTCGCAAGTTGGTTACAACAATTTGTTGTGGTCCTGTAACATCTCCTCGAACTGCAACCTCTCCTTTTCTGTGTCGCAGTCTCGCTTTGCAGCAGAAATGACCCGACAAATATCATCAGCGGGCTCATCTGCTGCCCGTTCTTCACCTCCTTCTTCTTCATTGTCTTCCATTGCGGTATCAGCGTATTCAGGGAACATAAATCGGTAGTTGTCATCATCATTCTCTTCTTCATCGCCGTCTTCCATCATAACCCCTTTTTCTCAGTGTTTGGTCCAAACATTATAGCCGGACATGAAACCGGACCGAAGCAGGTTGCTCTGAATGACTTTTGAGGAAGAGTAATCCTTCTCATTCCGACATTCAACACATGGACAACACATAAAAGCATCCCGCCGCTTGTTCACCTCGGTCACAACGATAAAAGAACGCACGCCTTCTCTGTAAGCGCCAGAGCGTCGGTCACCGTACATCCATGGATGGCCCATCTGCATCAAGCAAGTATATATCAAACACAATCACGATGCTAAAATTAGTACCGCGTGGTCTAAACGAGAAAGTAGTTGCTAACCTTTTAGGACACTTGGAAACAAAGAGGAGGAAGCTTAAGTGTGGCTCGGGAACCTCATATCATGTTTGTCTTGTGTGAACTCAAGTGGCATCGCTCTAACAGGCATTTCACCGAACATCTCTAGTGCATATGAAGAAAAAAATACTAGCACAAACCTACACCACCTCCCACCAGAAAAAATAACAAGAGAGGGGGGAGAGGGGCTGCATATATATAGGGCCAGACCTTTTGTCCCGGTTTGAGATACAAATCGGGACAAAAGGGGGGGGGGGGGGGGCAGCGGCCGCAGACACTATTTGTCCCGGTTTGTATCTCAAACCGGGACAAAAGGTCTGGCCTATGCAGCCCCTCTTCCCCCTCTCTTGTTTTTTTTCTGGTGGGAGGTGGTGTAGGTTTGTGCTAGTTTTTTTAACAATGATTAAGTAACAATGATTAAGTAATACTAATCTTTATGCCCTATATTAACCTAAATATAGATGATTAAGTAATACTGATCTTTATGCAGAAATCAATTATTAATTCAAAAATTAAAAAAAAATTAAAAAAAATTAAAAAAATTTGAATTTCCAGCATAAACTTAAATCTTCCTGCACGATGGCACATTATATTATTATTGAATTCGAAACCTATATTAACCTAAATAACAATGATTAAGTAATGTGGATCGTTATGTAGAAATCAATTATTAATTCAAAAAAATAAAAAAATAAAATAATATGAATTTCCGGCAAAAACTTAAATCTTCCTGCACGATGGCACATTATATTATTTTTCCTTGGTCCATATCATCTTTTGCATAAATATTAATGATTAAGTAATAATAATTGTTAACACAACGGGAGCACACACCACTATATAGCTAGTCTACTCATCAACGACATTAAGACGATCGTCATTGGTATTATAGCCACGTAGACTATCCCACTTCCGTGCAATCTCGAAGCCGAGGCGAGCGTCCAGAGCGGCATACAAGACTTGCTTGTAGCTCAATGGAACGTTGCCCCAACCGAAAATTCGTAGGTCTTCTAAGTCGTCGTCGTCCTTGCCCTTTTTCTTGTCCTTCTTGTTGTTCTTCTTCTTCTCAAGTTTTGTCCCAATGATAGCATTGGAGAGAGCATAGAGACTCGGAGTAGGATTGCCAGTTGGGTTCCGACGATCCCTCTGGAGGTCGACCGCGGACGGAATAACAATTCAGTAGTAGCGCAGCATCCGCATGTCATTGTGGATAGCCACGCCGTAGAAGTTGACGGTCTCGTCACCTAAGAAATCCACGAGGAGCTGCGGCACCCCATCGGCCTTGCATATCTGGAAGACAAGAGTCTCGGACGCCACCGAGAGTTGAAGGACGGCGGCGCGCTGCCTTTTCTCGGGTGGAAGATCCCTCTGTCGACCCGGGAGAGGGTCGGTGAACTCACTGTCGAGTCCAATGCACTTGATCGGTGCGGCGTCCAGGAAGAACTTCTTCACGTCGCGGATCCACCTCTCCACGCGTGATACACGGAGGGTGACCCATACCTTGAAGTGCATATCTTATTTGATGAAGTAGTACAACCGAGACCGAGGTCGGCGCGTGAGTGGCTCCATTGTAATAGAAGAGAGAGGGATCGAGAGAGTGTGTTTTTGCAAGGATTAGAGAGAAATTTAGGTGTGCTTAAGGCCATGGATTAGTGTAGCTTTATATAGGGCGGAGAGGAAGTCCGGCGGGCAGAGAGGGAGGCCGGCGGCGGCGCAATCGAAACGGCGGCGCAATTAAACATGTATGAATCAACGCCGGCGCCTGATCATCTTCCAAAGCACAATTAAAATGGCGGCTTGATCAGCTTTCAAACACGAACCGTCGCGGGAGATTAACAGGCGCGGACTTCTAGTCCCGGTTCGAGACACGAACCGGGACAAAAGGGGGGCACCTGCCCGCAGCGCGGCCGCAGACCCCTTTTGTCCCGGTTTGTATCTCAAGCCGGGACAAAAGGGTCCTAACGACCCGGGACAAATGGGCCGCCGGTTTCGGGGCGACGTGGCCGGACCTTTAGTCGCGGGTTGAGACACGGCCGCGACTAAAGGCCCGGGCGAAAGGCCTGTTTTAGTTACTAGAACATCTACTTACACGTTTGTCTTCAAAATTCTTGCCCGCGTGGGTTGATGGCTAGTGTAGCACAGCTCTTTTTTTTTGTTGTTGCGAGAAATAATACAGTTCTTTTTGGTCGTACATATATATTACATATATATAAGACGTCTGTATCGTATACTACTACCTCTATATCATATTATAAGACGTTTTACAAAGCTAAAAGAACTTCCTAAAACGTCTTATAATACGTTACGGACGGAATAGAAGGTAGGCGCGCACTTTTCTGCGCAGATGTTTCTGTTTGGTCATATGTTCAAAGCTAGTAGCTGCATTAGCGTTGTCACCCTCACTCAAACTCTTTGACAAACATACGAGGAGAGGTAACACAATGAATGTCATCATAGTTTTTTCTACTCCCTCTGATACGGTTTAGAAGGCATGCATAAAAATTCTCTAGGAGCAAGATGATATTTGATTGGCTCTCCATCCTAGAATCAACTCTCTCTTAATTAAAATTTATTCTTGTTGATTGGTTCACAAACCTAACCATGCATGGCTCATTGGCTGTAGAGAGAAAACGGTGCGAAGAGGGTGAGACCATGGTCTAATTAAACAACATTTAATGCTAACACGCCTAAAATATGTGGAGGAGTTTTGAAATTACATGTTTTTTCAAGTGCGCCCAGTAGATTGTACCAGAGGGAGTAAAAAACAAGAATGACATCATATTAGTGTCTAAGATTAGAAAGTCATCATATTTTTGTAAGGAAAAAAATGAACATCAATGTTAGCTTCACAGCTATATGCCCCAATGTGTATGCACGTCATCGACACAGGTGCGATTAGCAGCCATTTCAACTCACCAACTGCGCGCAAATTATATGCTTCCAAAAGCATCCTTTCATAGATCAGGCCAAGGAAATCGTAGACCTATGGTAGTGGGAGCAAAGTCCCGGGACATGTCTACTTGTGGGACAACCTGCATATGCAAGTTGGGTTCATTAAAATTGGACGTATTCTATGAAAATTATACTACCAAAACAACATAGAGCGGCCATATTTCATTACACATGGCTGAAGCTCCCGAGTCCTGATACACCATAATTTACATTTAAAAAATATTAAATGAAATATGGACTTTTCTGGCTCAGAATACAGAAATCAAACACACCTTTTGGTTCTCTAATGGTCAGCAGATTTTTGCTGCACTTATTGCATCTATGTATTAGTCAGCAAAGGAATCAATATTAGAAAGTAGAATGATTAACTCATGCAAACTATTCTTTATGTTGTTGATTTCAGTACGATATTGTTTTACATACGACGTTTCATGTACGATCTGCGTACGACGATTCACGTATGTGGTAGTTATTCCTATGGACTCCGGACTCCAGCTTGCCCGGGTTAATGGTTTGCGCCTGCCTGCAAGCACCAGACCTCGGCGCGTCGCCGCTCCACCTCCTGGGCTCCATCCGGATGGAGCACAACCTCCACCTTGCGCTCCGGTGTACCAGGAGGCGGCCAGCCGCCATGATTTCTTTCCAACTCCCCAACGCTGCTGCCTAGGAGCTCGCAGCCAAGGACGTCATCGCTCAACGCATCGCCATGCTCTGCCTGAGATCGGTCTGAGGCTCTTGGGCTTGCCGTCTTGGGCTTGGATTTCGGGTAAGCAGAAAGCCGTGCGAGGCTGACACGTAGCACCGTACGAGTGTCGGATGGATTTCGTCGTACGTATAGCAGCACTCATTTGAGTCTAATGATCCAGACCGAACACAAACACATACCAAAGGACTTCCCTCTCGTGTGGACGCTCAAACACATGAACTAAACCTGCTCAGCTGGCAGGAGCATTCATCATAATATCCCACGCACTTGACTGAAAAAGGCGCAAACGACACCAACCAATTAGGATCAGATCAAGAACCATCAAGTCTTAAGATAGAAATTCCTTAACCCCATATCTCATTGTTTTTATCATAAAGTACATATGCAGTAAGACAGAAAATGAAAAATTACACCAAGGTAGGAGATAGCATAAACTAAGAAGATTGTGGAATTGGTGGATCTATATAGAATGCAAAGACGACACAAAGCTAAGACAAAATACCCATTCCAATTGATCAGCTACTGTAACACGCATCATCCATGCATGTGTCTAATTCATGTATTTATCAGACGAACATGGAATCGAAAGAAAATACTGCCCCTATTTGAGTACTCATGTACTATCACTTTTCAGAGTAATTTCTTCAGTGGTCGACATGAGCAGTTCGGAAGAAACATATATCTCTTTACAGTTAGCCATCAACCAGCTACGTACTTCTAAATTTCTAGCAACATGAACTGTATAGAACTTGACATGCCTCAAGTCTAAACCAAAGGGACTAACACACATTCATCTAATTATATAATTTCTCAAATGCAATTTATAGCTCATTAAGTACATGGCATTGGAGTATTGTAGAAGTTCAACCGTTCTGACGAAAGTACAACCAACAAAGCCCTATGTGTCTCCTCTAATGGGCTTAGAATTATCACATATATGTATTATCAACTCCGGATAGAGCAATAACAAACATTTTCGACAATCTGCAACATAAATGATGACCTCCTTGAGTAATAACAATAACTAACATGTGATGCCTTCGACGTCACATAGTTCAACTCTCTCCACATCTAGCTCTAAAGTTCATGGTCTACACACACTTATATCGAGACACATAAAGGCTAAACTCAACAGTCCACCTAGAGATGGGGCAAGCACATCATATAACCCCATCTTGCTACATAAGCTAGAAAACACCTTTTCAGCTAGACCTTTGGTCAGAATATCCGCTAGTTGGTTGGAAGTGCTCCTTGGTCAAGTTTCTCTTTGATAAAATGTCGGTCAAGTTCTATGTGCTTTGTTCTACCATGTTGAACCGGATTATGTGTTATATCTAGTGCATCCTTAATGTCACAATACATCATCAATGGTCTTGCCTGAACTAGACCCAACTTCATCAGTATGATTTATAGCCATAAGAGCATCTCCAGCCAGCCCCCCAGGAGCCCCCCAGGAGCACTTTTTATACGCCAGTGGACGAAAATCGTCCCAGTCGCGCTCCCAGGACATTGTTTTTCGCCGGATAAACGAAAAACATACGCCGGCGAACCCAAGCTGAACCCAACCACTTGGGTTTCAGCTGGGGGCGCCGGCATGATGCTTTTGCATGCAAAAGCCCCAGTGCCAGCCACCGACCGCCCTCTCTCTCCTCTCCTCTCTCTCTCCTCTCTCCTCCCTTTTCTCTTTCTTTTCTTCTCTTCCTCCCTCGCTCTGCCGCCCGACCACAGCGCAGAACCGGCCGTCAGCGCGCCCTTGCCGCGCCGCCGCTCGCCGGGCCACAGCGCAGACCCGACCACAACGCAGACCCGGCCGTCGGTGGCGGGGAGGAGGCACAGGTCAGCGGCGGCCGCGACGGGGAGGAGGCGCAGGTCAGCGGCGGCCGCGGCGTCTCTCAACTCCAGAGCATGCGCGAGGTCGGCGGCGGCTGCGGTGTCTCCTTCCTCCAGAGCGCGTGCGAGGTCGCCACGCGTCCTCTGCAATTTGTGGGGTGGGGGTGCTGCTGCGAAAACTAGACTCCCCAAGGCAAAAAAATACGCCGGTGCCCCCCCCCCCCCCCCCCCAAGTGCGCCGGCAAATCGCCCTGGGGGGCACCAACGGCTGGGTTTGCTCTAAGACTTCGCATACTCCATGAGCCATAGCTCTGAATTCTGCTTTTGTAGTGGACCTTTTCTCTCTTACTACAGAAGAGACCTCCAACAAACGTACAGTATCCTGACGTAGACCTTCTATCATCTAATGAACCAGCCCAATCAGCATTAGTATAACATTGTATTTGTAAGTTTCCACATGACTTATATAATAAACCTCGACCCGGGCACCCCTTTAAATACAGAATGACACGATTTACTGCATCCATGTGGCGAGTTTTAGGGTTATGCATTAACTGGCTCGCCATGCTTACGACAAAAGCTATATCAGGATGAGTATGTGATAAATAGATCAAGCGACCAACAAGTCTCAGATTCTGTATGTTCCCCTGGCTCACTAGTCAGTCTATGGTTTTGTTCAATTGTGTTGATGTTGTTCGACATCCAGACATACCAGCTTCTGACAATAGATCTAGAACATATTTTCTCTGAGATAAATAGATACCTCTTGAGCTTCGCCGGACTTCAATTCCAAGAAAGTACTACCTCATTTGTCCTATATCCTTGACTTCAAAGTCATTCGTCGAAAGTTGCTTCACTTTTCAATACCTTGATCATCATCTCGTGTAATAGTAATATCATCAACATAGACAATTAATATTGTCAGTTTTCTAGCACATCTCTTATAAATAAAGTACGATCAGCATTGCTCTGGCTAAAGCCAATTTCAGCATAGCTTTTCTAAACCAGTCAAACCACTCGGCGGAAGCATGGCACAAATCAGGTCAAATCCGAGCCCCTGGCCGATTGCTCTGATACCATGTTGTAACCCCCTCCAGAAAGAAACAAAATTGGATGTTAATCAACTAAGATTTGAGAGAGGATTTCACGGATCGGGTTGGACTTGAGAACAGAGAACTGGAGCAGCTTCTAGAGCTCCGTCTCTTCCTTTTTTTTTATCTCCCTTCTTTTTGCACTCTTGTCCTCCTGAACTTTACAATTTACACTTTAGTACACAACCATAACGAATATAATTTTACAACCTTTAAACTCAACAGTAGGTCTGTTATATAGTGTTAAAGAAAATAATCACTATAGAAGCTAGTTTGCATGGGGTGCATCATTGTTTCCTCTAAAGCTATTCTCCAAACTTGCCACTGAATCTGTATTAACTCCAGGTGTTTATACGTAATGATGAGAGCATTATTGCTACAACTGTCTCGAAACAGGCTTTCGTCCCACTTTATAAATAAAGCCACAAACGGCCGAATGATACAAGGTATTGAGGAAACCCTCTTATACAATAGATCAAGAATAAACAACAAAGCACAAGAAAAACCAGGACTTGCCACCGGTGACATCGTACCAAGACTGAGGGGCAAGGACTCCACGACGACACCCCCAAGAGGGCAACGACGCTACGCGCCGCCGTCGACGAGACCGCGGACAAGGGTTTTCACCCGGAGCCCTCGTGCGGAAGGTGCCCACAACGACACCCCCAAGAGGGTTGCGACACCCACATGCTTCGCCGCCGTTAGTGTTAAAATGCGGGGCTTTCGCCCGGACAACTTCGCACACGCCCGCTATCGAAACGCTCGCTGTCCCCGAGCCCGGCCTTCTGAACATGATCTAGGAGATATCATAGCCGAAACACTGCCACCACCAAGGTTTCCTGATGTCTGCTCCTCGCCACCCACATGACCAAGGAACAAGACCGTCACCACCGCCATGTTGCTCGCCGAAGAAACACCCACGCAGTCCACCTTCCGAGGCAGCCGCTCCGTTGTCCACAAACTTGAGCTCATGTCACAACCAACATCATACTGCAAGGCCGACGGAATGGGAGAGGTTGGCGAGCACAAGAACCTGTAGCTGTCAGGCCACATAGCAGCCTAGGTGAGGGGATCCGTCCTCAGCGGTGATCGCTGTACGGACGCAGCAGTAGGGCCGATCAGTCCCAGATCAGGCCCGCCTAGCCCAGATTAGCCCAGATCAGCCCCGTCGCCGCGCAGCTGTGCCCTAGCCACCGCTGCCATCCACATATAGGTTTGCACCGTCCGGAACCTCTCCACCACCGCGCGACACCGGCCGCCATGCTCAGCCGCCGTGCCCATGGACGGCGCCGCCGCTGCATCACTCCCCACAAGCCGGCCGACGGCACCACCGCTGCATCACTCCCCACAAACCGGCCCCGGCCGAACCGCGAGCCGTCGCAGGGCGCACCACCACCGCATCGCCCGCGGACAGGCCACATCGTCGCCGACGCCGTCAAGCTCGTAACCTCTCCATGGCCGCACCGTCACCACGCCTTTCTCCCACCAGAACGAGCGCGCACCGGGTAGAGAAGGCCCGTCGCCGCAGGCACAACAAGGGCTAATCCTCTCCTCTAAATGCAGTAGTTCCCATTGGAATCAAAAGTAAGACCAAACAAAGCAGTTTCTTGAGTCTAAACCGGATGATTAGGATGTAAACCATCTAGTGATAAATTAACAGAGTATCCTACATCCTTATGGTAGTACACCATCATGAATGTATAATTCACAAGACATGATGCCTATATCCATTCCCTTCTAAGGAGCAGATCTGTGTTCAGCACCAAGAATTTAATCAGAATATGTAGCAAGCACATTAAATCGTACACGAATCAACTGAGGACGGCAACATCTTGGGAAGAGTCGGTGCAATTTCAGGGACGAATTTGCCTAGAGGAGCTGTACCGCATCTTGATCTGGAGGTGGCGAGCCGCCGAGAACAAGTGCGTGGCCGTCGAGTACAGTAACGGCAACAGGGCAGAGGTGGCGAGATCTGCAGAGCGATTGGATGGGGAAGGAAAGAAGTGAAGCTTTTGTACCTTCACAGGTTTATGCTCTTGTCAATAATAGCACGGAAGAACGTAAATGCGAAGATCGAATTATACAACCTGATCAAACTGCATAAGCTCGTTAGACCGGCCAGGGAGCTCAGGCAGAGGCGAAGGCCCTAAACTTTCGCCGGCCAAACCTAGATCAGCGAAAAAACGCTGAACCCAACGAGGACCCGCCGCCAGCACCCCCGCCTCAAACCGGCTCAATACGCAGACCCCCCAACAAGAAGACCCGCAGAAGGGACACGTCTAGCGAGCGCAGCGGCGCTGGATGGGTGTGTACCGAGCGCACCTTCTAAAAACGGAAAGGATAGACTCGTTGCTTAACACGGTTTCCGAAAATAGCAAAGCATGGTGCATCTACTTCGGCTCATAGGTGCATTTACACCCACTATCGAAAAACGAAATTTAAAATATTAAAAAAATTCAAACAAAAAATTTAGGTGTACATATGAACATTCTATGTTCGTAGAAAAAAATTGGGATGAAAAAAAAAATTGTGTCCGGTGTAAAAAAGACAAATCCCCGGCGTTGTAAAATGACTTTGTACGTAATATTATTTTGTCTTTTATACCGGTCATGCAAAATGTCTTTTCGATTCGAAACTTTTTTGCACGGATAGACATTTTTCATATGAACACCCGAAATTTTTTTAAATTTTTTTTGACATTTTAAAATACGTTAAAAATGCATTTTGCACATCTACACCCGTGAACCAAAACATCATGTCCTGGTTGGGAAACCCACTTCGGCTCATAGGTGCATCTACACCCACTATTTAAACAACGAATTTTAAAATATCAAAAAACTCAAACAAAAATTTCGGGTGTATATATGGACATTCTATGTTCGTACAAAAAAAATCGGGATGAAAAAATATTTTTTGTGTCCGGTGTAAAAAAGATAAATCCCCGGTCTTGCAAAATGACTTTGTACGTAATATTATTGTCTTTTTTATTCCGGCCACTCAAAATGTCTTTTCGATGCGAAACTTTTTTTGCACGGATAGACATTTTTCATATGAACACCCAAAATTTTTTTTTTTTGAATTTTTTGACATTTTAAAATACGTAAAAAATGCATTTTTGCACAACGGGTTCATCTACACCCGTAAACCAAAACATCATGTCCCTCACACGCTCTCTCTGTATATCTCCACCGCGTGCGTGGTACTGACTGTCCTTTACATGTGCTTAATAAACTTTTCTATGCTGTTGTTTGGTTACAGAGAAACAGTCAGTAGAGCATGGACGATGATCTTCGTATTGCAGCCACTCAGCTTGCAATCTCATGCATCTTCGGCCAGGTAACTAAAACGATCTCTCCGATTTTTTTTTTTGAATAAATTAAAGGGATCTCTCCCCGCTTTCTATTAATAGAAAACCAAGTTGTACAAGGTTTTGACCACCAAAACACAGCCACCACCAGAGTAGGCAAGTATGCCAACATTCCCCCAGCAGGAACAAACAACGGAGAAAAGTGAACTAAATCTACACATAGCAATCCAGAAATTCAGCCCCCCAGCCTCGGCCTCCATGCGTTCCAGCCCTTCTCTCCCTTGAAGAGTTCATCAGCGACCCGCTCCAGCAATTTTGCGCCGTTTGTAGCTCCAGCTTTGCGTCCTCCGATACCTGTAGATTTGCCCACCAGTCAATCCAATAACAAATACGACGAACAACTTCTATTGGCTCAGAAGGCCATTTTTTCTCGAAACATGCTAAGTTCCTTGTTTTCCAAATCCCCCACAATACTGCTGCAACACCCACAGCCATTTTTTTCTTCATTTTCTTACCAAAACTATCCAGCCAACCTGTTAGACAGCTTTGAGTGTCTACAGCCTGACAGTTAACTCCAACAGCCACACTAACAGTATTCCACACATACCTCGCCAACGGACATCTAAAGAAAAGGTGATCAATGCTCTCGTCCTGTCCACAAAATAAACAGGATTTTTCGCACACTCCTCCTCTCTTTAGCAGCACATCTCTGGTAAGTATGCTTTTTTTAAGGACCAACCAAATGAAAGTTTTGACTCTTAAAGGGATCTTAATCTTCCACATAAACTTGTAGGGAACCTCAGCTACAGTTTGCATTGCGGAATAGAAAGATTTCACAGAAAACACTCGAGAGGATGATAAGAGCCACACCAGCTTGTCTTCCCTATCAGTCAGACGAACCGACTCACAGGAGGATAAGAGTTGAGTCCACTCCTCTTGTTTGGGACCCACTAACGCTCTTCTAAAAGATAGGGCATCAGTGCCATCTCCAAAAACTCTCTGAACCGTTATGTTCCGATTGTTAGTAATATTGTATAATCTAGGAAATAGATTCGCAAAACAGGTATCTAGAGCCAATTATCCTCTCAGAATCTAGTTTTTGCTCCATTCCCAATCTCAAACTTACAACATGAAAGAAACAAAGGTTTTATTTCCATCAACCCTTGCCAGAAGTGGGAGTCTCCATTTTTGCTAGAGCAACAACCAAAAGTGGTATTCTTAAGGTATTTGTTCTGCAACAGAGTCTGCCACACCCCTTTTTCATTAAACAGTTTCCACAACCATTTTCCCAATAAAGCGATGTTCATAATTTCTAAGTCCAATACATCTAGCCCTCCCTGGTCTTTTGGTTGACAAACCGTCTTCCAGTTGACCAGGTGGTATTTCTTTTTTTCTCTTTTCCCACTCCAAAGAAAACCCGCCCTCAGCTTATCGAAGTACTTTCTTTTATCAACAGGCATCCTGTAGAAAGAGAGCATGTAAAGAAGGGTGCTAGAGAGAGATGTATTTATCAGTAGAGTTCTCCCACCTATTGATAATTTTTTTCCCATTCCAACATCCTAATTTTTTCTCCATTTTCTCTCCAAAGGGTCCCAATCACTATTTTTCAGTCTAACTTCATCAATCGGCACTCCAAGATATTTCATAGGCAATTCTCCTACTTGGCAAGTGAAAATCTCTTCATAACTCTCCTTTCTATCAATGGCAGCGCCCATACAATAAACCTCACTCTTGCGGAAGTTTATTTTTAGGCCTGACATTTGCTCGAGAGACATAAAATAATTTTCAGATTTCTAGCATATTCTAAATTTTCCTGTAAAAGAAGGATCGTGTCGTCTGCATATTGCAGAATAGACACACCCTTCTCTAACAAGTGACAAGATAGTCCGCCTATCAAACCATTCTCCATTGATCTTTCAATCATTATAGCCAACACATCACTCGCAAGGTCGAAAAGTAGCGGCGACAGGGGGTCTCCTTGCCGCAGCCCTTGATGAGTGCAGAAGTAAGGTCCCACCTCATCATTTATTTTTATACCAACTTTCCCTCCAGAAACTATATGCATGACCATATCATTGAATTTGTGTGGAAAGCCTTTTATTTCCAACACTTGCAGCAAGAAAGGCCACTTAATTTTATCAAAAGCTTTTTCAAAGTCGATCTTAAACAGGACCCAAGCCATTTTTTTCACATGTAAATCATTTAATGTTTCATGAAGGACCACAACCCCCTCATAATGTACCTATCTTTGATAAAAGCGGTTTGGGAGGATTTAATCACCTTCCCAACACCACCGAGTTCAGTCTGTTAACTAGCATTTTTGTAATTATCTTGAACACCACATTTAGAAGACATATGGGTCCAAACTTCTGGATTTTATCAGCATTAGCCCCTTTAGGAACTAAAGTGACCACACCATAATTTAGCCTATCGATGTTAATTTTGTCATCAAAAAAATCATTCACTAGAGCAAACAAGTCATGATGGATTAATCCCCAGAATTTCTGATAGAAATCCGCATTAAATCCATCAGGACCTGCCGCTTTATTTTTCTCCATTCCAAACACTGCATTTTTTTAGCTCCTCTAAGCTGAAACGTTTGCAGAGACCTTCTCTATCCAAAGTCCCAAATCTATTCACCCCATTGCCACTTATAAAAATCTAGTTGTAATCAAATCTTCCAAATAGACCTTTGTAGAAGTTTGTAATATAATTTTTCAGGTTCTCCTGTCCTTCCACCACCCCATCCTCCTGGTGTAGACAAACAATTCTATTTCTTCGCCTCCTCCCATTTGCTTTAGAGTGGTAGTATTTAGTATTGTCATCACCTTCTAACAATTCTTTTTCCCTAGATCTTTGCAACCATTTAACCTCCTCTTCTTTAAGAATGGTTTTAAGTTCCTGGCGACACAACTGTAAATACTCCCAGTCCAGGGCAGTAAGTCCATTTGCCTCGCTTAACTTATCTAACCTATCGAATTCACCAGTCAAAAACACCTTCTGTTTTTTCCTTTCACTTTCCCAATTGATATTCCACCCTTTTAATTGTTTCCTTAATTTTCTCCCTTTCATTTGCCATATATCTAAACTATTTTTCCCAGTGAGATTCTGACTCCACACTTTGGTGACAGTCTCTTCTAGGTCAGGTCTAAGAAACCAGCAATTTTCAAACTTAAATTGTCTCGGAGTTCTCAACACCTCCCCTGTTGAAAGTAGTAGGGGGGTGTGGTCTGATAGTTCCCTTGTAAGCGCAGTAACCATCACTAGTGGAAATTTTTCTTCCCAAGCCGGTGAGACCAAAAACCTGTCCAATAGTTCATATGTCGGATCCTTATGATTGTTTGACCAGGTATATTGTCTCCCACTTAACTGTAATTCCATAAGTTCCCCTTGCGCGATAATAGAATTGAAAAGAACACTCCATCTGTTATAGCCCCCAGGTTTGTTCTTGTCACTTGACCTCCTCGTAAGATTGAAATCACCAGCTATCACTGTTGGAACTTGTGATTCCTTGATGATATGCACTAGCTCCACCAGGAATTTTGCTTTACCCGTAACTTGTGCGTCACCATAGACAATCACAAGGTTCCAAGTGAAGTCATCCAGTTTACTGTGAACGAGAACTCTACAAAAGTAGTCCCCTGTTTCTTTTTCTAAAATCCCCAACGTGTCAGTGTTCACCCCCAACAGGATCCCCCCTGATCTACCTCTTGCTGGTGTCCAGACCCAATCAAAGGCAATATCTCCCCCAATCGACAAAAGCATTGCGGGGGAGAAATCTTGTCTGATTGTTTCCTGAATACCAACAAAGTCAAGCTTGTGCTTAACTGCAATTTCACAGATAAAATCCCTTTTATTCTTGTCACCTAACCCCCTAGAATTCCAGATAAGGCCGTTTAACTTTTTTTCTTTTTCTTCCTGCCTCTTCTCAACACAGTCCTGACTGGTGACTTGACAGAGTAAACCTCATTTGAGTGTTTACTCGCCAAAGTCCCATCTAAACCTGTCGCACAGAAGTTCAGCAAGTTTATATTTCCCAATTCTTTATCCATATCATCTTGATTGGACATGAGTAAATCTTTCAGTATTTTATCTACATCACTAGGAAGTAGATTAGTACTGACAGGCTCCTCAATCTTATCTTTACTTTTCACTCTCTCTCTGTACATAGCATATCTAGCCTGTTCTTGCAACCGAATTAAATCTAAATTATGTTCCACCATTTCCAACGAAGTACCAAGATCCACCCCTATCAAACTAGCAATTTCTAGCATCGAAGCATTGTCAGTATTTAAGACAGTAGGTAGATCAGGACAAGTACCTTCATCTTTATCAGTTGTTTTTGCTTTGTAATTCTTGGCTTTCTCCAGGATAGACACATCATCAGGATTTTTGGAGGCCAGCCTGCTGCTGAATCTCTGCTCTTGAGTTGCCCCCATCCCAATAGCCCTAACTTTCTCTGAAAAACTATCAGTTTGTGATGCATCCAGGTCTCCATCTGTCTCTTTCATCTGAAAGGTGCACACTGTCTTCTTCCATCTTCTCAGGGTCCTCATCAGCAGTCCCATTTTCACCTGTTTTTTCCATTAGTGATTCTTTTGATGATTCTTTATCTAACTGTGGCATTAAAACCCTCCCAGTTTTTTGTATGTTTATTCTGATGTCTTCCTCATCCTGTTCTTTCAAGCTTCTCTCTCCTCTAACGCAATCCTGGTCTTGGTGCTGGCCACAATGTTGTTCACAGCTTGGACAAGCTGCCCTGAAGGAGAGGGAGCAGATCCATTGCCTTTCTGTCTTTTTGGATCCCTGTCATTAGTCTCCTCAGGCTGGCTGTCCATAATATCTTCAAAGTCTTGTAAAAGATCTTCTTCACCTCTGTCCCATCCCATTTCCACAATCTCATCCAGCTGAAAGTAAATCTTGTAGTAGTGCAGCTTGGGGGTAGACACCTGTGTCCATTTTGGAATTTTGAGGTGGTTTACCACTCCAACTTTCAGTCTAACCTGTCCTGTTTCTTTCATATGCTTCATATCTGCTTCAATATGCTGACCCAGAGAGAGAGAGAGTGTGCGTGTGCGTGTGCGTGTGCGTGTGCGTGTGCGTGTGTGTGTGTGTGATGCAGAGAGAGAGAGAGGGAGGGAGGACAAGGAAGAGGGGGTGGCGTCATTATATGTAAATAGGAGAGGTTGCTATGCTCAGGGCAGAGGCGTGTGATGCAGAGAGAGAGAGACGGAGTTGTCAGGGTAGGTGTATGCACAGAAGGAAGAGGAGTGTGGAAAGAGGCTGGGTGCAAGGGCAGGGACGCTTGCCTTGCCGAGGCAGAGGAGTAGAGGTCTACCAGTGTGAGGGCCGCCTCTCCCGATTCTTCGGGGCGGGGTATTTCCATGGAAGCGGACGAGGGAGCGAGAAGACGGGCCAGCGAGAGAGACAAGAGAAAAACGCTTCGGCCCGAAAGCAGGCAAATGTCGAGCTCCAACCCAAGACATGCGGGAACGGGCTGCGCGAGCCAAAAAGAAATCAACACCTCAATATTCCTCCCGAATACACATTACTCAATATTATAGCTGGTCATATGGGCGGCCCGGCCGCGGACCCTATACCCCGCGTACCGCGGAGCTAACATAGCTCCGCGTACCCCCCGGTCGCGGATGGGCCGGCCCATTAAGAGCGAATCCGGGTTTTTTCACTTTTTTTTCGTTTCTTTCTCCTTTTTCTTTTTTCTTTTTTTCGTTTCTTTGTTTCTTTTTTTTGTTTTTCTTCTTTGCATTTCTTCTTTTTTCCGTTTTATTATTTCTTTTTATGTTTATTTTCTTTTTTCCTTTTTTGTCTTCTGTCTTTTTTGAGTTTAGATTTTAGTTTTTTGTTCAAATAATAAAAATGTTTTTATTGAGAAATTGTTTATAAAAACATTTTCTTCTTATAGTATAAAAAGAAAAGAAAAAATAAAATAAAACAAACAATAAATAAGAAAAAACGAGCGTACCTGTGAAGTTTTTTGGGCCGGCCCATTTCTCGCGCAGTGGGTGCGCGGCGCTATCCTACCTCCGCGTAAGGCGGGGTATACGGGCACCCCGGCCCGGCACAGCACGCTACAGTGCCCGGACCGGCACTATAAGGGCCCGGCCCGTTAGGAACAAATAGTATACGTGTCGTGTCGGGCCGGCCCACGGGTCGCGATCTCAGGTGAGGCACGGCCCATCGGCACTAATACGGTCCGACGGGCTGCGTTAAGCACTATTGACCTCCATCGAATAAGCACGCGCCGCTCTCCTCGCCGATGTCGCCACACGTCGCCGACGCGACCGCCAATCACCCCATAAGCACGCGCCTCCTGGACTCCTCCTCCCAAGTCCCAACTCACACCACCACTCCTTCCAGCCCTCCTCACCACCACCACGCGCTGCAAGCAGCCATGGCGACCTCGTACTACGCCAGGTCCAGCTCCACCGACGAGCTGGGCGCCTTCGAGGAGTTTGACCCCACACCCTACGGTGGCGGCTACGACCTCTTCGTCACCTTCGGCCGGCCTCTCCCGCCCTCCGACGAGACCTGCTACCCCTGCTCTGCCTCCTCCACCTCCTACGACGCGCCCCACTACGCTGCCGAGGAGCCCTCCCCCTACGGCCACCAGAAGAAGGCCAAGCCCAACTATGGCTTCCGCCCCCAGGACGAGCAGCAGCAGCCCTCCTACGACCATTCTATCTTACAAAAAAAAACTACTCGTACCGTGCTAGGCCAGCCCACAGGACGGAAAACGGAGTCGGGCACGAGCACTACCGGACCCATGCCGTGCCTCGGTCCGATTAGCATGGGCCGTGCCCTTAACGGGTCGTGCCGGAAGTTTCGTGCCATGGGCCAGCCCGTGAAAACGGCATGTTTGGCCAGCTATACTCAATATCCAGGCCACCCAAACGCATGGAACTCGGAATATTCGGGTCTAGGCAATACCAATATCTAATTTCAAGTCCAAATGCAAACATCCAAACGGAGCATAACTGATCAACAATTCACATATTTTAATTTAAGTGTCTTGATGCATCGAATTTCATTAAGCCAAACAACTACCTAAGTAACTACGTAAGTATGTAAGGACACATTAAAGAGAGTGGCGTTTTGGAACCCATGGTGCACATTACTTGTTTTTGTTAAAAAAAAATAGAATTTTGGGTCCACATTCTTATATACAATAATGAAAAATAAATTATTTTTATTTTCATATGTCTCTTTTAGATATAGAAGTTGTTGTTGTTTGTATACATCTAGTCAAGAGTCTGACCATGTCTTCTTATCCGGGTTCATCTACACTGTGGTTGCTACACAGAAGCCAGGCCTGGCAGAAATACTACCGTTAGCTATGGGGAGGATGAGGTGGCCTGCACTTAAAGCGAAGGTCAGCTTGGACATAAATAAGCAGTTTGTAATATTTTACCATGCTTGTGATACAAACTCAGACCTGACCTGCTGTGACCATTTCTTGCTGCAGCTGGAAGAAGAGCGTAAAAATATCGGAGTTGAGCTTGACACAAATAAGACAGAACTTAAAGAAGAGCGAGAGCGCCTACATTTACTTGAGCTGGAGGTGTGTGCGTTGCTAGAAACCTGAAAGACTATCCTTGAAAAAACCTGAAAGACAAAACATATTAACTATGCTAAACTTAACAATCACTACTCTGCAGAATGGCAAACTGAAACAGGACCTGAGCCGTGTTACCCACTCGCGTGAGGACGTGCTCCGGGGGATAGAAGATCTCGAAAAGGTTCAACAAAGGGAGAAAGAAAAACTCAAAAGTCAAGGAGACGAGCTCCGCCGACTAGAAGCATTGGAATCAGTTAATAAAGAGTTCCGTCAGTGGGTTGAGAATGAAGCTTTCTACACCTTTACCGAGTTTCAGCCATCAGAAATAGACACGGCAATCGAAGGGCAAGAGGCCTTTGCACGCGGAGGCTATGGCAATGTATACAGGGCTGAACTTGGTAACATAACTGTTGCTATAAAAGTCCCCATAAAGGAGAGCGATCAGCAAGAAAATTTGGCTTTCGACAAAGAGGTTAGTACTACGTACATTATGTCCGTATATCACTGAACACTAGTATACACGTTTATTTAGAAATCGGAATGAAAGTAACTTCTTCAATGCTTGAACTATAGAAAGCGAATGAGTCGTCACAGAGTGTTTAGAAAGTCAATTATGATGGTTTTCCCCCCAACGGACTAACCTCTTTCCTTTAGTTGCTCAACGGAAATAACTTGTACTCACAAAGCAAAGGAATACTTTTTCCTGAGTCTGTATGTGTTTTTTTACTTCTTTTATTTTTTTCCTTGTTACCACCCACGGGTGCACACTGTATGTTTTTTTCTACCTGCTAATCAACGGAAGCCAGCAATTTGCTGGAACTTTCAAAAAAAAAACAAAGCAAAGGAATACAAGAACAAGGTAGCACGGTGATCAACCTCGGTAAAACCTGCCAACGCTATCACCACTCTCCTACCAACGAGTATATATTACAGACCGGACAAAGTTCAGGAAACCAGAAGAACAACCCACTAACCACAACAAGAAAAACAACAATCAACCTTCAGTGTTCATCAGCCTCCCAACACTTCACATTGGCCTTGCAGAAGCATCTGCTTGTCTCCGGCCACCCCTCAGCCTTTTGCAGCAGTTGATCAGCACCTGTACCGATAACGTCCATGTCTTCTTCCTTGTAAATATCTGCCCAATATTTCAGAAAAGATCCCACACTGAAGACGGTCAACATAGGAAATCTGAGTCTGTATTTGTGAAAGGTTAGTTTGTTTCTCGTTATCCATAGAGATTAGAGACCAACCGACAGCAGCGACGAGTAAAGTGCAAAATTTCCTTCCCCCACGCCAAAACGCATAGAACCATGCAAAACATGGCCAAATGGTTTTAGCACAAGTTTCAGTTCTGACTTCTGAAAACAGCTCCAATAATGTCCCAGACCACTTTTGCAGAAGAACATGTAAACACAACTGGTCAATGAAGTTAAGCATGCTGTTGCCCCCAAAAATAAAACCACATCCGCATGTGTTGTTCTTAGCTACCGCGTTAGCCAGTAGTGACGCTCGACTAGTGGAAAGAGGAATACGGGGAATTCGTCCTTAAGAATTGCATGTACCGAACCAGTTCACTCTAAATATGGACTGTCTATGATACCATGTAGAAATGCTTGACAGATCATCAAAAAGCAACAGCTGATTGGGAGAAGAGAGCAATACATTTATGAGTGTATACATTTATAACTGAACACCCCCCAAGGATCAAGCCCACGTAGATGAATACAGATTTGAGTCTAGCCACCTATATAATCTTCATTAGCGTTATAGATTCAAGATGTACGTCTACACACCCCGTGGGTTCACCTGGCACGGTGATTTTTTCCAAAAACTAAACGCAAGTTTGAGAAAACAAAAATCGTTTCTCTATCTGAATGTAACTTTGTATTGTCTTTCGGCTGTGTGCATCCGTAGTAGCTTTGGTTATTGCGTTGTTGCAGAGTCTGGGTGTATTTTGTATCTCCGCGATATTAATATACACTCTTTATCTAAAAAAATCTGAATGTAAATTCTGGAATTGCAGGTTGAAATCCTCAAGAGAATTCGGCATCCAAACCTGGTCCTCCTCATAGGTGCATGCCGCGAGAAATTCGCACTTGTTTACGAATACTTACCTATGGGCACACTGGAAGAACGCCTAGATAACTTGGGATCTTTCCCATGGGAAGAAAGGGTCAGGGTAGCAGCTAGCATATGCTCTGCTCTGGTGTTTCTCCACAATACCGAGCCTAATCCGATTGCTCATGGTGATCTTAAACCAAGCAACGTCCTCTTTGATGCAGAAAATGTGTGCAAGCTTGGCGACTTTGGCATTTCCCGTATGTTACAGTATACCAACGACACAATAACGCCGTACCACCTCACGGATAAAGCCAAGGGTACTCCTTCCTACATGGACCCGGAATTCCTGGGCAATTGCATATTGACACCCCAGGCAGATGTATTTGCCTTGGGTATCATTTTACTGCAGCTAGTTACAGGGAAAGGTGCAATGAATCTAAGAGATCACATACTTGATAAGTTGGTAGATGTTGAGTTCGTGGGAAAAAACCTCGAGAAGCAAAGGGAAGAGTTGGTACTATCAAACATTGTGGATGAAAAGTTGGGTCTTAATTGGCCGTCTGAAGATGTTGTGAAGATGATATCGCTGGGCATAAGCTGCAGCCAGCGGGGAAGGAAACAACGGCCAGACCTGGCAACTGAAGTCTGGAGTGTGATCCGGTCAATGAACTCTTCAATTTCTGATCAAGGCTTGCACGAGTGAGTTATATTTCTTGGTTTACTGTAGAACAAATTGTATTTGTTAGTTTTCAGTGGACAAGATAATACCAATCGTGCTATTTTCGTGATAAGAACTGTGTAGAGTGGGTCTTGCAAACGTGGTATTTGTGAAAGATATTTATTTGCGAAGTTGAATCTCCAGCCTCAGTTTGCTAAGTTATACTATTGCTGATATTTTTTATGAATAAGTTATATTTTTTTCAAAAAGAAAATTTACCCTGGCATCTATATTGTATATACTAGCACAATACCCGTGCGTTGCTACGGTTTGATTTTTCTTTGACATGACCTAGTCTTATGTAGCACTTGTCGCATAGAATACTCGATCTCAAAGTCGGTTGACCCACGTAACCCTAACCTCAGTTCGCCCTTTCCCCACTCTCTTCTTCAGCAGGGAAAAAGGGGCATCTTCTATTCTTATAGAAGACCTAACTGAATTAAAAGAAAGCTATCGTGTCGGTTTGCACCGATATTCTGATGGACTTTCTAATGCTCAAGCTCTATATTCAATGATCCATATTTCTTTAATTTCTCATATCTACCAAATTGATATACCCAACCGTCAACACACACGCACACTAATATATATTGATATAACAGATAGAAATACTATAAAGATAAATCATTAACAATTCAAAATATGTTTTGATTTGATCTACTATTAGTTCTAATCTTTAATTTTGGACGCGACTACATACCGACCGTTGTATCGTTAGCGCTAACCATAGAACGTCAGCTGGTCCCGACAGTGACACTTCCCCCCTGGTTCCTACGCTAGCCAGCCTGGCACCCCGACAGCAACGTGCGCGTCCCCAGCGCGCGAAAATGATCACGCCGAACCAGCTGCCGCCAGCTCCAGAAAGGAAAAGTAATTCTTTCCTTTCCCTGAAGGATACCACGCACCGCCCAAATCCAAAACCACCACCTGTCGACGTCCTCTTCCTCCCCTCTAAAGGACGCACCAGGACGGCCATGGAAGCTCGAGGTTCATCAGATTCCACGATCCACAGAAGTTACCCACCCACCTAATCAAGCTTTACCCACCTAGATCACGCAAGTTACCCCTCCCTACTCTCAGGATCAAGCTTTACCCATCAGATTCCTATATCCACAGAAGTTACCCACCCGATTCTTACTCCTTTTACATGTCATCTGCACATGGATTTGTAGCCGACAGATCCTAAGGCTCAACAGGTCCCTAGATTTCCCGAAAGTTACCCACCCACCTAAGCAACAGTTACCCACCCAAGAACACAGAATTTACCCATACAAAATTCTTGGTCCTCCTACATGGCATCTGCAGGTGGCTGTGCAGCCCACAAAACCTGAGAAGAACAAGGACAATATCCCTCCCCTAACACAAGACAGATCATTAGGTATACCCCCACCCTCTCTTACCCTTCTATTATCTCCTTACTATCAATAAAAATTCAGAACAGCAAAATTCAGAATATGAAAACAAAACACAAAAAATAGTCTACACATCATGTTAAATTGACATATACAAAAGGAAATTATGTGGACTGTGGAAAAAATTTAGCAATCTCACTACATGAAGAAAAAAACATGAACAACTATGTTTACTCCTTATTTGTGGTCGTATGCAAACTATTTCTTACTGTGAGCACTCTGCAAAAAGTTTATGTTCTGCCCCATTCTGATCTGCAGGGTCAACAAGCTGTTGCAAACCTGCATATGTAACAAAAGTAATCTCATTAGAAAATCAGTGACCGCAAAATATAGTTACCCAGTAGGGAACATACAAGTTACCCACTAGGAAGCATACAAGTTACCCACCAGGAAAACATGTAAGTTACCCACCAGACTAACCTACAAGTTACCCACCAGTAAACATGAAGTTACCCACCAGTAAACATTAAGTTACCCACCAGGTTGCATACAAGTTACCCACCCCCCTAGTAAAAATACATAACCATGCAAGTTAAGACGATTTCCTATGTGTCTGACATGATACATCATTTTGATTTGTAGGGGGAGAAGGCATGGATATTGATCATAATTTGGGAGCAAATCAGGGGACGCAACAAGATGATGATGACAAAGTCTCACAAGCACGTAGACATGAGCATGTATCTAACACAGGTCCACATCCATGCATTTGAAATGAAAATTACCCCCATGAAGGATGTAAGTTACCCACTGGACATCACAAAAGTTACCCACTAGTCAAATAATTCAAAAAGGTTCCCCAATATGTGTATTGTATAGGTTACCCACCACAAAGCATATAAGTTACCCAGGATAAACCATATAAGTTACCCACAAGATAGATGATGCAAAATTTCTCGTAAAAAATGATATTGGCTGATATTTTTCTCATACAATATGATATTCCAGGTGATATGTCTAATCAAGTGCCTACTGGGACAGAAAGCATGGAGTATATGGGGCAGGATGATGGACATGCAGCAGCTACTGGTGAAACAATCCAAGATATAACTGAGAACACAACTAGGACACATGAAGAAGGTTTGAATGATGGTACAACTGATGCAAACTCCACACCAACACCGCCATCAGCTGAAATGCGCTACGACAGTTTAGAATCAGCAAAAGAACACTACAGGGCTTATGCAGAGATTAAGGGGTTCACTGACAGGGTAGACTGGTTCAGGAAAAATGTTGAAGATGATGTAGCCAGAGTATACCTTGTTTGCACAAAATCAGGCAAACCTTATGTTGAAAAAGAGGACACACTGAATCCAAAATTAGTTGTGAAGAAGAGAAAAAGGAACACGTATCCAAGGACTGGATGCAAAGCCCATGTGTATATTAAGAAGAAGGGAGCCTAGTGGCATGTCGCAAGCTCCTCAGATGAACACAATCATCCGCTGATCATAAAACCTTCGCTGACAAAGTTTCTTCGTGCGCACCGGAACATACCAGATTAGGAGAAGGTGTTCTGAGGATGTTGCACACCTGCAACATACCTACATGCTGGCAGATGCAACTGATGGCAAAGTTTTACGGGAAACTTGAGAACGTTCCATACATAGCTAAAGATGTGGCGAACCTGCGAGCTTCTTTTCGCCGTGAAGGCAATCACCATGACATGCATGCAAGACACCATTGCATACTTGGACAAAATGAGGTATGAAGACAAAGATTTTTTTCTACAAGATAGCTTGATGAGGAAGACAAGGTTGAGAACTTATTCTGGATAGACGGTGCATCACGTCGCGCATACAAGGCGTACTCTAACTATATCTCATTCAACACTACCTAACTCACATACCGGTACAAGATGCCATGTGCCCCCATTTATCTGTATAAACAACCATGGACAATCCGTGTAGTTTGGTTGTGCTTTCTTGCGAAATGAACTTAGTACAAGCTTTGTGTGGCTATTCAAAGTGTTTCTAGAAGCAATGGACGACGTAGCGCCAAGGAATATAATTACAGATCAGGATTTCGCAATGCTCTCAACAATCAACAAAGTTTTCCCAGATGCCGTCCATAGGAACTGCAGATGGCATGTAATGCAAAACGCGACAGAAAGACTTGGGTCTTTCATGGCCAAACACCCAGAACTACTCGCTGCATTCAACACATTCGTGAACAACAGCCTCACACCCGCAAGAATTTGAGGAAAGTTGGATGTCAATGCTTGATTTGTATGGAGTGCGCGACAAGGTGGATCTGCATGCGCTTTGGGAGTACAGAAAATTTTGGGTGCTGGCATACTTCATGCATGATTTTTTCCCCTTCCAGCAGACAACAGCGAGAAGTGAAGGCTTCAACGCAGTCCTCAAACGATATATAAACCCAATACAAGACAAAATTTGGAATGCCGAGAACAAAGCAGAGGCAGAAACAGCTTTGACTGATCCTGATTGGTGGTGTCACAACCCTATCGAGCTGCAGATGGCAAAAGCATACGCGAGGAACATCTTCAACTGATTTCAGAGGGAGATGAGGGAGATCCTATCGTATAGCTGCAGGCACCTGGTATGCTACCAGTTCGAACTGAGCATGATAGGTAGACATGTTCCGTACTACGGATACAGAAGCTACAATGTGATTGCAAACTGGGAGGATGGTATTTACTCGTGCAACTGCTGCAAGTTCGAACTAGACGGTATGCTGTGCTTCCATGTCATAAAGGTGATGATACAAATTGGAGTGTATGAAATCCCACAAGCGTACATACTAAAAAGGTGGAGCCGGGACGCAGAATCGTTCCTAGGAGAACCAGATGGCAGAGATCATGAACCAAACTGAGGCGTGCCAGAAGAAGCAAGGGCTATGATGGTATTTGCATCGCTGAGGGACGATTTAGAAAGGTTGCAAATGTAGGGTGTAGGTCTGAAGATGGAAGAAAGATACTTAGGACGCACCTGAAGGCTATGAAACAAGAAATTGATGTGATAATAAGAAGGGAAGAAAAGAAAGCAATAGAAGCTGGACATGTAGCCGTGACTATGCCCTCATCTAGCGCTCCCACCGTGCCACCTGTGATAGCAGAACAATTTGGCAAGCGACGGGCAAGCAGTAACCCTACAGCTGTACCCACGGAAGTGCCTCAGGATCTCATGTGTCGTCAACTGGACATATACAGAACCCACCCGTGTCAAGCACAAGAGGTCGACCGCGAGAAAAGGCAAATAAAGCTCCGCTCGATCTTGCTACAAAGAAACTGAGGAATGCAGCTTTTGCGATTCAACAGAGCATACCATACGCAAATGCACAGAAAAACTGAAAATGTTGGGCTACAAGCCGTAGAAAAAATCAGATATGGTGTTGTATGCTGTTTTCCATCAATATGGTGAAATTATGTTATCATACATTGTAATGCATGTGTGGTGTCAAATACTTATTAGTGCTTGTATGATTTTAATATGTGTCATTGAGAAATTTATAAAATTTGTTTCTCTGACATGTGTGCATCCATGTAAAGTTAATCCTACATGCAAAGCAATTAGTTACCCACCATTTGTTACGAAGCTACCCACGATTTTTGTATGAAGTTACCCTTGGTTTGTAACTAAAGTGACCATGTCTCTACTAATTACGTTACCAACTGTTAACCGTACATAAAAATTGCCTGATGATAGGGCTTACAAGCATAATTACATCAGAAAAAGTTTTTGTCCAGCAGATACCTCCAACACGAAAGCTTATTTCCCGGATGCTCCAACCACAAAGATGTTAGCACCTTCCTTAGTGCTGGAATCACATCTTGAGATATAGTAGGCACCACGCTGCCATTCCATAGTTCGAGGAACTTGAGCATGAAAAATACGCAATCAGTCCTGAAAAAATGAACGATTATGAAACACAATAATCAGCTGACCATAATTAGATATAACAGAAAAAATCTTACTCCCAAAACCCCTGGAATATACAAAAAATAACGGGAAATAGATATGATAGTGTGCTCGAAAGAACACTAACCCATTAGTCTGCTTTGGTACAGGGATGTACATCAACTCAAAGTCATCAATCTGTATCTGGAGTCAGAATAATTAATCCAGTACATTTCTTTGATTGCGTCTATTAGCTTATTAGCATGTTCGATCAGTCCAACGTCATCATCACCATGTAAAGAGTCAAGCACCTCGAACCTTTTGGCAGAAAAGTTTACTGAGAGCATGTACCAATGGCCAATAGGTTTCTTCTTCAAAGTGCCAATATTCTGAAGAACAGGGAAGGAAAGCTGCAACAAGAAAAAAATCATGCTGAAGAAAGTTTCCAACTGTCATAAAATAGATTGTATGAAAAATTGGCCATGATAGTATGAAGTAGTTACCAACCAACTATAGTTACCCACAGAAAGGTTATGACTAAAACTTCTGTCATGCTACCCACAAAAAACATGGAAGTTAACCAGGAGGATGCATAGAAAGTTACAAACCATAAAAGCAGACAAGTTACCCTAAACCACTAAGAAAGGGAAATTCCATTTGTACTTAATTATATATTAAAGGAGACAACAGGAACATACCAAATCTTTGTGGCTGAGCTGGCATGAGATATCTTTCCTAAAGTGCTTTTTCAAAACATTTGTGTTGAATTTTCATTCAAGCAGGTACGCCGTCACGATATAGGGAAATATCACCTTCTTTTCACCTGAGTATTCTCGTAGGACAGATATACCAATGTCAACAACGGTATTTGATAGCTCGCCGCCTGGCTTCATGCTATCAACAAGTTCGCCCATGGTTACCCACATTGGATCTATGTGCAGAATTCTTGTGCTGACAAACAACAAAAAAATATGGATCAGTTTTGATAAGCTTAAACCCGATGAGTAGCATGAAACTTACCCCCCCCCCCCCCCATAGAAAAAGAAATATCATATAAGTTACCCATATAAATAGCATGTAAGCTACCCACCAACTAGAAAAAAAAGTTACCCACCAGACATTATACAAGTTACCCACCAGCTAGCAATAAAGTTACCCAAAAAAAAGTAGAAGATACACACCAGCTAGAAAAAAAAGAGTTACCCACCAGACAGCATAAAATTTACCCACCAACTAGCAATAAAGTTACCCATATACCAGCAAGAAAGCTACCCACCAGCTAGAAAAATAAAGTTGCCGACAAGACAACATACAAGTTACCCACCAACTATCAATAAAGTTACCTTATAAAAAATAGCATATAGGGTACCCACCAACAAGCAATAAAGGTACCCATATAAACAACATGTAAGCTACCCCACCAGCTAGAAAATAAAGTTATCCACCATACAATACATACAAGCTAGCAACAAAGTTACCCTACAAAAACAACATATAAGATACACACCAGCTAGAAAAAATAGAGTTACCCACCAGACGGCATCTAAGTTACCCACCAGCTAGCAAAAAACATAACCATAAAAAAAGCATATATAAGCTACCCACCAGCATATAAGCTAGAAAACTTGTGATAGGTTGAAAAGGGACAGAAAACTATACTCTTTAATCTTCGACTTATCTTCATTCTTGGTATGAATGATAACCTTTTGGTATATTGAATCTTCTTTCTTCGAGCTAGTAATACATGAGAATGGAGGCAGGAGGGACTTCGACGGTTGGATGACTCTAACCCTGCGAAGCCGGGTCCTAGGGGTACTGCTACCAATTTCCTTAGTAGGTGCAGGTGCAATTATAGCCGGGGTTGAATAGATAAACCCATCTACACAAAAAGAAAACAAAGGGGGAAATGAACATGACATGACTGGATAAAAATAGGACGAAAAAATGGTAAAATATATACGAAATGAAACTAGATAAATTCCATTACCTTCCACGACATTCTCATTTGTATTAGTACGTCTTGATAGGTCAGTCGATTGCCCACCAATCTTATCAGCAACCAAATCATCAATAGATATTAGTACAGATTTATCCTTGACCGTAAAATTTTCTTTATCACATTCAACTGCTTCATTTTCAGCTACAAGAATATCCAGATGAAAAATGAAAAAATGGTTGCCCCTCGTGGAAAAAGTACCACTTGTTTATCACTAATAAAAATAAAAATAACTGAAACATAAATTCAAAAAAAATAACAAGAGCGGATGCAAAAATAATGCTGGAGAACGCAAACCAAGCGATACATATAAGGGAAATTGTACAACAGGGGACATAATGTCATCATACTTTACAAAACACATATTGGTTCAAAAGTAACCATGAGGATACCAAACGTACAATAAACCTAAATACACCTAATAGTACCGCCACAAATACAGACCACCAGCCAACCTCTCCCCCCATGTCTTCATTCGGTAAATTAAAATATCTTCATTCGGTAACTTAAAAAGGTCTTCATATAGTGATCTGGGTTTATTTAGATCCATCGCCAGCATGATTAGCATCATCCGTGTGTTCCGCACCAAATAAAGGTGTGGTGGAAGAAACAACCGGTACATTTCCATCTGCATTAAAGAATGTGTCCAAGAAAAAAGAGAAAGGGGAGAAGAAACATAGAAGGACACAAAAAATGAATTGTTACTAAGGTCATCTAATATTTGAAACTATATAAAATCTCTACTAACAGCACATAAAACTAGAAAAGCTTAAAGTAGTAACCCATGTGACTATGAAGTAGTTATAGAACTAATTAACACTAAAGTTACACCTACTTGAACAATTGTAGCATGTTTGTTCCATAAAAAATAGTTACCCACCATAAAGAATGCAAGTTACCCACCATGAAGCAGCAAAAAGTTACCCACCATGTAAATACTAGTTACCCCGCATATAGCTAGAATAGAAGCTACCCACTAATAAGCATACAACTTACCCAGCCCTTAAAACAAAATATGGCACATGGAAAAAAATTAAAAAAGTAAATGATTGGATACTTATCAAACATGCCATAGAACAATAAAAAAATATACAAATAGCCGGATAATGAAGATACTAGAATGTGCCCAAGAAAGAGGACAGACGTCAGAATCCTCAAAGACATGATAAAAATCACCAACATACGGCACATTGGAAGAGACATTTGCTGCCATAGAAACAACTGTTCGAACAGCTTCAGGGACATTGCCCTTGCCAGAATCACCATGATCACTATCGGGTAGAGGCACACCGACCGAGCTTGCTGTAAGTTGAGGGGGGGTCACTGGTAGCAGCGGGGGCAGCTCCATGGTCAGACAAGGGAGCCACCAAAGGAGGGGCTTCAGGTGATTGACTTGTAAAATTCCACATCGGTGAGTCTATGACATTGTACACCGTCCGACCAGGAATAGGTACACCAGCATCATCGGGGCATGCTGCGTCTGATGGGCTCTTGTTTGATTCATCTCCATCAACCTGAACTTCCTTTTCATGGAGGTCTTCAAGTCCCTCACCAACTTCAACAACATTACCACCCTGAAGATTGGAACTCCATCCTGGTATAGACTCACTGAACAAGAACCGCGTAGGCATAAACACATTACCATCAACATCAGGCCAAGCACCAGACTTTACTGTGTCAATATCATCATTAGTGGCGTTTATAGGAACAACAGGTGGCGCCTGGTTAGATGAGTCCAAATGGGAAGGAGCTTGTGCCACTATTTCTTTGGCGTACTGATACGTGTCAAACGTAGCTATAATTTTTTATTGATCCATGCTAGTTACATGCCATTGTTACATGTTTTTACTATCTCATTGCATCATTTTTAGGCTATTTGTCGGACTAACCTATTGACAAGATGCCTAGTGCCAGTTCCCTTTTTTTGCGGTTTGATATTTCAGAATATCTAATTCTGGAATTATTATCGGAATTGGACAAAAATTTATGGGGAATTTTTATTCGACAAGAATACGTCGGAGACCGAAGGGCAGCCTGGGGGGCCACCCAGGGGCCAGCGGCGGCCACCAGCCATGGCCCCACCTGGACCCACGGGTGTGGCCCGCCCCAGCCCTCTGGGCGCCGCCTCAGCCCCTCTCGATGCCTATAAAATCACTAAAACCCTAAAATGTTCGGGGCGACGATTATTTTCCAGAAACACCACCAGAAGCCTCCGCCATCCCGAAACCTAATTCGGGGAGATTTTGAAGCTGATCACGGCACGCTGCCGGAGGGGAGATCGATCTCGGAGGGCTATACATCGCCGTGCCTTCCGCCGAGATGGTTTGTGAGTTGTTCCACCTTGGACTACGGGTCCATGGCAGTAGCTAGATGGTTGTCTCTCTCCCTTGTGCTTCATGTTTATTATCTTGTGAGCTGCCCTACATGATCAAGATCGACTATTTGTAATGCTATATGATGTGTTTGTTGGGATCCGATGTATTATGAAGTTATGATCTGATTGTTCATGGTTCTTATATGTTAATTTATATTCTGCATGCTCTCCGATGTGTGTGCTTTCTTTGGCCAAGTGATTTCTTATGTCTCCAAGAGAGAGTATTTATGCTAGATAGTTGGTTCATGCCCCCTTTTGTGCCTAGGCACGAGTGATAGAAACGTCTAAGGGCTAGGGTGTGCTGTTGCGACTAAGGGTAAAACAGCGGTGTCTATGTCTACGTGATAATAGATATTGCTTACTTCATACACTTTACTTGATGCAGATGTCTGTTGCTTGCAACTTAATACCGATGGGTGATAGGCTGGATAGCGATCCCCAGGTGGACTTTGAAGACAAAGATGCAGTTGAACTCAACGGTCTTTATTCCTTGTTGTGATGCCTACATGAATATTACCATGAACACTTTGATATAGCTAGATTAAGTTTGTGTCATAATCTTATCAATTTCCCAACTATAATTTGTTCACCCTTCATATGAGTATTTATTTATCAGATAGACACCACTAGTGAACCCATGGCTTCCGGTCCGTCTTTTTACATTGTTTACAACCTCGTTTACTTGCTTTTAATATTCACTTGCTTGCTGGTACGTTTCATAAATTCATTTCACTACACTATACGTTTAACCGCTTTGTTCTCAGCAGACCGGGAAGATTGACAACCTTCCTGTCGTTGGGGGCAAAGTAATTGGTTGAGTGTGTGCAGGTCCACATTCGTCGACGGTTAAGCGCCAGAGATCGTTGACGGGCACCTCGTTGTTGATTTCAAAGTCTTACTGGTTCGATTAAATCTTGGTTCTTCACTGAGGGAAAACTGCTACTTGCTACATCCACGCCTTCGCTTGGGGCACCACCCAACTCTTCACCAATACCATCAAGCAGTTTTCTGGCGCCGTTGCCGGGGAGCGCACTAAAGACTACATAAGAAGATTTGTCCCCGTCAACTCTGCTAGTGCTATGGGGGACTAATGGATTTCTTTGTTGTGGATTCGTTGACGAAAGTATGCATATCTCAAAATCATTTTACTTCTGTTTAATAAAAATAAAAAGCTCTAGCACATGATTAATCCCTGCTTCCCTCTACGAAGGGCCTTTCTTTTACTTTATGTTGAGTCAGTTTTCCTCTTCTTTCTATCTACTCAAAGCAAGCTTGCAACACTGACTCTGGGTGCAGTTGATTATATTAGCATGTCGAAAGTTGAAGAAGTATTGAAACTTGCATCTTCCATTGTGTTGACTTCAAATACTTTTGACAAGAAAATATTACCTAGAAGACTTTCATGTTATGTTAATCTTTATTCTTTCATGTCTTCAAAGTACTATTCATGAAAGGTTTTGCTTAGATGATGCAACTTGTTTACTCATTGTTGGCTTGATTATCAAATATAGACAATTGTTTTGGATCATTTTATTCATATCATGTGCTTTACATTACTATTTGATCAAGGTTATGTTAGTAGAATGTCTCATTAAAAATTATTTGTTTATCACTTACCTACTCGAGGACGAGTAGGAGTTAAGCTTGGGGATGCTGATACGTGTCAAACGTATCAATAATTTTTTATTGTTCCATGCTTGTTGTATATCAATGTCACATGTTTCTTCTATCATATTATATCATTTGAGGCATTTTATTGGACTAGCCTATTGACAAGATGCCTAGTGTCAGTTCCCTGTTTTGTGTTGTTTTTGTTGCAGAAAGTTACTTCTGGAAATATACTCGGAATTGGACGAAAATTTACGACGATTTTCTATTGAGGAAATGAGGACTGGAGCCAGAAGGGCGACCCCAGGAGGGACCCATAGCCTAGGGGCGGGTCCCACCCACGGGTATAAGGGGGCCGCGGCCACCTCCCTTGGCTGACCCTCGGAGACCCCCTCATGACACCCTATGGCCCATAAATTGCCCCCGATGAAAAAACCCTAACCCCTGAAGGATTTCCCAGAAATGCAATAGAGCTCCGCCGCCATCGCCGACAAGTTTCGGGGGTTATATTGTTTCTGCTCCGGCACCCTGCCGGGACGGGGATCGACCTCCGGAAGCCATCTCCATCAACATCGCTACTTCCCGCGATGAGGAGGGAGTAGTCCCCCGTCGGGGCTGAGGCTTGTGCGAGTAGCTATGTGGTTATCTCTCTCCCCAATGATGTGATCTTCGTTATGATCATGAGCTTTGTTGATATACTTGAATACATGATTATGTAATGGATATGATGTTGCTCAAGTGGTGTTATCTAGTATAATTTCGGAGTTACTGTTGTGATCATAGTACCATGGTGACAGTGAGGGTGTCGTGTGTGACTAGATCATGAGTTGGGTTGAATAGATCATCATCATGAGTTTATTCTTATTATTGTTGGGTTGAATAGATCATGAGGTTTCTTGAAGCTTGTGTTTAGTATAATCTTCATGGTGCCTCGGTGACAGTGTGGATGCCGTGGATGTATTAGAAAGATAGTATTCAAGAGATAGGTTGTGGTGTTTGTTAGTACTATCTTTGGATGCGGATAGTGACAGCATGAAGTGGCCATAGATGTGGAATACGAACTTTAAGGTGTACTTTTGTATCCTTAACCAATTCTCATCCTATTTGGTCCATGAAAGAATGATCTCTGAGTAACGTCTACGTTGCATGTGTTTTTGTGAGAAATATCATGTGGTTAATTATGTAAATGATGTGAGAGTTGCCACTAGTGAAAGTATGAAGCCTAGGCCTTGTTTCCAAGCATTGATAAACCGTTTAAGCCACTTTTGTCACTTGTTCGCTTGCTGCCATTTTTATTACAGAATTACAAAATCACCTTTTACCATCCATATCACTTGCATTTTACTATCTCTTTGCCGAACTAGTGCACCTATATAATTAGCCATTGTATTAGATGTGTTGGGGACACAAGAGACTTATTGTATCTTAATTGCAGGGTTGCTTGAGAGGGATACATTCAACCTACGCCTCCCAGACTACGATAAACCTTGGATTACTCACTTAAGGGAAATTTGCTGATGTACAACATACCTCTGCGCTTGGAGGCCCAACAGGTCTACAAGAATACAAGCGTGTAGTAGACATCAAGCTCAAATTGCATATAAATCAAATAAAATCCCATATAATTACTCCCAAACTAAAACACACCAATGGCATAATTTAAATGGCAAAATTTTAAATGCATTGTAGTCCACTAAGTTTCATTGCAATTTTAAAATGGCATAATTTAAAATGGCATAATTTTAAATGCATTGTAGTCCACTAATTTTCATAGCAATTTTCCTCTAAAATTCATAGCAATTTTTCTATAATTAAAATACCGCAATATAGTGGTATTAACACAACATTTCCTATAATTAAAATACTACAATACTGCAATTTTTCCTATAATTCATAGCTAATTTTCCGCTAAGCTAATTTTCCACTACAATACTACAATACTGCATAACATTTCCTATAATTCATAGCAATTTCCACTAAGATAATTACATCAGTACCAGTACCAATTTCAACAACAAAAAATAACAACTAACTAACCCTATACTACATCAGTACTAGTACTAGTTGGAGGAGGAACTCGGGCTGGAGGGGCTTGGCATGGAGCAGGAGGACGGCTCAGCGACGGCGGTGGCGGCGGTGGACGGGGAGCGGCCTAGAGCAGGAGGACGGCGGCAGCCAGGCTCGGCCTGGAGCAGGAGGATGGTGGCGGCCTGGAGCAGGAGGACGTTAGCTGGGTCTCGAGCTCGGGACTGGGGCTCGAGATTGGAGAGATCGATACAATAAATATAGGGACGAAATTAGTCTCGGTTGGTATCTCCAACCGGGACTAAAGGTCTATCTTTAGGCTTGCACTGGCCGCCACCTGCTGCACCCCCTTTAGTCCCGGTTCGTATCTCCAACCGGGACTAAAGGTCCCGTTTGACCCGGGACTGGAGCCCGCCATGCCCGTGTGGCCGTCCTAGCCGTTGGAACCGGGACTAATGCTCACATTAGTCTCGGGCCCAAACACGGCCGGGACTAAAACTCCGGACGGAAGGCCCATTTTCTACTAGTGCTGCTTCGCCAGCCCTCCTACACCACATGCTGCACGCCATCGCACCCGTGCAACTCTCGCCAGTCACACAGCAACTCTCGCCAGCCACACACGCACGCTTCGGCCTCTCCACTAGTCTTGTGTCCCAACGGGAACCAGCGTGCAATCCATGGAAAAATAACTTGAACCATTTAATTAAATGTTGGAATCTCGGTTCCTTTTAATTTGGCTTAAGAACATCCTGTCATGTGTCACCATGTCATGCATACATGTCATCAAAATACATGACGAAACTTTTTCCGTAGTAGTAAGATGCATCTTTTACGCTTTCTAGTATTCGTTGCTTCTTCGCGGATAGTCATTGAGATGATGCGAGTAACAACAAGTTCTTCTACCTCTACCGCTTGGATTCTAGGCAAGCAGTCCCCTACCTCCGCATCTCGTTTTGTCACCTATGCTTCTTGCATTAGGATACACTCAGTCGTGTTTCATTTCCTATATACACTTGCATTTTATCCTTAGTGTTATGATGCTTGTAGTCTTATCATAGTCTCGACATCTTGCAATAACTATTTAGTTGGAATAGCTATCGCTTTATATGATAATATTGTTAAATGGGAGAATTAATTGAGATGGCATAAGTGGATGGCCATCGGTGGTGTTTTGTTCTGCTAATGTCGCCTAGGTACTCCGTTCTTTTCCGCTTATCCAATACTGAGCGCACTATCCACTTGTGGGAGGTCGTATGGAACACCCTCAACTCAGTACCAGATCCGCAGTATTGTCTAGGATCCACAAACTAGTTCGGGTGTTTACCATTTGGACATATGCACATGCATGTTACTTGAATATGAGAGGTTCTATGATATGGAGGTGCATATAGGGCTTGCGGCATGATCGTTTACTGAATATGGAGGGAGGGCACTCGTATGATTGATCCTCCTAAAGCCATGCACATAACCTTTTGGTCCGTCTCGGAGACTCGGCCGGACTCTTGACGCGGGTCAACATAGATGGGTGGCTCCCTTGACAATGTTTTAGTGATGGGAAAGGACATGTCGTGAGATCCTTGCCTTTGTGGCGTGTGGCCTTTCTTTGGATACCAAGATTTTTTACATCGCCAGGTCTTTGAGTGCCTGTCGTACCACGTGGTTGGTACACTAGGCTGATAGATACTTTACTTTCAGGATCTGGCACCTGCGCCCGACTCGGTCTGCCAGTGAATTTTGGCTCTATGTCCGGTCATGCGTGGTACGTTCGCGATTCGTACGAATGGAAGGCATCGCGTACGTTAACCCTCCTTTATTGGGCTGGGCCATTCCATCTTTGAGAAGGGGCCCAATCTCGTATTTGATGGTCGGCGAGGTTTTTGGCCCCAGTTGAGAGATATACTAAAAGAACGCTTCAGGTTTTATCGAACGTGTATGGTTACTTTGGTGCACCCCTGTAGGGGACTAATCTTTTCGGAAAGCCGTGTCCACGGTTATGGACGACTTGGAGAATGTGTGCTGGCTACAAAGATCATAGAATTACTTATACCTGATGAATAATAATTTGTTTAGTAAATAGCGATTACTTGAATAATAATATATAAAACATGTCTACCGTGTGTTGTCATGTTTGCTTCCTCGTGGGAATTTGACCGAGGGAGTAACGCTTTGGCGGTTTTGATGTGGTGATTACATTAGTTGGTTCACAATGCGCTCTTTTACCTTCTTTGATTAGACGGAAGTTCTAGCGTGTCTCTATGGGGTATTAGTGCTGATGCTAGTCCACTATATCTCTCCTTCTGAATCCAATGCATATGTACCCTTTTACTTTGCTCTAGAAGTCTTGCTGAGTACCTCCTGTACACATATCATGGTTCCCCGGTGCCTATTACACCGATGCAGATATGACGAAGGACGACGCTAGCTTGGGAATCCCTTCGGCTTGGCCTGGGCAGGGATATAGATGCCTTCAGGACTCTTAGTCCAATTTGTATTCTTATCCTTACTCAGATACTATTTTACTTCCGTTGTGATTTGCATCTTTGTAATGTATTCTTTTGTTAAACTTGGCTCGTGGAGTCGTTCTAGTATATATATTCTTTTGTGGATTCCATCGTGAATCATTGTAATGATCATTACAATTCCACCTGCGTCGCGTGTATGTTTCGACGTGCACGTTGCGCTTGGTGGGTGTCCTAGGATTGTTATTATGCGGATTTGGCGGTGACACTCAAGTCTACATAGTGCTGATCCCGCGGCGTTACAACACCTCCCCACAGGCTCTATTCCACACGGATCTTAGGACCGCCACAACCCTTTACTTGGCACTCGGTGTTGGTCAAGGGTCGCCGATGGAGGTAGTGGAGAAGTAGGAGGGGGAGTCCTAGCATGTTAGAATTGGTTTCAGGTGAACCAGTTGGATTTGAGAAAATATAGTACAAAATCATTGCTTAGAACCATCAGTATTTTCTTGGACCCAATAGCTTGATATTGATGGATGTGCTCAACCTTGTGTATTTATATGTTTGCAAATTGTATAGTTAATGTTGGATGTCATGAATCTGTATATAGTTAGTAAATATGTTAGCACATTATACGTTGTTGAAAATTTTTCTGTTATTTGCACATACCACTGAAGTTGAGAAAATTCTTATAATGCCATCAAACGATTGTCGCGTTCCGAGAATACCATCGAAGTAGTTGTCATTCCGAGAATGCCATCACACGAATGCCATCGTTCCGAGAATAACATTTCAGTTAGTTGACCGTTAGTTGACCGTTAAGTCTATGTGAAAAGATGATTTTGCCCTTTGTTATCAACTAATAAACATGCCCGTGCCTTGCAACGGAGAGACAAAAATTACAATAGTGAAGACACGCACAAAATAAGTTCATGTTCGGGTGTTCCAACGAGAAGATAAAATAGTTATGTTACAGAGTCACACAAAATAAAAATTTCATGGAGACGCCGAATTTTAATACACCTCCCGAGCTCACATGCTCCTATCAGGATGTAAATTTCGAAAACAATAGTAAAACAATTTAAAAATAAAGAATTTATGACAAACATATCAAAGATTTGTACATAAGTGCAAATTTTTGTTACGAAATGATATTTGTGGCGCTATGTAAGAGAAAAGAAAATCAGTGGTTAAAAATATCGTTTTAGAGCACTGGTTTTGTTTTTCATGCAGAGCACCATAAAGATCATTTCTTGACGAAACTTTGCACCCTTGTAGAACATTAGATACTTCGTTTCCAATTATTATTAGGCTTTTTAAACTATTTTACTGATATTTTCGAATTTCATTTTTAGGCAGGAGCATGTGTGCTCGGGTGAAGTGAGTTTTTTATGTGGCCGCTGATTTTTTTTTCCATACAGAGTACCACAAAGATCATTTTTTGACGAACTTTGCACTCTTGTAGAACACTTAAAGGTTTCCAATTATTTCCAGAATTTTTTGAACTATTTTACTATTTTTTAAGAAAAAAACCATATTTACACAGCAGCATGTGGCGGGTGAAGTGAATTTTTGATGACATGTCGACGATACTTGCAGATGACCCGAGCTCGATGATGAACAGGCAAAGAAAAAAATAACAGTCTAATAGAGTGTTAAGCAGAATCAATCAGACCGCTTTATTGCATACTGTAACAAGACCGAGTGCTTAATACACTAGTGGAGAATATGGCTTCAATTCGGAGCTTCCGCCCCGGCCATTATTAGAACTGGGACTCATGTGAGCATTAGTCCCGGTTCAAACTGCCAAGACGCCGGCAGACTCTAGTCCTGGTTCATAGGGAACCTTTAGTACCGGTTCGTGATACGAACCGGGACTAAAGGGTCGCGGCATGCAGCCACAGAGGTGGGGCCAGCGCGAGCACCTTTAGTCCCGGTCCGTGTCACGAACCGGTAGTAAAGATGGACCTTTAGTCCCGGTTTGTGCTACGAACCGGGACTAAAGGTTTCCACCTATATCATCTTCTTCCACCCCGAGCCATTCTCACTTTTCTACTCGAAACTTCTCCATTTTCTCCTCGGTTTACTTTCTCTCGAGCTCAAGTTCATCCCATTTTTCTCCACCATTTGTTAAGATTGGCGGCACCCGTCTATCCAACGGTTAGCAACTTCATCATTTCTTCCGGCGTTGCTAATTTAGCTCATTTCATTACTAGTTTAGCCCATTTCATTTTTCTAGTGCTAGCTAGGTGTTTCATGAAATGTCTAAGTTAAGGAGTTTATTTGTTTTATATGCAATTTGAGCTCAAATTAAAATATGATTTATGGGTTTTAGTGCTGTCCCGTCCCTATCCCCGTCCTCACCTCCGTCGATCGCCCGCGCCGCCCCGTCACTGGCACCACCTTGGTGAGCCTCTTGTTCTTATTAAAAAAATTATTTGTATAATTTACATAGTTACTTGTATAATTTTTCTTACTTATATGATTGTTTGTTATATGTATAGTGCCATGGTTTTGATATCCGTCCCCGTCGGCCCTCATCCGGTCTATGATTCGGATGTGGTATATTATCTTTTATAACTATTGTTTAATTTCGTGTTTATAACAATTATGCCGACCAACACTTGACATAGATATTTTTATCTAGGAGATATATGAACCGGAAATTCCAACGGACCCTCTTGTCGAGAAGTTAAATTTAGTTGAAAAAAAACGATGATTTGAAAGAAAATTTGAAAAAAATTGAAGAAGAGAAGATGAAATTGAAGTTGTATCTTACCGATGTTGTCGATGATCACAAGATCAAGATGGATGCAATGCGCTTGAAGATTAGAAAGATTAGAAAATATGCCATTAAGAAAGAGGCTTGGTATTATTATGTTGTTGGATCAATGGTTACCTTAGTTGCGATTTTGATCGCATGTATTGTTGCATTTAAATGCATTAGATAGTTGTATGTTAGTTTCAATGTATATTTTATGAGAACTATGTATTACATTTGGTGACTACTTTACTTTGGTTTTAATGTGATTAACTTGTATTAATTAATTAATTTGGTCACTTCTCTATTCATGATGTTGTGTGTAATAATTTTTTATATACTTATATATGCAGATGAGTCGGCAATGGATGTACGCTGACTGACACAGTCCCGAGTTCATTAATAGCATGCATGATTTTCTCCGTGTGGCTGAGACAAACAAGAGGAATGGTTTTATCAGTTGTCCATGTAGTGTCTGTAAGAATATGAAGGATTACTCTTACTCAAAAACCCTTCACGTCCACCTGTTGCAGTCCAGTTTTATGTCCGGCTATAATTGTTGGACCAAGCACGGAGAAACAGGAGTTATAATGGAAGACAATGAAGAATAAGAGGATGATGACAACTATGCTATGTTCACTACACACGGTTGTACTAGAATGGGGAAAGACGAAGCTGAAGAAGAGGCCATTGTTGATGAGCCCGATGATGACCTTCGTCGGGTCATTCTTGATGCACAGATAAACTACGGAAGTGAAAACGAGAGGTTGAAGTTGGAGCGCATGTTAGAGTATCACAAAGTTGTTGTACCGAAATTACGAAGATGGCTAGAAAAAGCTGGGTACCACATTGAAATTGCTGCAGTGAAAGGCAGAGATGGTGTATCTTACAAGGGATTTAAAAAGTTGCTGACAATATTAAAGAAGATGCTTCCAAAGGATAACGAATTACCTCCTAGTACGTACGAAGCAAAGAAGATGGTCTGTCCTCTAAGATTAGAGGTGCAAAAGATACATGCATGCATTAATTACTGCATCCTCTACCGCGGTGAGGAGTACGAGAATTTGAATACATGCCCGGGATGCGGTGCATTGCGGTATAAGATCAGACGAGAAGACCCTGGTGATTATGACTGCCACGTGAAAAAGTTCCAAAACCTAAAGTCTCATGACTGCCACGTGATTATGACACAGTTACTTCCCGTTGTAGTGAGGGGGCTTTTACCAGAAAATGTTCGAGTACCTATTGTGAAGCTATATGCATTTCTCAATGTAATTTTTTAGAAGGTGATCAATCCAGAAACTCTACAAAGTTTGCAGAAGGATGTGGTTCAATGTCTTGTCAGCTTCGAGTAGGTGTTTCCACCATCCTTCTTCAATATTATGACGCACCTCATAATTCACCTAGTCGAAGAGATTTCCATTCTCGGTCCTGTATTTCTACACAATATGTTCCCCTTTGAGAGGTTCATGAGAGTCTTAAAGAAATACGTTTGTAACCGTGCTAGGCCAGAAAGAAGCATCTCCAAGGGCTATGGAACAGAGTAGGTCATTGAGTTTTGTGTTGACTTTATTCCTGACTTTAAGCCGATCGGTGTTCCTCAATCACGCCATGAGGGGAGACTGCGTGGAAAAGATACGCTAGGAAATAAAACAATAATAAGTATTGACGGGCATTCTTTCACTCAAACACACTACACAGTTCTACATAATTCTAGCTTGATGACTTCGTATATCGAGGAACACATGAATATTGTACGCTCCAAAAACCCGGAGCGTACTTGTCGTGGTGGGTAGCACGGCATATCCATCAAGGATGGAAAAGAGTATGGGGCAGGCGACGATCGGATGCTCGCGCGGGATTGGGCAACCAACATGCAAGCACACGTCAATTACCCAGGTTCGGGGCCCTCCTTGTGGAGGTAACACCCCTACGTCCTGCTCTTCTTGTTTCTATTGATTGTTCACAGATCGAGCTACAAGGTTGCTCCTGGAGCTGTATGGCGGTGGTGCCGGCTAGAAGTGTCCAGCCGGCTAGAGGTGGAAGACGATGATCTACGTATCTGTGTGTCCCCTTCGACGTGCCTCGCGCAGGAGGCCCATGCACGCCTTATATAGGCAGCGTCTAGGGTTTTGGTTAGGGTTTCTAGGTTACAAGGAGATTACACGATTGCCCCTATGACATCACTACTCTGGAGCCGGCTGGTACTATCTCATCATTACACTGTAGCTGTAACGTCCGACAGGAGCTGGACGATCTGGGCCTACCAGTACGGACTGGTCGGTTGGTAGAGGCCGGCTGCTCTAGCCGGCCGTCCGCCTCCGGGTAGGCTAAGCGGCTTGCTTCATCCGGCGGGCTTCAGGCGGCACGCTGTAGCCGGCCCTTGCAGTTCTTGAAGAAATGGTCCTCTTAGGGATATCCGGGGTTCATATCCCCGACACTAGCCCCCGAGGTCGTGGAGTCTTGCCGGCTTGCCGGGTAGACTTCTCGAGCTTCAATGTTTTGTTTGTCGTTGTAGTTGAAGTTGTCCGGCTTGAAGTTCGCCGGATAAGGTGACAGTGGCCGGAGGCGGTTCGTCCGGCTTGGGGTAGCCGGTCTCCGGTAGTCCGGATGTCTTGGGGATCGTGGGTCGTGGCTTGCGTCAGCCACGTCTCGCCGCTTGGTCGTGACGGTTGCGCTCTGCCCGATGTCAGGGGCACGTCGCGTCGGTCTCCGGTGGACCGGATCGTCTGTGGCAACCGCTTGTTAGTGGGATCGTTTGTGGACGGCACGGCCTGCCCGCGCCCCACGTGGCGCGTGGAGCGGTGCGGTTCCGCCTGCCCCGCCTTTAAAGGGGAAAAGAGGGGGAAGGCTCGGAGTTTTCGCTCCTCTCTCCCGCTTCGTCTTCTTCGCCTGTTCTTGCCTTCCTGCTCCTTGCCGATTTCTTCGTCTCGCTGCTTCTGCTTCCGTTTCTTCCACCACGGGCAACAGAACTTCAATGGCGAGCACGGGTGCCTGGATGGGCTCCACCATCGACAACAAATTTCTTCTGAAGCTTCACCGGAACGGGTCCATGGGGAAGAGCGGCGACGTGGAGGCTCGCGCCCCTCCCCCTGGAGAGATCTCGCCGAGCCCCAAGCCGGATGAGTTTGTCATGTTCTACACGCATGTGGAACGGGGGTTGGGGCTCCCCATCAGCTCGTTCTTCAACGAGTTTCTGCACTTTTACGGGCTGCAGCCTCACCACCTAGGGGCAAACTGCATCACGCAGTTGTCCTGCTTCGTCACGCTCTGCGAAGCTTATTTGGGCATCTGGCCCAGTATGGAGCTCTTCGGGATGTTCTTCTTCTTGCGGTCCCAAGTGTCCGCTGGGCTGCCACGGGACTGCGGCGGCGTTTCCATCAGTGCGAAGAACACGCCGTTCCCCAAGATCCATCTGCCCGAATCCATCAAGAAGTGGCAGAATACATACTTCTATGTCAAGAACGCCACTGAGGCTAACCGGATCAAACTCCCCGCCTTCGCCAATACACGTCCGGCGGACAGGTCCTGGAGCCGGAAGCCGGTAGTCGACGAGAATCTGCAGGCCACCCTGTTCACCCGCCTGGAGAAGCTGGTGGCAGACGGCCTGACGTCCAGGGACCTGACCATGGCCTGGACGATGAGGCGGATGTTCCCGCTGCAGGAGCGCTCGCACAAGATGTGCTTCTACTCCGGCGTCCGGGATCCCACTTGTGCTCGCGTGGGTTTCCCGTCTCATCACCGACAGGCTCGAGGATGATTGGGCCTTCGGGCTCGAACCCTTCACCCGCTCGGATCGCGCTCCTGAGGTTAGCTTCTTCCCTTCTCAGTTTGCTTCCGATTCCCCTTTCCGGCTGCCGCCTGATCTAGCCGGCTTGCCGGGTAGCTTTGTGAGGTCCAGATGGTTGAAGATTTTGAAGTAGTCTTCGAGCCTGATGTCCAGGGTCCCTTTTCTGCGGCGCAGACGGCCATGCTGGAGGAGGACAGCGCCGCCGAGGAGCAGGCGGCGGGTGGTGACGTGGACACCGCCGCCGGAGGCGGATCTGGCGGCGATGCCCGTGTCGCCACAGGAACTCGCGGCGACACCACTGAGTCGTCTGGAAGAGGTGCCGATGCCGGCGGCGATGACAGGGGCGATGATGACGCCACCCGGACTGCAACGAGCCCGGCCCCTGCTACCGGTGCCGACTCCGACTCGGCCGCCTACCGGGACGAGGACCTCGAGCATGACGATCCGCCTCCGGTTTCGTCGTCCCGTGGTAAGTCTTCTGGGCCCGGGGTCGCCGGGCAGGCTGACAATGTTGTGCGTGTGGTAGTAGACCTCTCCACCAGCTCTGAACCGGACTCAGAGGGTTCTTCCTCCGTGCCAGCCTCCAAGCCGGCGATATCCACCCGCCGGACCAAGGAGTTGGAGGCGGAGGCGCGGAAGAAGGTGGTCCTCCCCCGGCGGATCGTGAAGGAGAGGCGGTCGAAGTCGGCCGCCGATTCCGATGCGAATACCGCGCCGCCCAAGCGGAAGGGCGCCTTCGGGAAGCGAGGCGTGCTGCCCGCCAAGAAGTTGGCTTCGGCGTCCTCCCGGCCTACCACAGGCGGCCTGTCGCCAGCCGGAAGGCCGAGGGCGGAGACATCCGAGACCGAGGCCAGGGCGGACGAGATCATGGCCGAGGTCCGGGTTGAGGTCGGCGCCAGAATGGCGGAGGAGGAGGCCCATACTGGTGGGGCCAACGACGAGGTGATTGGTCTTGCTTTAGGTGGTGATTTCATTTACGGTTCGAGTCCGGACGACTTGGAGAGGGAGTTTTATGCTCAGACGGCGCAGGCAGTCTTAGCCCTAGGAGCATCTGATACTGATTTTACTGTGGAGCAGCTGCTGGCCTCGGTGGAGGACGAGGAGAGGACGAGGGCGGCGGACGTGGAGAGGACTGAGCCCGCCGCCGGCAAGACCCGCGCCCAGGTGGTTAATCTTTCTCCTCCCTTTGTTCTTGGCCATGACTCGGGTATTGATGACATGGAGAAGGCTATTTACGCGGAGCTGGCGCAGGCGGATTCGATCCGGGCGTCGATGGACGCCCAGGCGGCAGCAAGGCAACCAGCGGCTGCCAAGGCGGCCGAGGAGAAGGCGGCTGCGGGCACGGAAGCCGGCGATTCCGCAAAGGCCTCTGCCGGGGCCAAGGTGGTGCCGGCTCGCACGGAGCGGCCGGTCGAGGACCCTGTCGTCCCGGCGAAAGGCGGCGATGCGCCTTCCGGAGGCGTGAAGCGCCCGTCCGACGCTGTGCCTCCCCCTCCGCCAAAGCGGACGAAGAGGAGGGCGGCCAAGGTGCTGGGCTCGGTTGTCGGGTAAGTCTTTGTCTTGTGGTAGGAACCTTCACAACTTGCATTCGTCGGTGACGCCTTCCTTGTTTCGTAGGGCTCCACTCCCTATAGTGGAGACGGCGATTGTCGCGGTGAAGGAGTCGGCATCGGTGCCTGTCACCGAGGTCTCCGCGGCGCAAGCGGCAGATCCGCCTTCGGAGGCGAAGTCGGCAAAGGCGGCCAGCCGAGTGCTGGCGGAGGCGGCTGATCCGCCTTCAGAGGCGAAGACGACGGAGGCGGCCAGCCGAGTGCTGGAGGAGGCGGTCCCCCTTGTAGTCGACTTCAACCCTCCGGCTTCAGGTGGAGACGCCGAAACGCCAGTGGGTGCCTTCCAGGTGGTTCCCCAGCCCGGCGTCGGGGCTGGGTATACCGCCTTCCCCACTCCTTCGTTGACTGTGGCCGTGACAGCCAAGGATAAGGCCATCGCGGAAGCGACGGCCTTGCTCCCCGGCCCTCGCCAATCGACTCTGGTGTCTTCTCCGACGTACTCCGGACCGGTGCCGGCTCGGCCCGACGCGTCGGGAAAATTTCCCCTCGCCGAACTGGCGGAGCGGGTGGCCAGGGAGAACTTGGCCAACGTGTCGTTGCTCTGCTCCTCCATGGAGCAAGGCCTTGCCGCGGCAAATAAGGAGGCGACATTGCTCAAGCGGGAGCTTGAGGCGGCCAAAGGTTTGGCTCCCTTTTTCTTTCCGCACTTTGACTTGCCGTTCTGCCCTTTTCTCTTGCATGTCTTGGCTTGACGGTGACTTGATCTCTACAGGTGACTCCACTTCACGCGCCGGCTTGGAGAGGCAACTGAAGGAGAAGGATGCCGCCTTGGCCTCGTCCAAGGCCGATCTCCAAGCGGCGGAGAAGGCATTAGAAGAGCGCCGCCTCGAGGTCGTCCGGCTGGGCGAGGAGGCGGCGAAGCTGCGGGAGGCCGAGCGTCGGATGCAGAGCGAGGTTGAGTCTCTTCGCGGTGATTCGGCCAAGCTGAAGGACCTGCTGCAGGCTTCCGTCGAGAATAACGACAAGCTCGTCCAGGAGGTTAAGGCGCGAGAGCTTGAGCATGAACAGCTGGTGAGCGGCCTGGTCAAGGAGGTTGAGGGCGTAAACGAGCTAATCCTCGGTAAGTGAGGTCTCCTTTCTCCTTGGTTTCTTGCCTTAAGTCTTCTACTCGGCCTTACTGGTTTGAACTGCAGGCCTCTATCCCGAGGTGGATGCGCAACTTCAACAAGACGCTGCCTCGGCTCGCTCTCGGCCGGAATCTTCTGGTGCCGCTGCCGGATCTGCTCCCACTACCGCTTCCCGCCTCCTGCGATTCGGCCAGGAATTCAGGCGGCTGAAGGAGGCGGCAGAAGGCGTGCTTGAGAATCTGTGGCCGGACACTCCCTTGCCGGCTGCTCTCCACGACCTATGTGCCCGGCTCGAAGGAGCGCCTGTCGGCATCAACGATCAAGTGGAGATGGCGGCGCGTGGAGGTACCGACATGGCCCTAGCCGTGGTGAAGTCGTGGTACCCTGGCCTGCAGACGAGCAGGCTGATGGACGGCTTCCGCGACGGGACGTCCTTCGCGAGCTTGCGTCCAGAAATTGCCGAGGCTTCCAAGCGGATTGCCGAGGCGGTTGAATTGACGACGCTGGTACCTGCCGAGCCATCTTCGACGCCGAAGCCGACTGAAGATGCTGGAGCCGGCGATACTGCTGCCGCTACTGACGCCGCCTCCATTTGATTCGTTCATCTCCCCGGGATGCCGGGTGTAATTGTTATTCTGTGCCGTCAACTGTCCTGCCACATTAACCATTTTGTTGTCTTGGACACCTTTGAAGGTCATTATGTAAAAATTTGCTATTCTGCTTCCTGCCATGGTTTGTTATCGTGAGTGTCGTTTCCTCTGTGACTGCTGGGCCTTTGTGCTATAATTCGTGCTTGTTTTTGGTGGTGATTATCACCATCCCTAGCCCCCGAATTTTGGGCCGGTTTGAGCATCAATCCGGGTCGAAATTCCACATTTCCTGCTTATCGCTTATCTTCTGTCGTCGTTATATCGTGCAGCCCCCGAGTCCGTGACTTGGGGTGATTTAGATATACGTCCGGGTCTGCGGAGCCGGCTTGCCGGCTGCGCAGCCTCCGGGAATCTTTTGCCGGCTGACGGCTTCGCAGCCCCCGAGTCCATGACTCGGGGTGATTTTTATATTCGTCCGGGTCTGGGCAGCCGCCTTGGCGGGTGCGCAGCCCCCGGGTATGTTTTGCCGGCTAACGGCTTCGCAGCCCCCGAGTCCATGACTCGGGGTGATTTTTATATTCTTCCGGGTCTGGGCAGCCGGCTTGGCGGGTGCGCAGCCCCCGGGTATGTTTTGCCGGCTAACGGCTTCGCAGCCCCCGAGTCCATGACTCGGGGTGATTTTAGATATACGTCCGGGTCTGGGCAGCCGGCTTGCCGGCTGCGCAGCCCCCGGGAATCTTTTGCCGGCTGGCGGCTTCGCAGCCCCCGAGTCCATGACTCGGGGTGATTTAGATATACGTCCGGGTCTGCGGAGCCGGCTTGCCGGCTGCGCAGCCCCCGGGAATCTTTTGCCGGCTGGCGGCTTCGCAGCCCCCGAGTCCGTGACTCGGGGTGATTTTTATATGTTCATCCGGGTCTGGGCAGCCGCCTTGGCGGGTGCGCAGCCCCCGGGTATCTTTTGCCGGCTAGCGGCTTCGCAGCCCCCGAGTCCATGACTCGGGGTGATTTTTATATTCGTCCGGGTCTGGGCAGCCGCCTTGGCGGGTGCGCAGCCCCCGGGTATCTTTTGCCGGCTTGGGCTTGTCTCCTTGGCTTCCGCGCGTGGACCCGGTTGCAGTTACTGAAGGGTCCCGTCAACTGTTTCGTCGCCACGTGTAGATCGTGGGATCGTGGGCGACGGTTGGGTCTCCCACGTTGTCCCTTGTTTGTGCTATAAATCTTGACCGTTTTCTTCCTCCTCCTTCATTCGCGCCTCTTTGCTTCCTCTTCGCCTTCCTCGTCTCATTTCCTTGCGCGTCTCAGCCATGGTGAAATCTGAGCCCATGGACGCTGTCGCCGAGGAGACCCCCGCTGCGCCTCCGGCGAAGCGTCCTCGCGGTCGTCCCCCAAGAGCGGCGGCCGAGGGCGAGGGGCAGCGGTCGCCTCCGCTGCCACCGGTAGCATTGCTGGCCGCGTCAAGGGCGGCGGCCGTGCTGGCGTGAGGGGTGCGGGTGCCGCCGGTGGCGGCATCAGCATCGTCGCCGGTCGTGGCAAGCAACTCCTCGTTCTTGACGGCACGTCGAGCGAGGAGGAAGCCACTCCTATTCTTCCACCTCCGGGCTTCGACCCGATTCCGAAATACGCTCCGTCTGCTGTCGCCGGTGGCGAGGAAGAGAGCACGGAGCTGTCTTCCGCCTCCTCCGACTCGCTGGAGAACCCGCGGCGCCCGGCTTGGGGTGTGTTCCCCATCGGGGAGTTCCTCCTGATCCTGCACTCGCCAGTTACTGGGCCAGTGCAGAGGCTTCCCGACGCCCTCGCCGACGCGCTGCCGGGCGCTGGCCACTTCAAGTTCAAGCTCTTCCGTGAAGGTGCCTCCCAGGGTCCGTGGGATGCAACCGTCCGGTTCACCTCCCAAGTGGTTGGCAATGCCGTCGTCAACCGGGTGGAGTTCGTCAGGGGCTGGGACGAGTTCGCCGACTTCTACGAGCTCGAAGCCGGCTTCATCCTCTGCTTCCGCCTCCGACGTGACAAGGGCGTCTTCTTCGTGAAGGTGTTCGACGGCACCCTCTGCATCAAGCATTGGGCCGGCAAGAAGATAGGCGGATCCGGGAAGGCGAAGGCTGCCGCTTAGGGAGCTCTGCCGGCTCCGCCTTGTAGTTGCGCGGGGAGGATCCGCCTGTGGACCTCCCTCTTTTGCCTTGTTGTTTAGCCTCCATCTGTAATGCCTCGCCCTTTATGTTTAATGGTACTTGCTCTTGTTCCTCAGTTTGTTTACTTGTACGCAATTTTCATTTCCTGCTTGTCGTGCCTGTGTCCGGCTTGGGCTCTCGAAGCCGGTTGGCGGCGTTTCCGCGTGTGAAATGAGATGTCGAAGCGATTAGTTTGCTGTTATGATCATAGAGTATAATTTTATTGTACTTGACTCCATTTCACACTCGCCTGTAGCCTTTCCCGTCGCCGTTCGTGTGCACTTCACCGTCTAGCGGGATCATGCACACTACTTCAACGCTAGGATTCGGTTTGTTAGGCCAGAGTTTTCTCAGCCGGTAACGACTTCTACTTCTTACGTCTTTCGCATACACTCCGCCTCCAGCTTATTCTCTTGCCGGCCTTAACCGGATCCGAAGAGTTAGCCGTTTAGCATTGTGTAGTTAATCGTCCGTATTCGGAGAAGCGGTTGCCGACTGCCGGCTTGGCCGAGTTTGCAGAAGAACGTTATTTCAGCCGGCAGGACTTCCCTTTATGCGTTTTTCACGTTGTTGGCCCCCTCCAGCTTGTTCTCTTGCCGGCCTTAACCGGATTCGAAGAGTTAGCCGTTTAGGGGTTAGTCACGCTACACGGCCGCTAAAGGCAAGCTTGCCGGTTGCCGGATGAGCCGGTTAGAAAATGCAGAAAAAGGTTGCGAAAAAACTGCTCATGTGTTCATCATTCTCGCTTCTTTTATTGATAGCATGGGTGATACATACATTGTACTTTCTCAAGTGTAGAATCGACGCAAGAGTGCCGCGTTCCATGGCCTTTCCGTTTCATCGCCTTCCTTGTCCATCGTGTCCTTCTTGTGCTCGCGGGCGTCGATGAGGTAATAGGCATCGTTGATGAGTGCTTTGCTGACGATGAATGGTCCTTCCCATGGTGATGACAACTTGTGCATGTTTTTGGTGTCTTGGATGAGTCGGAGCACGAGGTCGCCTTCACGAAAGTGGACGTTCTTGATGCGCCGGCTGTGGTAGTTGCGTAGCTGTTGCTGGTACATCGCCGACCTTGATTCGGCAAGTTGGCGTGCTTCCTCGAGCAGGTCCATGCCGTCTTCGTAGGCTTGCTTAGCTTGCGCTTCCGTGTACAGCACGATCCGGGGTGCGTCGTGCTCGATGTCCGTTGGCATGACGGCTTCAGCTCCGTGGACGAGGAAGAAGGGGGTGAAGCCGGTTGAGCGATTCGGCGTCGTCCTTAGGCTCCAGAGGACGGAAGGCAGCTCTTCTTCCCACGCGCCGGCTGCCCGCTCGAGCGGTTCGAGCAGCCGAGGTTTGATGCCGGATAGGATGAGGCCGTTTGCTCGCTCGACTTGCCCGTTCGACTGCGGGTGTGCGACGGAGGCCACGTCGAGCCGGATGCCGGTCCTGCCGCAGAACTTGGCGAATTCTCCCTTGACGAAGTTTGTCCCGTTGTCCGTGATGATGCTGTTGGGTAGCCGAAGCGGTAGATGATGCTTTTGAAGAACTTGACCGCTGTTGGTCCATCCAGTTTCTTGATCGGCTTGGCTTCAATCCATTTCGTGAACTTGTCGACCGCTACCAGCAGGTGTGTCATGCCTCCACTGGATCTCCTCAGTGGTCCCACCATGTCGAGTCCCCAGACGGCAAACGGCCAGGTGATGGGAATTGTCTTGAGTGCCGAAGCCGGCGTGTGCTTCTGCGTTGCAAATCGTTGGCAGCCGTTGCAGAGTCGGACCAGCTGGTTCGCATCCGCCAGCGCAGTCGGCCAGTAGAACCCGTGCCTGAATGCCTTGGCCACAATTGCCCTTGAGGATGCGTGATGGCCGCATTCGCCTTGATGGATCTCCTTGAGGATCCTGTTTCCTTCTTCTTGGCTCACGCAACGTTGGAACATTCCGGATACGCTGCGCTTGTATAGCTCGTTGTTGATGATGGTGTAAGCACTTGCCCGGCGTTTGATTTGCCTGGCGATGAGCTCGTCCGCCGGGAGCTCGTTGTTGGCGAGGTAGGCGAGGAAGGGTTGGGTCCATGGTGGAGCCGCTTCGATGACGAGGACCTCGACGGGCTCCGTCTCGCCTGGAGCCGGCCCAGCCGACTCCGTGTCAGGCGGCATCCGGATGGAATCGGAGCCGGGACACGGCGTGATGGATGGTTTGTAGAGCTTCTCGAGGGCGACGCCGGGTGGGATTTCCTCGCGGAGAGAGCCAATGTTCGCCAGGGTGTCGGCCGCTTCGTTGTTGGAGCGGTGGATGTGGTGGAACTCGCATCCTTCGAAGCATCCCGCGAGCTGCTGGACGAAGAAGCGGTAGGCGGCCATGTTGGGGTCCTTGGCGTCCCAGTGACCAGTGGTCTGCTGGACCACCAAGTCGGAGTCGCCGTAGCAGAGGATTCGCTTGATGTTCATGGCCTTGGCGAGCTTGAGGCCGTGTGCGAGAGCTTCGTACTCGGCTACGTTGTTGGACGCCGTGAAGTGGATCTGTAGAACGTATTCGAGTCGGCCCCCCTTGGGTGAGGTGAGGACGATTCCGGCGCCGAGTCCCCAGTATCTTTTGGAGCCATCAAAGTGCATGAGCCAATGTTCGCCGGAGCCGGGTGGCGGCGGTACGTGGTCCGTCTCCGTCCAGTCGGCGAGAAAGTCCGCCAGCTCCTGCGACTTGATCGCTGTTCTCTTGTCGTACTCGACTCCGTGCGCCGTCAGGTTGATCGCCCATTTCGCGACTCTGCCGGTTGCATCCTTGTTGCCTATGATCTCGGCAAGCGGTGCGTCGCTTATCACTTTGATCGGGTGCTCTTGAAAGTAATGCTTCAGCTTCTTCGTGGCCATGTACACGCCGTATACGAGCTTCTGGTAATGCGGGTAGTTTTGCTTTGACTGCGAGAGCACCTCGCTGAGGTAGTAGACTGGCCGCTGAACCGGCCGCTGCTTGCCGGGTTCGTCTCGTTCCACCACTAGGACCACGCTGACGACTCGATTGGAGGCGGCGATGTACATGAGCATGGGCTCCTTTGGAGTCGGCGGTGCTAGGACTGGGGTGGTGGTCATCGCCCGCTTGAGTTCCTTGAAGGCGGCGTCGGCCGCGTCGCTCCAGACGAACTTGTCCGTTTTCTTCAGTAAGTGGTAGAGCGGGAGAGCCTTCTCCCCGAGCCGGCTGATGAAACGGCTGAGGGAAGCTAGGCACCCGGCGAACTTCTGGATGTCCTTGACGCTTCTTGGCTGTCGCATGTTGTCGATGGCGGCGATTTTCTCCGGGTTGGCCTCGATCCCTCGTGCCGACACAAGGTAGCCGAGTAGCTGTCCGGCTGGAACGCCGAACACGCATTTCTCCGGGTTGAGCTTCATCTGGAAGCGGCGGAGGTTGTCGAAGGTTTCCTTGAGATCGAGGAGGAGGGTATGCTTCTCCTTGGTCTTGATGACGACGTCGTCGACGTAGGCGTGCGCGTTGCGACCGATTTGGTCGTGCAGGCATTTCTGCATGCAGCGCTGGTATGTTGCTCCCGCGTTCTTCAAGCCGAACGGCATGGTGGTGTAGCAGTACGGGCCGTATGGGGTGATGAAGGCGGTCTTGAGCTGGTCGTCCGGATTCAGCGGAATTTGGTGGTAGCCGGAGTAGGCGTCGAGGAGGGAGAGGAGGTCGCAGCCGGCCGTGGAGTCGATCACTTGGTCGATGCGCGGCAATGCGAAGGGGTCTTTAGGACAAGCCTTGTTGAGGTGGGTGTAGTCGATACACATCCGCCATTTCTTGTTCTTCTTTTCCACCATCACCGGATTGGCTAGCCACTCCGTGTGTTGCACTTCTTTGATGAACCCGGCCGCGAGTAGCCGGGCTATCTCTTCTCCTATGAGCTGTCTTCTTCCTTCCGCGAAGCGTCGCAGGGATTGCTTTTACCGGCTTGGCATCTGGCCGGACGTGAAGAGAGTGCTCGGCGAGTTCCCTCGGTACACCAGGCATGTCCTTGGGGGACCACGCGAAGATGTCCCGGTTCTCACGGAGGAACTCGACGAGCGCGCTTTCCTATTTGGGGTCCAGGCTCGCCCCCACGGAGACGAACTTGGACTTGTCGTTGTCGTCGAAGTAGATCTTCTTTGTGTCCCGGGCCGCCTGGAAGTTCGACTCGCCAGCCGGCTTGGCCGACTCTGGGATCTCCAGCTTTTCCTCGCTAGCCTTGCGCTTGAATTGCTTCATCTCCTCATTGCAGACCATGGTCTCGGCCACCTTTGCGCTGTCGGAGGCGCATGCGATGGAGCGTTTATAGTCTCCGGCGACGGTGATGATCCCGCGTGGGCCTGGTAGCTTCATCTTGAGGTAAGCGTAGTGGGGCACCGCCATGAACTTGGCGAGCGCCGGCCGCCCGAGGATGGCGTGGTAGGCGCTGGAGTGGTCGACCACCTCGAAGGAGATGGTCTCGCGGCGATGGTTGTTCTTGGTGCCGAATAGGACGTCCAGCCGGATGAGGCCCATGGACGATCCGGCTCGCCCCGGCACGATACCGTGGAAGACCGTCCGGCTCGGCGTCAAGCTGGACTCGGAGACGCCCAGCTTTTCCAGTGTGTCGCGGTAGAGGATGTTGATGCTGCTGCCTCCGTCGATGAGGACGCGCGAGAAGGTGCAAGCGCGTTTGGTGGGAGAGATGATCATGGGCTCCAGGACTAGAGCATAGCCGCCTGGGTTGGGCATCAGTTCCGGGTGGTCGCGGCGATCCCACGTGATCGGCTCCTGCGACCAGTTGAGGTACTGGGGGACAGGTGGAACCACCGCGTTTACTTCCTTGAACCGTTCGCGCCGGCTTCGCTTGTCGTCGCGCTCGCTGACGAATACGATGTAGGCGGCATCCGGATTCTGGTAGCCGTCTGGGCCCCTTGGAGGCGGATCCGGAAGGCGCTCCCTTTCTTCTTCGCGTTGGCGATCATCGCGATCCCTGTCTTCGCGTCGTCTGTCGTCGCGTCCTCGATCGTCCCGTCTGGCTTCATCCCGAGGCGGGTTTCGGCGCTCGTATGGTGGCGGCCTCGGGCGTCCGAGAGTGCATTGCCTGACGGTGTGGTTTGCTGGCCGGTCGCCATGGTTCCGGCACGGTTGATCGAGCATGTAGTCGTAGTTGTTCCTCGCCCTTGTCCGGCGCATGTCGCCGCTCGTTCTCATGCGGCGGTTGTCGAAGCCTCCTGCCGGTCTTCCTTCGGTCGTAGCGACGACCTTGGACTCGACACGGTCGTCTGCAGACTTGCGCTTGCCGGCCGCGTCGGAGTCACGCCGGGTCGATTTTCCTCCGTCTTGGTTCTCCGTCCGGCTGCGACGTGCAGCCGGCTCCGTTGTGATGATTCGTCCGGCTTCGTCGAGTCGGATTGGGTTGGTCATGCCCGCGTCGGCGGTGGCGTACTCGTCGGCGATTGCCATGAGCTCTGCCATGGTCTTCGGGCTCTTCCTCAGGAGCCGGTGCTTGAGCAGCGTCTGATCTCGGCACCCTTGGATGAAGTACTGGACGGCTTGGAGCTCGAGTACTCCCTCGCAGGAGTTGCGAAGGCTTGTCCACCGGGTGAGGTATGCTCGGTCCGACTCGCCGTCCTTCTGCTTGCACAGCGCGAGCAGCTGTGCGTTGCCAGGGCGCAAGTAGGTGCCGGTGAAATTGCGGTTGAACACCTCCTCGAAGTCCAGCCAGCTGTTGACGCTCTCCTTCGGAAGGCTGTTGAGCCAAGTCCGTGCCGATCCCTGAAGCATGAGCGGCACGTAGCGCACGGCCACCCGCTTGTTGCCGCCTGCGATGTTGACCGCCGTGACGTAGTCGGCGAGCCAGTCCTCCGGCTTCGCGGTGCCGTTGTACTTGGGTGTGTCCCTGGGGAGAGTGAATCCCTTCGGGAATCGCTCACTCCGGATGCGGGGTCCGAAACAGCGATGAGCAGCGATGTCCTCTTCCTCGATGATGCTTGACAGCTTGAGCACGTCGATGCGGTGGCGCGCGTCGTCGCTGGTTTCAGGTCCTAGCGGCCCCAGGCGCTCGTCGATGGTGACTTTGTGGCCGACTCGCTCCTTGACGTTCCGTCCGGCTCGAGGTTCGCTCCGGTTGCCGTCTTCACGTCGTCCAGCTGGATCACGGCCATGATCACGAGGATGCGAGCTCGCGCTCCCCTCGCGATGAACTCGTGGTTGCTTGTCCTTCGCCCTTCCGCGGCTCGTGGACGATGCCTCTGCACCTTGCTTAGACTTGCCAGCTGCGTCGTAGCCTGGAGGCGGCTCATGATGTCCCTTGCTCGCCGTTGCCTCCGTTTCCCGCTGCTGCCGGTTGGCCGTGTTGATGAGTTGCCGAACCCGGCACATCTGTTGACGTAGTTCTTCGCCTTGGAGATAGGGTAGCTCGGCGGCTGCTGCTTCCGCCGCCCTCATGTTTTGCGTAGGACAGCTGTACTCGGGGAAGCTGAGGTCGGTGAGCTCATGCGCCTGGCCGGCACGGTTCATGGCGCCACCAAGATCCCCTCCTTTGCGCCTGACTTCATTCAGCTTCTCCGCGTTGCGGTCCGCCTGCTCGATGCCGTGTGCAGAATTGTACTCGCGAATTGTGGCGCTGAGCCGGCGTTGAGTCGACGCGAGGTTTAGTGCCTTGTCGTAGATTTGCTGCCGCATCCTCTCGAGTTCAGCCGCCGCCTTGACTGGATCAGCACTCGGCGCGATGGGGGTGCTTAGCAGCTCGAAGTCGGCCTCCAGGTTGCGCTGGTAGCGCGAAGGTTCGCCAGCTTCATGGACGGTGGTGGTGACGGGGCCTCCTGCCGCCGCGTGCTCGACCATGTGCACCTCGGCGTAGACGCTGAGCTTGGCGACGTCGCGGTCCGCGTCGCCGGAGTTGAGGTAGCCGAAGGCGGAGTCGTCGTTGCAGATGCTGGCGTCGAAGATCGAAGGAGCCAAGCTCGAGTAGACCACCTCCGGGTACTCCTGGGCGGCGACGGCGACGTAGACGTGGAAATCGCCAAGGGTGACGATCGCTCCTCCGCTGGCGACGTCCACGTCGGCGAAGCTGTTGGTGTTGTCGAGGACGCAGCCGACGGAGCCGATGGAGAGCACGAGGCCGGAGACGATCCGCCGACCATCCACAGTCCGGGATCCCGCGCAGAACGTGACTCCGTTCGCCGCGAGCCCCACGGTGGGCGCCAAATGTCGTGGTGGGTAGCACGGCATATCCATCAAGGATGGAAAAGAGTATGGGGCAGGCGACGATCGGATGCTCGCGCGGGATTGGGCAACCAACATGCAAGCACACGTCAATTACCCAGGTTCGGGGCCCTCCTTGTGGAGGTAACACCCCTACGTCCTGCTCTTCTTGTTTCTATTGATTGTTCACAGATCGAGCTACAAGGTTGCTCCTGGAGCTGTATGGCGGTGGTGCCGGCTAGAAGTGTCCAGCCGGCTAGAGGTGGAAGACGATGATCTACGTATCTCTGTGTCCCCTTCGACGTGCCTCGCGCAGGAGGCCCATGCACGCCTTATATAGGCAGCGTCTAGGGTTTTGGTTAGGGTTTCTAGGTTACAAGGAGATTACACGATTGCCCCTATGACATCACTACTCTGGAGCCGGCTGGTACTATCTCATCATTACACTGTAGCTGTAACGTCCGACAGGAGCTGGACGATCTGGGCCTACCAGTACGGACTGGTCGGTTGGTAGAGGCCGGCTGCTCTAGCCGGCCGTCCGCCTCCGGGTAGGCTAAGCGGCTTGCTTCATCCGGCGGGCTTCAGGCGGCACGCTGTAGCCGGCCCTTGCAGTTCTTGAAGAAATGGTCCTCTTAGGGATATCCGGGGTTCATATCCCCGACAGTACTGACTCCTGGACTCAAGGAAAACACATGGAGACTTTTGGCGGTTGGTTGTAAACACATGTCATGAATAACACCACTATTGGAGATGAGCTGTATTTGTTGGTCAAGTCACCATCTTCGATTATACTGACTTTCCAAGGGTACAAGATGAATGATAATACATTTTACATGGCCGCCCAAGATAAAAAAATCACCAACCAAAATAGTGGTGTCCGCTTTGATGCAACAAACAACAATGGGCAAAAGAACACATATTATGGTTACATAGAGCAGATATGGGAACTTGACTATGGATATTCTTTTAAGTTCCCTTTGTTTTGGTGCAAATGGTTCAACCTGACAGGCGGGGTATAGGTAGACCCGCAGTACGGAATGACTAAGGTGGATCTCAACAATTTTGGGTACAAAGCCGAACCATTCGTTCTAGCCAATGATGTGGCTCAGGTTTTCTATGTGAAGGACATGTCAACCAAACCGAGAAAAAGAAAAGATAAGCAAGCGAATACATCATACGGTGAGCCAAAGTGCCACATAGTTCTTTCAGCGAAAAGAATCATCGTGGGAGTGGAGGACAAAACAGACATGTCAGAAGATTACAGTAAGTTTGATGAAATTCCGTCGTTCACACTGAACACTGACCCAAGCATCGTGTTAAATGATTAAGATTTTCCATGGTTACGGCGCAATCGGAAAAAAGGGACACACACGAAGAAACACTAGATGTGGATGTTGGTGCTTCCTAATTTTAATTATTGTGTTCTGTGTGTACCATACTTTCATGTCTAGGGATTGCACTTATTTTGTTGTGACGGCACTAACTTTTAGGAGAATGGAACAATAATTTGAGCAGTGATTGCACTGATTTTATTGTCATTTTTGCACTAAGAGAACACTTCTATGCCGAGCCACACGAAGATGTCCTAGGTCACTGCCCAAAGACAACTTCAAGAAGGTCGTGCATAGAGGAGTTCTCTGTCTTTGCTTTCCGGCCAGCTTGACTACAACATGAACCCTCTTATCACTGAGAGAACACTTATATGCCGAGCCCCTCGAAGATGTCCTACGTCACTGCCCAAGGACATCTTCGAGAAGCTCGTGTATAGAAGAGTCCTCTGTCTTCTCTTTCTGGCTAACTTGACTACAGTATGAACCCTCCGGCATAGAGGAGTCCTCTGTCTTCGCTCGTGCATAGACATTTGGCTCCATGTTTCAACCGACTAGCTTCATTTTTACGTGAAATATTTTGCCAGCGTTTTAACATAATCTCTGTACTTGTCGGCATGTATTTGTGACCTTCAACTTGCTTCCATGTTAACATGATATTTTTGCATATCGGAATTGCTGAACATGCCCAGGTAATTGCTAGCCCAGACAATAAGGTTTACAGAGAATAGAAACTGTACGAACATCACGCCTGTAGTAGACAACAGCAGCACAGTGCTGCTAAGTTGAACATAAACACCCAAGTGTAGATGACACGTGCATAAAACATACAAGGGGATATCTTCAGCATGCTACTTGGGTATTATTACAACCAATTTTACATGTTCCATAAGTTGCCGCCAACTAGATATATAGGCTCAGCAAATTGAAACACATCTGGATATTTTCAATGACATGATCACTCGTGGGTGGTCGCTCACTTGACAACTATGACAGGGCAGGCAGCATTCTTTACGACGTAATCGCTGATGCTTCCTGCGAGCACCCTGCAAAGATGCAAAAGGTTAGCATCATATTATGATCAAAACAAGCAATATGCCTCAAGAATGGTTTCTTAATTTCCTGACAACCTCTTGAGCTTGCCGAGTCCCTGCTCCCTGTAACTGGGCATCTAATGGGGATGTCATGGATAGCTTGGCATATCTTCTCGTCGCAATCTCCAAACATGACTTTGAAAACGACACACGTGCCAAGGAGATGTCAAATGATAATAGCTTTGTAATAATAATTTGGAGCAATGACATAAAAAGTCTGATTGATTTTTTTAACATGCTTCAAGTCATATATGATCTTATCATCCTTGCTAGTTTGGAACAAAGAAATCACTAGAAAGGAACAGGCAGCTACCGCACCTCTAGTCGAAACCAACCACTAGAAAGGATCGAGTTTGCAAAGTCATAAACTATATGCCTTTTGTTTGCAACCTTTTCCTGGCCACTTCACCTCAACCATTCCTCCACGAACTAAAATGTTTTGTTTTTGGTATCATGATCTCTCATCCTAGAATGGATTAATCCATGATGGCGTTGTTGTATCCACACATTCTGTTTCCACAAACCCAAGCCCCCCATAAAATTGATCTCCCCAAGAACCACACAACAAGAAAGCACAACAATTCTACTATGTGATCAAACTATGTGTTTCCTCACTTTATTCGTGGCCTACTTTTCTCATTTCATTTTTTCATAGAACTAGCGCAAGACAAGAATTACCGCTACTCTGTTCTGGTACAGGAAAAGGCAGACCAATTGCAAGAAACAAGGCAGTGGTGAGCACAGTAGGCAGCAAGAATAGACGAGTACGGATCACTGCAAGCATAATCTTTGTGCTGACACAGCTCGTGCAGATCGGAATTTTCTACGGGTCCAAGAGGTCGGCGGGCACAAGAAGAAATTAGAACAGCAAGCGATCAACTAATCAAATATACATAAATTGGGGGAAAAGTAGTATCAAGACGTTATAAAATTAAATGCTAATTTATTCAAGATACTTCTCTCTAGTGCTAAGTACCTCAGTACAAATTTATTCGTCTATGATGAGCAAACTGCATTTTCTTGGGTTCATTCTGATTCATTTTTACGATCTGACTTGCCTTGTGCAGAAAGCATAAAATGCTAAGTAACATGACAAATTGTGCTTTCGAGTTCCACCCAATTTGCTATTTGTTCTTAGAAATAGAATCCGGGCTCATCCTTGTGCAAAAAAGAAAAAAAGACTCAGCCTCTTTTGGCTCCATACAAATTTTACAGAATTGTTTAGAGTACAGTTTGTTATACTCAATCTAACAACAATAATCTATAGATTCTAAAATAAGGCAGTCTGAAGGTAAATTTCAATAGAAACCGGGATAGTAATTATTAAAAAAACACCTTACAAAAAACTACATAGAAAGTAAGCCGAAGGATTTACGATGACGGCTGAAATCTGCCAAAAGATGGGTTTAGAGCAACTCGAATCAACACTGTACCATGAACAACAATGGAAAAACTGTAATGGAATCTGAACTAACATATTGAAGCTTGAGCTCACTTCATGCCACAATAGGCTACAACACGAATACATACATCAATGACTAAAAAACCATTGTATGTAAGAAATAGAATATCTTAGTAAGAGTCGAATTGAAACTGAACTACAGAAGTAAATACTGATTACCTTACACTCCATGTCTAGGAAAAAAGTTATATGGCGACAACTCATCTTTGAAGGTCAATTCAAATGGGCAAATGCATAAGTTCCATTATAATACTCTATCGTGATTCTGCACCTACAGACCTGATATACTTCTCATCGCAGTACTGGCTATAATGCTTGCTACGACATTTTTGAGCTATGCTATTTCTCCTTGCTAACATAACTCCCAAAAACTGTATAATTGCACATGGAACCAAATTATCACATAACCAGCATTTTATTGCCTAATCCTTTTAGTATGACTGAGTTGACCTGAAACCCAAATAGATCTGGTATGTTAATCTAATAATGAACATTTGATAGACCAGAACATACAAAAAAATAGTGCTGAACCTGAGGAGACACTAGACATAACAGAATTCGCAGTTCTGTTTATAGGAAGACAGAAAAGGACCGAAAGGAGGACTCGAGGTAGCCGTGGGTTTGATCTGGAGGAGAAGCTCTTTTTGATTCATCACTGGCATCAGATCTTCTACCTCACGGACCAGATCGTCTTGGCTGATATAGGAAAAAGGCAAACATTATCAGCTCTTGCAGAGTTCATACTAAAAATTCATGCTGAAACGAGCAAAAAGTACCTAACAAGGGGATGCAGCAGTACGCGTCGAATCTGAGGCTGACGGCGCTCGACGCGGACAGCAGCTGAGACCCGCAGCGAGGAGCATGAGGGGGCGGGCCTACGGGGGACGGCAGGAGGCTGGCGGCCTGTGGGGAACGGCAGGCAGCAGAGCCCTGGGAGCGCCGTGATAGCAGGCCAGGCCACTGCTCCCAGCCTCCCACCTTCAATCCCCGCGCCAAGATGGTGCCGCGCGCGGTCCGTCCGCCTCGACACTACTGCCGGCCGACGAGGTCACCCAGCTCGCCGCTTGCACCTGAGGCCACCCGCCCGCCGCCGAAAACCGCTGAACGATGAGACCATCGGCAGCGCCGCCCGATGCCGAGCTGCTCGCCGCCTTTCCGTCCAACGGGACTCGATATCCAAAGAGCCGGAGGTGGTCGATAGAGGGGATCTGAAGATGGAGCAGGATGCGGTCGATTTCGTGCGAGGAAGCCCGCCGCTCGCCGCTGGTGTGCGAGGCCGGGGGGGGGGAGGGGGGCTTCTAACCTTTATGATTTGCCACACTTTTCCTAAACCGAAGTATTCTCCAAAAAACTTTGCAAGAAAATAACAAGTTGTATTGCAAAGTTCTGGTGGGGAGGGGATGAGAATAAGAAGAAGATTCACTGGCGCAAATGGATTGAAAGATTGCCATTCCGAATGAATCTGGGGGGCTCGGTTTCCGAGACTTTCAGTTGTTCAATCAAGCCATGTTGGCCAAGCAGGGATCTTAAAGGGGAAGTATTTCCATAATACAGACTTTATGTCGGCGAGGAAGAAAAAGGGTAGTTCACATACTTGGAATGCAATCCTCCATGGGCGGGAAGCATTGAAGAAAGGTTTGATAAAAAGGGTAGGTGATGCGGAAACTCTAGAGTGAGCCCGAGCTCACCTACTCCTGCTTCTTTCAAAAAATTCAAAAAATAGTAAATCAATTCAAAAAATTCTAAAATAAATTGGAGTCGTACGTATATTAGTTCTGCCCATTTCTGCAAAATCTCGGGCTCAAATGACATTTTATTTGAACTGTGCAAAAAAGACAAAATAAGGTTTCAGAAAATATGTGAATACACATTTTTGCAAATGCTGAGTTTGTCTTTTTTGCACAGTTCAAATAAAATGTCATTTAGTTCTGAGATTTTACAGAAATGGGAAGAACTATATACGTACGGCTACCAAAAATCTCAGATTTTTTTGACTTGATTTACTATTTTTGAATTTGTTTAAAAAAGCAGGAGCAGGTGATCCCGGGCACCAAAAATCTGCACTCGTAGGTGATGGCTCAAGTATTAAAATCTGGGATGATCCCTGGATACCTACAAATCACTCTCTGAAACCTCTTATTAGAAAACCAGAGGCCAATGTTGTGCAAGTCAGTGAATTGATTAATATGGAATCGGCAGAATGGAATCTGGACAAGCTGCAGGAAAATTTTGTTCCTATCGATGTAGCAGCAATATGCAGTATACCTGTGGGTAGGTTTGCAGAAGATGTTTGGGCTTGGACTCATGAGAAGAGTGGAAATTTCACGGTGCGGTCAGCATACAAAACCCTAGCAGTCGACAGACTTTGAAATGACAATGCCTCCTCTTCAAATTCTCTTAATGCGATCTTCTGGAGAAAACTTTGGAAATTACGGGTTCCCCCGAAAGTTGCGACCTTCTGGTGGAGGGTAATTCAAAATTTCGTTCCCTGTCGACAAAAGCTGAAAGATAGACACATGGAGCAGTTAGGTTTCTGCAAGATTTGCGGAGCAGAAAAGGAGTCCTTGTTTCATGCCCTATTCGAGTGTTCATGGACAAGAGAGTTCTGGAAAGAATTAAAGCATGCTACAGGTTTGAAAATTCCTTGGTTGCATCCAGAGAATTGGGCTACAGACCTCGTTGAGGGCAAAGTGTTGCCGGAGGAAAATGTGTGCTTGATTCTATGTGGTGCATGGGCCGCTTGGATGGAAAGGAATGCCATTTGGCATGGTAAAGGAGGTCGATCAATTATTCATTCAGTGCGTTGGGCTATAGAAACAACGATTGACCTACGGCAGGTTGGTAAGCAAATACTACCGACGAGGATTTGTATTGTTTCTGGCTGGAAACCTCCAGATCCTGGTGCGTTCAAGATTAATGTTGATGCTGGTTTTAAGCTTGATCTACTGGAAGGGTCAACAGGGATAGTTGTCCGGGATAACACCGGGAATCTGATCAGAGCATCGGCTCGTTGGATCGAGAGGGCAGCTAGTTCGCTTATAGTGGAGGCAGAAGCAGTTCGGGACGGAGTGAGGTTGGCACTGGATATGGGTCTGCAGAATGTCCGGATTGAAACAGATGCTTCTGAAGTTGTCAAGCTCTGGAGAAATTCAAGCACTGACAGATCTATCATCAATAGTATTTGTCTAGAGTTGAGAGAGCCGAGTGGTTTTTTTACTAGCTTTGAGATTGGACATGTAAGTAGAAGTGCCAATCAGGCAGCTCACGAGTGTGCCCAGGCTAGTTCTCTTCAGAGAGAAGGAGGTGCTGTGGATCAATTTCACTCCACCCTTCCTTGCTAGTATCCTTAAGAAGGATTGTAATCCCGTCCCATAAGTAATAAAGCTCTCTATTTCGCAAAAAAAAAATGAAGTATTCAGCTGCTAGGCAACGGAATACTAAAGTTTCCAGATACTGCATTATTTCTCAGTTTTACCAAAAACTACAACGCGTTTGGTAAGTGCTGTTTTACAATCCCTTTTGACTGATTCTTATGTGTGCATGCATCATCCTTTTGAATACAGATGCGTATGGCTCTTGCATGCATGGTCGGGCATGAGTTGCGCATGCTTGAATAGTTCAGCTTGAGCCAATTAACAACCCTATAAATCAACCTTCTATTGATCAACAACGATACATTACGTGGAACTCTGCTTCTAGTACTCAACGAGCAGATCCCGCGTTGTATCTTGTAGCATCCGGCGTGGCGCCGGCCGTCGGCGAGAGCAGGTTCATGCATTTCCCGCCTGCTAATGCTCTCATGTATGGTGTATGGATAATGCCATGTTGTATCTATATGATATATCCGTACTTATTTAGTTTTCTTGATTTTATGTTGTTTCTTGATTGGGGCCAAATCAGTTAGTTCTTGGTATATGGTAGTGCTTTTTTACGTTGTAAATAGCTAATCAAACATTTATTAGAATGTTCAAAAAAATTTACGCCGTAGATGTGATATGCAACAGGTTATAAGGTGTGTTTTCTTGTCAAGCAACTATTTCCAATAATATGGGGAAACTTTCTGATGCGCAAATGAAGAGATGATGATGAATTTGCCATCATCAAAGCTTTATATGCTAATGAAAATAGTTTCAACCGCTCACGTATTCATACTTCCATTCTTATGGGTGATCTATACGTGAGGGAAGTTCTAGAGGGTCATGAATTAAGATGTAAACGAGATTTTCAGATGGAAAAACATATATTCGTAACTTGGTGGAGTCTCTTCGAGACAAATGTCATCTAAGAGATACAGATTTTGTCTCTGCCGAAGAACAAGTTGCCATATTCCTATATGCTGTTTCTAAGAATGCAAGCAATCGTACACTTCAAGGGCAATTTCAGCATAGCGGTGAGACCATAAGTCGCTACTTCCATATTGTGTTGAATGCACTCATGATATTGTCTACAAGTGTAATACGGTTACCTCCAATTAATGTTCCTTCCAAAGTCGCAAGCAACCCAAAATTTATGCCATATTTCGTCATATAACCCTTTAATTATATTACATATACTATAGAGAACACAAATTGCTCAGCATATGATTTTTTCTATCTCCAGGATTGCATTGGAGCCATAGATGGGACGCATATTCCGATTAGCATATCTCCAAAAGAGCAAGATCCTTACCGCAACAGAAAAGGAACATTGTCCCAAAATGTCATGGTTGCATGTGATTTTGAAAATCATTTTGTCCATGTCAGCGCCGGATGGGAAGGTTCGGCTTCTGATGCTCGAGTGCTACAGGATGCACTTCAAAACAATTTTTATGTCCCTGAAGGAAAATTTTATTTGGTGGATGCGGGTTATGCAAACACACCTAACTTCATCGCACCTTACCGCAATGTGAGGTACCATTTGCAAGAGCAAGCAAGAAGCCATCAACGGCCACAAAACCCTCAAGAGCTATTTAATTTGAGGCACGCACAACTTCGGAATCATATTGAGCGTATCATTGGTGTTTTAAAGAAGCGTTTTCCAATACTAAAGTGTGCTACACAATATCCCATCGACTCACAAGCGGAAATTGCGATAGCATGTTGTGCTCTTCATAATTTTATTTGCAATAATGAGGGTGGCGAACAATGGTTGGATCAAGTGGAATCAGATATTGATCCAAACAAAATAATTACATTCCTAGTGGAGATAAGCAGTATACAAGTGATGTACATTCTCTTAATGTGCGACGAGCTCCCGGCAACACAAAAAGGGACGAAATAGCTAATGCAATGTGGGAAGACTACCAAGACTATATTAGACGAACCAGAAGAAATACTGCATGACTTTCATTTGTTTCCATAATGTTTTTTATAGAATTCATTTGTTTCCAGAATATTTTGTACTTCAGAAGTAGCGGGAGTAAAATAAACAGTAATACTTTAGACTGCAAAATATTGCGTAGCAAAAGCACGTAGCTAGTTCAATGACTCACGGGATAGAATAATGTATAAATAAAAGTGTATCAGCATTGGAAAATAAAATCCGCTAATTCATTCTTAGGTAACCTTCAGACCTGCGGTTTCACCACTTCTTTGATAATCTCGGCAAGAACATCATCCTCCACTTCCATGAATGTTTGGCGGTTTAGCATATCAGTTTTGAGATGATTGATCATTTTATACTGTTCACTTGGTGTGAGTCTCAACGTTTTCAGCTTCTGGATGCAGTTGGGCATGCCATAGGTGTCATTTTTGGGATCATTCCTTTCCATCTGCGCCATCTTTATATCTTTGTAGCTATCAATTTGCTTCGTCTTCAGTTCTTTATAAGCCTTAAGTTCTTCTTCTCTCACAGAGACCAAGTTTTCCAGCGTAACTCCCTTGCCTTTTTTACCCTTAGTTTTCTCACTTCCTCCATCAGATCCTTTTGAATATCAAAGCCTCTTTTTCCGAGGTGATTCCACACATGTGTGATCTTCTACGGCTGAAAACTGATTTGCATTACTTCCTTGAGGTTCTGTGAAACCACCATACGATGTATCAACATCCTCCCCATATATATTATGGTTCCATGCATAGATGATCCAAGAGCAGATAGTGTTGGTTCAGGTGAATCCAACCCAACATCCCTTAAAATTTCATCTGTATACCTTCCATGTTCTGGATATTGAGACATGTTGTACCTCTCGTCAATACTATCTGTGGTCCTTTTGGCACGCTTTCCTGTTGCTATTTTAACTGAGTAGAAAGGATGTAAATTGTAAGTAACATTATAGGAGACCATATCTTTAATTTATCATTATTGGGAGAACAAACCTTCATATATTTCATATAAAACATCGTAGTGCGGGAATGCTTTGTATCTCCACTTTCGCTGCTCTTTGGACAGCTCATCCCATTTTTCATCTGGGGCTGTTGGCACTCCCTTTTCAGGATCCCAACCGAATCCACTCTTCTCTAAAACAGACCTGACCACATTGTGATCCTGTTTGAGCCTTTGTTCTCTATCTTTCACTTGCTTAATAGTGAAATCAGCTCCAGGGGGCTTGGAGTTTAAGCGGCGTGTCATAGCGGTCCATCCTTCCTTGGTCCACCCATTTTGGCCACGAAATTTTCCCGCATCAGCATACTCTTTCATCATAAATACTAGAAAAGCCGTCTGACCTTCAGTCCATGTTGCTCTATTCTTTTTTTCTGTAATAAGTGGTATTTAACATTAGTCATCATAAAATCAACATATGAGTATACCAACTTATAATGTATTGAAATGTAGCTCCAATCAGATTAGCACATGTTAAAAAATACTTAGTTAATAATTGGATTACTATAATATGCGGCAAAGATGCATGTTCACTCAGATAAAAGTGGATTACTATAATATGCGGAATAGATGCAAGCTCACTTAGATAAAAGTGAATTAGTTAGCACATGTTTACTAAGAACGATGATGCAGGTTTCCTGGTAGGCTACGGCTCATAAAATCATGCTCTTGTGTTGTACTACTATGGGTGTAACGTTGTTGGACTGAAACAATTGTTTGGGGAGGCAGACATTGTTGATACATGCTAAGATCCTGATGAATACATGCTCCGCCCTATATGTATAAATTCACCACACAGCTCCCGATGCAAACACACAATTTCACATCATGCTTACGCGAGTACTACATGAAGGAAGCATGGACCATCGTTCCTACTTCTATGCTCCCAATCGATGACCAGTGAAGTACATGACCTTGCTCTGCGGCCGGTGTCAGCCCCACCCAGCGCATATCAGCAGGAGTGTTAGTACGAGAAAGGAGAAGGACCTAGATAAAGCACTAGTGGGGACTGGCCCTATTGTCCCGGGCCGTGAGGGCCATTTGTCCCGGTTGCCAACCGGGACAGGCCAGACGGGACTAAAGGTCCAACTTTTAGTCGCGGACCTGTCACCAGCCGGGACAAATGGTCCTCAACCTGGCCGTGCTGGGGGCAGAACCTTTTGTCGCGGTCCGTATAACGGGCCGCGACTAATGATTCTCTGCCACGGCAGAAATTTGGGCACTTTATGTGTCGCAGCAGAGAATTCATTTTGGTCAGGGTTTAGGGTTTACTAATGATTCTCTGCCGCGGCAGAAATTTGGGCACTTTCTGTGCCGCGGCAGAGAATTCATTTTGTTTTATTTTATTAATTTCTTTTCTTCATTTCAAAATAGTTTTCGTATATTTCTACATTCCGTACACGATCGAGCATACAAATATATACAACTTTGATAGTTACATGGAGATCACAATTACCGGGACTAAGCCCCGTCTATTCGATTACACGGCCAGGGATCATCGGTTGCGCCTATTATTCACACTAAATTCTCCGGCATCGTCTATCATCTCTTTCATAAAAAATCCCTCCAGTTCCTCTGCAATTCCTAGTACGCGTTGCTCTGGTAGGAGCCGATCACGCATTTTGTCGAACTATATAAGAAAAGGAGATCAATATGAACATCAATCATGATAACAAAAAGAGAGGATAATAAAATAATGTTGTGAATGTATTGATTACGTCGACTCTATAATCTTTGTGCTCGGTGGTAAATGTGCGAATGAACTCGCAAATGTAGTATCCACATAGATTTGTCCCCGATGGCTGCCTCGCGCACTTTACGAGAATAGAATTCAATCAAAATAATAATCTAGCATCATAACTGTATTGAAACTAGAAGTAAAGTGATGCGCGACATATCTCGTACTACTTACCGAGACCGGAGTAAACGTCAGCTTCTCACTAAAGGAACCCGTCACCACTCTCTTGAACAGGTTCCAAACCCTGCCCGGCAAAGAAAATGAATTAATGAATGAGTTAATTCATTACCTGATATCTCATGAAATCAACGAACGAGACCGATATAGCGCGAATATTATCTCTGGAGCATGTCCTGCATGTTGCGGAACTCTTAAAGGTTTCTTTTTACTGGGTCCATGACTTCAACTATTCCCTTATCAACTTGAATGTCTAGCAGAATCCAGTGGAACCTGCACACGTTTATATATACGTCAGTAACACTCATCAATTACACTTAACATCGAGTAAGCAAAACTGAATGTGTACAACAGAATAAGACCCTCACTTGAAGTTGTAAGGAAACAATATGTGGTCACAGAATTTTTGCTCCGTTAGAAACATTAGAAGGTTTTCCACCGTCTCGTCGGGTTTCGTCATTAGCGAACCTATATGTATTTTATCTGGGTCAATGAACCCAACATTATAGATCTTTCTTTTACAATCCAGCATCTTCATTCTGCATAATAGAGTACAAAAGGATATAATGAGGATAATTACATGCAATGAACTGAACAACTGAAAAACTGAACAACTTATATGTAGACAATGAATTCAACAACTTACAGACAATAGCAACTCATGAGAGATTTGTCGAGGGCGTCCAAATTGAATAATTGGAAGAGTTCTGAAAAGTCAACATGGACCTCTTCGGCTCGGAAGAAGTACTCTGCTGGGACTTTCGCCACGATCATTGTTCTGTCCCGCTTTACCACTCTCAAGTACCATTCATGCAAATTCCGCATATGTGTTGGCAGTTGTTTCAACTTCTCTTTGCTGACCAAAGGCTTCCCTGGGACATATGTAGGGACTACATCAGCCATGGGTAACTTGTCGTCTTCGGAACCTAGTAGTTCAGCAACACCCATAGCGGCCGCCAACTTCGCAGCTTCTTCCATATCCTGCTGCAGCACCGGGGAAACGTCTTCGGATAACACCTTGAGGGGTGGGATCGATTGTTTGGCCTGTTCTCCGAGCTGGGGAACGTCCCTTTTTTCCCCCTTGCACTTTTACTTGATTTGCTCCTGCTAGCACTTTTACTTGATTTGCTCTTCTCCGCTTCCTTCTGAAGTGTGCGTAGATAGTCATCTGGCTTATGGTGCAACTCATATTGCGAGGGTGTGTTCAGAAAACTAAGTCCCCACTCTTTTTGCTTCTCGGTGTATACCGGGGCGGGCTCTGTTTTCTTCTTTGCAAAATGCGCATCTTTTTCAGCCTTTGCGATCGCTGTGATTTCATCGTCAGTACGATCATAAGTTCTGACGGGAAGATTCTTATGAGGTACTTTTGGGAGGGGTGACAATTTTCATTTTGGGCTGCTGCGTCGTTTAGTACTCAGCGACGAAGCACGCTTCCGCTTATTGTCTTTAGCAGGCAAAGGCGGTGGCGAAGACGGCCGGCCCAAGTCCGGCGGCGGAGATCGAGATGGACTCGCGCTGTGGTGGTCATAGTCTTGGGGTGGGCTTCTTGTAGGTGATGGTGACCTGCGACGACTCGGAGGCGGTGTTGGCCTTGGCGCCGAGCCTGGAAGCTTGATGTTGTTCTTGTCCCATAGAATGATACCACCCAGTACTTCTTCGAGTGTCCTCTCACCTTCAGGTCCAGGGATGTCAAGCTCCATTGAGTCAAACCCCATTACGATTTGATCCACCATGACTTTAGCATAGCCAGCTGGAATCTCACGGCCATGCCAACGTGCCTCAGGTGGACAAGGTAAAGCATATCCGACCGCCACCTTCAGGGATATGTTCTTCACCTTCTGATGGAGCTCACAAGATATCTGCTCCTTGATTCCATCCACGGGGTAGCCGGGACCGCCATCTATCATCCGTGCACCGTCAGACGGGACCTCCGATTCAGCCACACTGCTTCTCCACAGAAATGGGCCGACGGTAATATCGAGTGCAGGATCTTGCAGGCGCTCTCCTCTAAGTTTGTCAATCTGCTGCTGCTTGTCAATTCTTGCTAGCAACTGGTTGAACCTGTCTTCCTCCTCCTCCCGTCGCGTCTTTGCTCTCGATCGGCTTCTATAAGTATCTTTGTGTTTGGGAAACCCAATCTCCCAGGGATAACTAGGGCCAAGGCCTCGTGTTCGTCCTCCGTGTTCGGCATTTCCAAGGACCTTTGTCAGCAAGTCTTTCTCTCTATCGGAACAGAACTTTGTTTTACCCTCTTTAATTACTTTCACCACTTTCAGCCATGTCTCCCTGGGTACCTTAATCCTTTCACTGCAAACAAGGTCCCCTGTCTCATCGTCATACTCACTCCCATGCGCAAGGAAAAAATTTCTTGCCCTCAATTCCCATTCGTCGCGAATTGGTTCTGGAATGATCCCTTTAGCAAGCAGCGCTTCCTCTATTTTATCCCACTTTGGCATGGCAGTCACGTAGCCCCCTGTCCCGAGGCGATGGTGATATTTCTTTTTCGCAGCATTTGTCTTGTTTCGTGTTGACTTTTCCATAGCATCTGCTGACTGCTTGTACTTCACAAATGCATCCCAGTAAGCCTTCTGCTTCGCTAGATAGCCTTCGAATTTTGGAGCAATTTTCTTCTTCTGATACTCTTGCCATAATGTTTTCTTCCACTGCCGGAATAGTTCGGCCATCTTCTTAAGAGTAAACACCTTGACTTTGTCCCTCAATGCAGCTGTGTCGTCCTCTTTGTACCTTTCTGGGAGGGTGAAATGTGCCATGAGGTCATTCCAAAGACCATCTTTGTACCTTTCGGCGACATACTCATTATCTTCCACCCCTTTGGGGTTATGCCACTCTCGAACGGTGATCGGGACGCGATCCCTAACCATAACTCCGCATTTCAACCTTTATGGGTTCCAACGGTTCGCCCTGTGGTGATATCTTTGTAATTGTATAATGCGCAGATGGGGCCAACTTTTTGGCCAGGCCTCGTTTGGAACATTTGCTCGATGTGGAGGCCTAAGAGAAGAAACATTCGTCAATTCATATAGATACAACTCAATTAATGCATCTACTGATCATCGAACTTCATATATATATACCTCGCCGGACTTCGTTAAGGGTCCATCGTCGGAGCCGTCGCCTTCTCCTTCATCAGAGGCGTCGGCTTCCCCCTCATTTTGGTCGACCTCTTCACCCTCACCGGATGGGTTCAGATACATCGAGGGACATTCGGCTGGATCAGCACTGGGGGCGTTGTGGATTATGTCCTCGAGAATTTCTTTTTGTGTTAGGTCTCTACGGATTGGACTATGTGGTTCCATAGTTTCTGCAAAATGCACACAATATCATTATCGCATACAATATTGCTACTAGTACATAAAAATAATACTACGTATAAATAGTATATAAAAATACACCATGAATAATATCACAAATACATCTAGAATAATCCAGTTACATAGCTCGGGTCCATTATTTTTTAAACCTAAAACATCGTGAATAATATCACAAATACATCTCCCATGCATGAACCTCTTGTAACATCCCAAAAGTAATCCCCTTTTAATTTCTTTGTTTGTGAATTTAATTTGTTGCATAATCATGGCATCATCTTTGTTTGTTGCACTTTTGTGGTTTTATAAAATTTTCAAATTAATAAATAGAGTTTGTCATTTTATGTGATTATCACATGTGACACTCTTATTTATTTTGAAAAAAAACCAAACTATTAAAACCATACTTATTTTGGACAAACAATTAAAATGTTTTTGAAATTGTTAAGTCACAAAAATAATTTGTGGGAAAAATAAAACCCTAGCCCTATTTTACTTTTTCCTCCCCTTTCTCTCTCTCTTTCTAAATTCCCTGGAAAAAGAAAAGAAGCAAAAGAAGAAAAACTGGAAATCGGGCCGAGCCCAGCACCCCTCTCTCCTCTCCTCTCTTCCTCTCTCCCCGAACTGGCCCAGCTGCGGCCCAGCTAACCGGCCTTTCACCTTTTCTTCTCCTCCCCGCACCCCCTCGCTTCAGTATGTCGCCGATGCCAGCGACCCCGACGCCGTTTCCGCGCCTCCACCTGCTCCCTCTCCCCTCTATAAAGCAACGCCACCGGCCACTCTCCTCCCCCCTTTTTCCCCTTTGCTTCTGTGACTGACAAGTGGGCCCAGGGTCCCACCTGTCATCCTCTAGTGTAGATCAACCCCCGATGAAAATAGTTTCCAGTCTCAGATCCAGATCTGGAACTTTTCCAGAAAAACCCAGAATTCGAATTCTTTCACAATTAGGTCCCTGTTAAAATGTTTTCTGTCTTGTTTTGCAATAATTAATTAACACATGAATCTTTTGTCAAAAATTACAATAAAAATATGTTTTGAAATCAGAAAAATGTAATCTATTCAAATGTATTTTTTGTTTAATTTTTGGAATTATTTTTTTAAATGGTTAAAATAAATAAATCTTTTGCTAAATAATTAATCTTGTATAATTCATAACTTTTGAACCACACCTCCAAAAATTATGAATTTTATATCAAATTGAAGCTAAAAATGAAATATGTCCAAATCTAATTTTGCATGCATGAACTAAACAAATTAACTTTCGGGTATATTTGGAAATCCAATTAATTGAACTAATTAAAATGTCTAAATGCCTAATTTATTTGTTAAATTGCTAAAACCTAATTTTTAACTTGCCTATTAAAATGTTTAGCACTTTAATTGCTGCATATTTAAATTTGACATGTCATCATGTTTGATTGAATGCATTTGTATTGATTGCTATTTTTGCTATGTTTGGGGTTATCCGTAGACGACGTTGCTGAGTACTCCGACACCTCCGAGGATCTAGCCCAGTACCAGGCTACTGAGCCAACAGGCAAGAAGCCCCTCCCCAACTTTTCTCATGTGATGCCTAATTCCTGTCTTGCATGCTTTAGGACTTCCGTTCTGTTGTGTCTTACGATTCCTATTAGAATTGCATAGCCTGATAGAAGTCCAGTTATACCTGCCTATATCCTATGCTTGTTTCCAGTTACTATCTACTAGTATGCTTAGGAGTTGTTTGTGGTCTATCACATGCTTAGCTGGTATATCTTAATAATTGAAGACTTGCTATGTGGGAATCACTTTATTATGTTAAAGATAAGGCACCGGCGGAAGGCCAGCTATGGTGATTTGTTCTGCTAGTGTCGCCTAGGAAAAACCGTTCTTTTCCGCTTATCCAAGAATGAGCGCCCTACCCACACGTGGGAAGACTTATGGAACCCCCCGCAACTCAGTACCGGATCTGCTATATTGGTTAGGGAGCCACAAACTAGTTCGGGCATTTACCATTTGGAGCATAATAATAATAAAAGATGAACTAAAACTGCATATAGGTTTGCGGAATGGGCGTTAACCGCATGTGGACGGAGGAGCAATCGTATGAGTGTTATCCTCCCGAAGCCGTTCTCGCAACTTTTGGGCCCGCAAAGGAGTTTCGGCCGGGCTCCCCACGTGGATCAGTCTCAGATAGGTGGCTCTCTATCCAATGTAGTAGTGATGGGGAAGGTCGTGTTGAGATACCTAAATGCCTCTGTGGCATGTGGTTGATTGAATGTGTATGGTTACATTTGGGCACCCCTGCAGGGTTAAATCTTTTCGAAAAGCCGAGTCCGCGGTTATGGACGACTTGGGTAATGTGCTGGCTAAAAAGATCATAGACATCACCGTATATCTTAAATATCTAATTTGACTAGTAAATAGCCATATTTGAATAATAAACTTGCTAAAACTTGATCAACGTGTGAGTGTCCGGACTTCTTCCTCGTGGGGTATATGATACGATGGAGTTGTCTCAGGACGGGTATTGCTTGGTGATTAGTTTAGTCAGTAGCGCAACGCTCTCTTCCCTTAATCTAATTAGACGCAAGTTGTAGCGTGTCTTCTGTAGTTGATAGGTGCTGCTGCTGCGAGTCCACATACAACCCCTCTTCAACCCCAATGCATGTGCATCGTACCTTCTTTTCCTCTTGTGCATAAGACTTGCTGAGTACCCCCGTACTCATACCATCGGGTGTCCGGTGCCCGTGTTTTCACCGATGCAGGAGCGACAGCAGGGTTTGATGATCCAGATGGTGGCTACTACGTAGAGTTCGACGCTGACTACGACGAGTAGATCGAGATCCTAGGCGGCAGCCTGTGACCACCGTGGGCGGGTCCCCTCTTTTATTTTCCGGCCTTTGGCCTTTGATGTAGTCTGTACTCAGACGAGTGAATGCTTCCGCTGTATTCGGGACATGTGATCCCCTGTGATGTAATAAATTATTTTCGAATTATGCTTTATTTATCTTTTTGTGTCGTACTTGTTCTTGTAATGATTTCCAAATTGTGGTTCCGCTTGCGAAACGTGGTTTTCGCTAAGTGGGGCTTACACCTTTCAAACTAACTTCGACCGGTTCCTCAGCCGCGGGGTGCTGAGCCGCCGGCGCTGCGCATCCAAAGAGAAGGAACCCTCACAGGGTCATAGCTCACATAATAAGGAACCCTCTAAAGAAACGACCAACTATTGCTATAATGTCTATCCAATAGATACATGTAGCGACGGACGTGCTCGTCCTCCTCTCTGATACGACGATGGACCACCTCCTCAGGGGTCGGCTCCCTCTACACCGAGCGTGGCCCACGCGACTGCCACCAAACAAGATCCGGGTCGACGACATCACCCGGATTCCTCACCAAGCCGCGCGTCCCGGAAGGTAGCACCTCCCAGTGCCAGCCCGGCGGAGCCCAATCCTGCACATCACCTCTCTGATCCAACAGGGACATTGTCGCCGAGAACAATAAACTAAAAACACCTAAGTCAAAATTTCTATTTCTACACTAAAAAAATAATACCAATTTAACTTAGCAAATTTTTTATTTCTCCACTAAAAAAGTAATACCAATTTAACTTACAAAAATTTCTAAAGTACCAATTTAACTTAGCAAAATTTGTAAAGTACCAATTTAACTTAGCAAAATTTCTAAATACCTAAAATTAACCTAAAATTAAACTAATCTAAACTTTAACCTAAAATTAAACTACCCTAAAAATCTACCTAAAATTAAACTACCCTTAAAATTAAACTACCCTAAAAATTAAACTACCCTAAAAAAATACCCTAAAAATTAACCTAAATGCCACCGGCGAGAGAATGACGTACAGCGGCGTGCTCGGGCGCGGAGGAAGGCTCGAGCGGGGGCGCGGAGGACGGCGGGCTCAAGCGGCGGAGGAGGCGACGGCGGCGGGCACAGAGGACGGCGGGCTCGGGCGGCAGAGGAGGCGATGACGGCGGGCGCGGAGAGGAACTCGGGCGACGGCAGCTCGGGCGACGGACGCGCGGGAATGGAGGCGACGGGCGCGTGGCGGCGGAGGCGAAGGGCGCGCGGCGGAGGAGAGCGGCGGGCGCGGCGGAGGAGAGCGGCCGGCGGCAGGAGGCGACGGTGGCGGAAAATTTTGGCAGCCTGACGGCGCTATGTCAACAATGGCCTCCGGTGTCGCGGTCTGAGCCACACACCGGGGATATATACACCCCCCTTTAGTCGCGGGGCGTGGCTCCGGCCGGGACAAAAGGTGGGTCTTTAGACGCGGTTTGAGCCACGCCCCGCGACTAAAGGGGGGGGGTTCAGATCCCGCGCGCATCACAGGCTTTAGTCGCGGCTGGTGGTACGGGCCGCGACTAATGGGCCCAAAATTTGTGCGCGCTGGGCCAAAAAATTAACTCGCGCGCCGTTTTCTCTGTTTTCTCAAATACTTATTCACAAATGTATTAACTCTACAAACATTTGAATATTTGAATGAATTTGAGAAAACTTTCAACATGAAATTTACTTGAATTTGAATAAGTAATCCAAAACCATTTTCTGTTTTATAAAATAATTATTGTAACTCTACAAACTATTAACAATTTTGTCATTTTCAATTAAAATAATTATTGTAACTAAATTTTTTTGCATATTTTTGAATCTTGGAGCCAATGACAACAGTGGATCATTTGATAATAACTAGTTCATCGACCGAATACAAATCATTTGTCCAAACCAATGACAACAGTGGATCATTTGTCCTAACAATCTTAGTCATACTCCTGCCTAGGCCTATAATACTCATCCTCGTAATCGTCGTCATCATCGCTGTCATCGGACGGTGCTCGTGGGTCCAACCTCGACGGGTGAGCACGCCTGGACTGGATGTGAGGGTAGCGCGGGCGGGGGTTATCACCGGCCGTGATGTAGTCCATGACGCTCTGGAGAGTCTGGCCACCCCACCATAGCTGACGGCCGGCCTCATTGAAGTTCGAAGGAGGCGGGCCGTCCTCCTCGTACCTGGCGAGCGCCCTCTCGCGCCGATTGATGAAGAAGGCGTCCCAAGTCGGGAGGTAGTCGGGATTCCAGTGGGGATCCATCCGCTGCTCCGGCGTGAGCTCGAGGTAGTAGTGGTTCGTGATGGCCGCCCGACGTGCCACACCTTGAGGGACAGGAGGGACCGGCACGCCTCCGGCGCTCAGCCACCAGCCGGCGGGGACGCGGTAGCCAGGCGGGCTGGGGTAGTTAGAGGCGCAAAGCGCCTCCGCCTGAGGGTATGTTAGAGTGGGTATGGTGGAAGCCATGGGAGAGTGATGAGATTGCAGATATGAGAGTTTAGATGTGATATGGCAATGGCGGCCAAGCCTACATATATATAGTGCGAAATGGCGGGAAGACAAAGGCGGGAAGCAGTGGAAGAAGCACACGGATCGTGTGATTCCTTCGAGCGCTTGTGAGCCGTTGGATCAGAAGCACACGGATCGTGTGTTTCCTTGTAGCGCTTGTGAGCTGTTGGATCAGAAGCACACGGATCAGAAGCACACGGATCGTGTGTTTCCTTGTAGCGCTTGTGAGCCGTTGGATCAGAAGCACACGGATCGTGTGTTTACTTGTAGCGCTTGTGAGCCGTTGGATCAGGTGTGTGTCATTGGTTAGGTGTGCTCCTTTAGTCCCGGTTCAGCTACCAACCGGTACTAAAAAGGTGAAGATAAGGCACACATATCAATGCTCCTTTAGTCCAGGTTCCAGCTAACAACCAGAACTAAAAAGGTAAAGAGTTGCCCTAAGGATATTCCAGACACACCAAGCAAACAAATTGCTCTCAGGTCACCAATCACCACAGCAACATATATCAGCTAGTGATCACATCAAAATCGTTATCAAGTAAACCAGTGTGAGATAATGACATAAATAAAAAGAAATGCATGGCAAGTTCTCGCTTACCAACTGAATTACCAGCCAAGGCCCGGTTCCTCGGCACCTCGGCGACCACCTTAGCGACGGCCGGTGGGCAGGCTCCGTGCTCTGGGAAAGCGAGCGCCGACTTCTTCGGTGGGATCCCAGCGGCGCTCGCGACAACACGGCCGGTACGGTTCGCCGTCGGGCTGGAAATCCACTTCTCGGCGTCGTCCCACTTGGACGGCGTGGGTCGAGAGAAGGGCGGCAGCAGAGCGGACACCGCCGCCGACCTCTTCACCGTCGTCGTCGGCCCCGAGGAGCTGCTCTCGGAGTCGAAGCTGTCCTCGTCCTGGGCCCGGTTCCTCGACCTGTGGCCGCTGTTGCTCGACATCTCGGTGGAGGTGGAGCATTCCAAGCTCCCTGTCAGACGAAGAGTTAGTGTTCAGTAAACCGTAACCACTGAACTGAATGCATAAGAGTTGGACTTACTCCGGTCGTCGAGCTCGCCGGAGTCGTTGGCGTTGGGCGAGGTGTCCTCGCCGTCGTGCTGGTGCTTCTCGAGCCCGAGGAGCATCGCCCGCAGCTTGGCCGGGGAGAACCCGCCCGACTGCATCGCGGCAGAGAGAAAGAGCGGAGGGATTTAGCGGGTCTGAAAGAAGGGGATCGCCGCCGCCGCGCCACCGCGTTTCGGGATGCGCGCGGATGCGGGCTGCCCGGGAGAGGCAACGCCGCCGCTTGTGGGTCGCCGGAGCGTCTCCGGCGCGCGGATGTCAGAACCACCACCTGATGCTTGCGGGTGCAGTCGGGCTCAAACCCGAGCGACGTCGCCGTCTGCTGCACCGGCCGGTGGCTGCTGCTCTCCTCGTGTGCTTGTCGTCGTTGGAGACCAGCCGCTGCGCCGGATTCTGGCGTTGGTCGTCGACGCCGACGCGAGGTCGGCAGCTCGTGCACCGTCGGCAACTCGGCACGCAAAAGGGCACCGTCCAGAGCCGCTCGACAGGAGGTTCGAGCGGAGCGCCCGCGGCCGCCGCGAGATGCGCCGAGGAGAGGCAGCGCTGGGTAGAGGAGGAGGGCGGCGAGGCCGGCCGGCAAGGAATTAGGCGGAGGAGGTGCGGCGAGGGTGGGTGGCGGCGGCGGCGGAGGCAGCGATGCAGCGGCGATTGCGGCGCGTGCGCGTCGTCCCGGCGACCAGTCTGCGGCGAGGAGGTGGAGGGCACGGCGGCGGATCTCCCTGCTTGCTCGGATCCGTGCGGGGAGGGGCGGAGTGGCCGCGCGGCACGTCGGCGGCAGCAGCATCGCCGCCGCACGGGAGAGAGAGGGAGGAGAGGGGGAGGGGGGATTGTGCGGTCGGTTTTACAGGAAAACCCTTGCGTTTTACTGGAATCGCGAATAGGTCTCTCGATGCGTTAAAACTTGGACTACGGGTTCGATTAACGGTTTTGTGAGGGGTTTTTTTGCAAAAGCGTCTCGGACGCGTCCTGGGGGCCGTCGGATCGCCGTTCGACGGCCGGGATCGCAGACACTGTAGCTACTGTTCCTCCCAACAGTAGCCGAGCGCTCTCCGCTCGCGAAATGGTTCGTCTTTTATATATATATAGATATAGATATAGATAGATAGATAAAGAAGAGACGACACAGCTGCATGCGCAAGGTGAGGAAAGAGAGAGAAAAAGGAAAGGCTTGACCACCGGACCGCCGTATGCCAGAGGAGAGGAAAAGGGAAAGGAGGAGGATAGAAGGGACCAGCCAGGCAGGGTCGCGCGTGGAGAAACCGAGCGACCGCTCGCGCGCTCGACAAAGAGTCATTTCGGTTCCATACCTCCGTAAGGGTGTGTTTGGTTTGAGAATCTAAAGGAATTGAATGGAATCGTTCCGCACTCAGAGTCCGTTTTTGCGTTCGGTTGCAAACTGGAATGGAATGAAGTGGCTCCTCAAAATAGAATATTCCCCCTAGATCCGGAATACACCGGTCTGGCCGATTCGGCCGGACGAGGCGGAACGGCCGGCTAATCATCCAGTTTAGGATCAAGTTTAGCAATAATTAATCAAGTTTGCAATAATTAATCAAGTTTAGCAATAATTAATCCAGTTTAGGAATAATTAATCGAGTTTAGAAAATAATTTCATTCTCACTCCATTCCATTCCATCCTCACCCCATTCCAAAACCGAACACAGGAATAGAACGGTTCCGTGATAAAAATTTTGTCCAAACCGAACACAAGAATGAAACGGTTCCGTGACAGGAGAATGGAATGGTTCCATTCCATTCCTTCAGATTCTCAAACCGAACACACCCTTAAAGAGTACATACTCCCATCACCAAATCACACACAAGCTCGTGCTACCGGGTTGCAGCACGCATACCCGCTTAGATTTATTTAATTTAATTAATTACCTATAATATCTCTTTGCATGGATCACGATTAGTTTAAAAGTTTGTTACGAGAAAATAGGGATTTGGGATGCCCGTCATTTCCACACATATTAATACCAGTCCATGCATGCTCGCCACACAAAAATTTCGGGACCGTATCCTCCATCGGGATAGTGTTTTCATTCTACGACGGCGACGACCTACGGCCGACGATGGCCACGGCGACGACATGCGGCGGTCTCGATGGTGGAGAAGGCGTGCTGCCGGGGGAGACTCGGCGACGGAAGAAGACCTACGGCCGACGACGGCAACGACATGCGGCTAATGGCGGCTCGTCGGCGGAGAAGGCATGCTGCCGGGGCCGACTCGGCGACGACGTGCGGGTTTTTTTCCCGTCGTCTCACTTGGTAGGCTTGTAGTTTCCGATCGCAAAGTTTGATGTTAATTCTCTCTATTCATCTACTCGCAAATGTGCCCGTGCGTTGCAACGGGAGAAAAGACATAAAGACGACTAAAGATCGGACTACTAATCTCTTGCTTCTTATTGGACGTGTTGTGCGCTGTCACATGAGATGCATAAAATCCATTTTAATTTAATGGAACTGCTAGGTTCCACACCAAGACTTGGGAGCTACTTCAATCTCGAAAAAGTAGTGATATGTTTCTTAATGCAATATGTGAAACAGTTCAAAAACTGGCATCTGCATAGAATCTATCTATTTACTGGTGTCGATGGAATACAAATGTTAATCTAGAAGATGAACCAAAATTTCCTTATGCATAAGCCACTTTTCCGCTGAAAGTATGAAATCTACGTATCGGTTCAAAACTACACGAGTAAAATTGTACATTTTTTTTTCGAAATGGAGGGTGTGGCCCCAGCCTCTGCATCCAAAGGATGCACACAGCCAGATTTTATTAATATGGAAAAGACGAGTACAAACAAGCAGAATCCAGCAGTCGAACAAAATCGACCCGGAAAGAAACCCTGAGGCCGCATGCCTCGCAACAGTAGCTCCACCAGATAGCCACTAACCCTAAGATACAAGACGAAAACAATGAATAATACACAACTCCTAGACTACGCCTTCAAGAAGGAATCGCCGCGCGTTCGCCGATGGTGGCGAGTCCAACAGTAGGTTGAACTCCAGATTCTCATCCCCCAAGCTTGAGTCCACCACCTTCAGCAAGGAAACGACGCAAGCGCGCGTCGACATAGCCTGATCAAAGATCTTGTGTTTCCACCAGAGTGTATATTTCTTCCTTGAGGCCGTCCGTACCGTCCACCTTCACCCGGCTACCGACGCCACGATAACCGGATACCTCTGGAGAAGACACCGGAAGACAGCACGTCCCATACCGCCTGCCTCCCGTCACTGTCGCACCACCTTCGATTCAGCATCAACAGGCTAAACATGACATCCCCGCCAGAAGCACCGCGCAATACCTGCCGGTAGCAGGCATGACTTGACGCCTCCGCATGAGGCGTCATGCGTATCCGCCGGCGGCGCATCCGCCGGAGGCTTCACCAGCCGGCGACAGACATTGCTTGCCGCGTCCGAAAGAGGCACATGTGTTACCTGCCGATCCGCATCGAACCCAATCTGTTGATGGAGGAGACGTCCCACACCGCCGCCACCACCTCGAGATCCAGCCTCCGAGTCGCCCACACGACCCCGACGACCACCACCGTCGAAGAAAGAGGGCCGCCGCCCCGATTCCGGGCGTTGCAGGAAGCACCCACCGCCACGTCAGCCGCTGTCGTCGCCCATACAACGGCAGCCGCCGCCGCGACCGTCAGATCCGAGCAAATGCCCCGAATCCCTCGCGCGCCGCCACCTGGTCATCCGCGCTCGACCTCCCGTTTCGCGTCGAGGAGGCCGCCCCCAAACCAGCCGCACGCCGCAGCCAGGCTGTTCCGCAAGCCCGCTGGCCCGAGGAACACGCCGCCGCGCCGTCGGCACCACCGCCAGGTCAGCGCCGGCCGCCCACACGGCCACGACGACCAGCCACCACCTGGGGAACCCAGGGCCGCCGCCCCGGAGTCCGAGCTCCGCCGTCCACGCGAGCCGTCCAGAGCCGACGCATGCATCCGGCCGGAGGCCTCCTTTCGCCACGCCGAGGCGTGAGAGCCGAGGAGACGAAGGCCTGCCAACCACCGTCCACCACGCGGGGGGTTGTGCCCCCGGTGGTTTCCTCCGGCGGCGGCAGGCGGTTGGGGTGGAGGAGATGCGGGGGCAGCGGCGGCTAGGGTTCCGCCCGAGCCGCCCCTCTGGGAGCGGACGCGGACGGTTGGGTGTCGAGCTGAATCAAAGATAGCGGAAAGTAAAATTATACATGCAATTCAGATCAAATTGCTCTTCTTGTATGGCAGATGTGACAATTATTTAACCACCCGAAGACCATGATTTCTCCTCCAAAGCTGAAATACGCATAAGTGTGGCAGTTCCCATGCATCAATAGTTTTGTGTTCAATAAACCAACATGAGATCACTACGGACACACCTACAAGCTGCGTTCCCCCGCGGACACGGTGATTTGATGTCAGAACGTGTGCGTTGGGTCTGGGATTTTTTTTGACTCTTGGTGATATTCTTTCCAATGTCTAGGTTGTAATTTCCAGGATTTGCAATGGAATTCCATTCCTTTTTTTTTTTTTTTTTGCGAAACAGAATTCCATTCCGTTGGCTAAGTGACACCTCACTCTCTCTCCATAAGTCGCAGGTCAAGGTCTCCCATATTTTGGATTGTGATAAAGATAGTGCTGATCACAGTTGCATTGCACCCACCACCAACAATAGTGATTCCAACACTCATTTTCTCTTAATTTCCAGTGACTGTCATTATCTAGTGTAGAGCTAAATTAGACCAAAGCCTAGTCCCAATATTTATTTAAGACGTATACGAGCAACCACCGGACTGCTCCTTCAAGTGACGAGAAGAAAACTAAGCTCTTGGACTGCAATGGTCCTCCCATACATTCCCTTCATTCTAGCAGTGTCCGTATTCCTACCACAATCAATTGCAAGCGCTTCTTCATCAAGCAATGATACAGACCTCAGTGCGCTACTCGCATTTCAAGCCCAGCTCACAGATCCTCTTGCTCTTGGCATCCTTCGTGGCAACTGGACGGCTAGCACATCCTTCTGCCGCTGGGTTGGAGTGTCGTGCAGTCGGCGCCGGCAGCGTGTCACGGCGTTGGCGCTGCCAAACACCCCCCTCCATGGCGAGATCACCCCTCATCTTGGTAACCTCACTTTCCTCTCCGTCATAGACTTTTCAAACACCAACCTCACAGGCTCCATCCCTGATCATATTGGCGGTTTGCGTCGTCTCAAAGTTCTTGATTTTAGCCTCAACTCCTTATCCGGCCCTATCCTGTCTGCCATTGGAAATCTCACTAGGCTTGAGAGGCTTGTTCTGAATAAGAACCGTCTGTCGGGGAGTATCCCATCAGCTTTACAAAGTATGCAGAGTCTGAGTCACATATCTCTGCATATGAATTACTTTAGTGGCCAAATAACTGATCACATGTTCAACAACACACCTTTCTTGAGACACGTAAACCTGGGGAACAACACACTGTCCGGGTTGATTCCAAATAATATTGGTTTTTTGTCCAAGCTTGAATCCCTCAACTTGCAGGGGAATCAGCTCTCAGGCTCAGTGCCTCCAACTATCTTCAACATGTCCAGCCTGCGCACAATGATTCTTGACAGCAATAACAATCTAACGGGTCTGATTCCTGACAATGGTAGTTTCAGTCTTCCTATGCTGAAGCATATCGCTCTGTATGGGAACAATTTCATGGGTCAGATCCCATCTGCATTGGCAGCGTGCCAACAACTCGAAGTTCTCTCCTTGGGTGAAAACTCCTTCACGGGTGTTGTACCAACGTGGCTGGCTAAGCTGCCGAACCTTTCTGCCATCGCCATAGGTGGGAACAACATTGTCGGATCGATTCCACCTGTGCTCAGCAACATCACTTCACTTGCCGTACTGGACCTTGCACGTTGTGAGCTAACAGGAGAGATCCCATGGGAGCTTCAGCGAATGACACGGCTCTCATGGCTGCATCTTTCACAGAATCAGCTAACTGGTCCCATTCCTGCTTCACTGGGCAACTTGTCTGAATTGTTCTTTCTGGCAATGGAGGAAAATCTACTGACTGGATCAGTACCAACATCACTTGGGAATATAGGATCGCTACTCTATCTAAGTGTTGGGGGTAACCGCCTACGAGGGGATCTTGGTTTCTTGGCTGCACTGTCCAATTCTAGACAACTCCAGTCTCTTGTCATATCATATTGTTTTTTCACAGGGTCACTCCCTGACTACATGGGGAACCTTTCTACACAATTACAGTCCTTCTATGCAAATGACAATATGTTGACGGGCGAGATTCCTGCTATGGTGTCAAACCTAAGCAACCTAGCCTTGCTGGATCTTTCGAACAACAAACTGAGCAATTCAATCCCTGAATCCATCATGTCGATGGGGAATGTCCAATTGCTTGAACTTTCTAGGAACAATTTCATTGGGCCCATCTCGTCCGAAATTGGCATGCTACGTGGTATTCAGCAGTTGTTCCTTGGGGATAACAAATTCTCTGGTTCAATACCAGATGTTTTTGGCAATCTTAGCATGTTAGAGTACATATCCATGTCCTTCAACCAATTTTCCTCAACCGTACCAGCAAGCTTGCTTCGCCTTGGCAGCCTTGTTGAGCTCGATCTGTCCCGTAACTCCTTGTCTGGTGCATTACCAGCCAATGTCAGTGGACTAAAACAGATAAATCGAATGGATCTCTCTTGTAATAGTTTGCTTGGTAGCATCCCGAGTTCATTCGGGGAACTGCTGACGCTAACCTACCTTAACTTATCGAATAATTCATTCCAAGATTCCATCCCTGGTTCATTCAGCGAGTTATCTGGTTTGACAACATTGGATCTCTCCCACAATAATCTCTCTGGCATTGTTCCAAAATTCTTGGCTAACATTACCTATCTCAATAGCTTGAATCTCTCTTTTAATAAGTTCCAAGGTGAGATACCAGATGGGGGTATTTTCTCAAACATCAGTGCGCAGTCTTTGGCGGGAAACGCCGGGCTTTGTGGTGCCCCACGTCTAGGATTTTCGCCATGTCTAGGTGATTCTCACCCAACCAACAGACGCTTGCTAAGATTTGTTCTCCCCAGCATCATAGTAACAGTGGGAGTTATAACATTTCTCTTATACCTCATGTTCAAAAAGAAAAATAAGAAGCAACCGGCTGCTACTACTTATATTGACATGGCTGACGTGATTAGCCATAGGTTAGTATCCCACCATGAGGTTGCTCGTGCCACTGGAAATTTCAGTGACGACAACCTACTTGGAGCTGGAAACTTTGGAAAGTTTTCAAGGGCCAACTGGATGATGGTTTGATGGTCGCGATAAAAGTTCTTGACATGCAAGTTGACCAGGCCGTGCGGAGCTTTGATGCCGAGTGTCAGGTGTTGCGGATGGCTCGGCATCGCAATTTGATAAGGATATTGAATACATGTTCCAACTTGGATTTCAGAGCACTGTTGCTTCAGTACATGCCCAATGGTAGCTTGGAGGCACACTTGCACTCTGAAAATAGGGAACCACTAGGATTCATCAAAAGATTGGACATTATGCTTGGCGTGTCGGAGGCAATGGAATATCTGCATCATCATCACTGTGAAGTTGTCCTACACTGCGACCTGAAGCCTAGCAATGTTCTGTTTGATGAGGATATGACGGCGCATGTTGCCGACTTTGGCATTGCCAAATTACTTCTAGGTGACAACTCCATTGTTTCAGCAAGTATGCCGGGGACAATTGGGTACATGGCACCAGGTACGTAGTTTCTACAATCATGCTTGAGCAATTTATTTGGGAAGACATTAGCTCTCACTTTGGTCAGTTAACTCTCTTGATTTTTTTCTTGAGCAGAGCTTGCATTCATGGGGAAGGCGTCACGAAAGAGCGACATGTACAGTTTTGGTATCATGCTGCTTGAAGTTTTCACCGGGAAGAGGCCCACGAATTCCATGTTCTTCGGAGAATCAAGCCTGAGACAGTGGGTTTCCCAAGCATATCCAGCAAGGTTCTTGGATGTTGTTGACGAGAAGCTACTGGAAGGTGAAGAGATCAGTGGTTATTGCTTTCATCCCCAGAACAATACTACTTCACCGTCATCGTCTTCCACTGCCCGGAACTGTGACTTTCTTGTCTCATTATTCGAGCTGGGCTTGGAGTGTTCAAGCGATTCCCCTAAGGCTGGTGCCAGTGCACCACGGGCTATAGCCCGTGATAGCGCTGCCACGTCAGCTTTTTCTCCCACTCTCACCCCACTCTCACCCCACGGTGTCAGTGCACGGGGTATAGTGCCAGCTCTCACTTCTCTCTCCTCCACATCAGCATTTCTTTTTCAGATTAACTTATTTCACTCGCTTTCTTTAGACATTTAAAATAATGTAAGAAAATTATTTTATTCAATTAAAAATGTTACCGATTACATAATAATTAATAAAATTGCATAATAAATTGAAAAAATTACATAATAAATTGAAAAAATTACATAATCTAGGCATTACTTTTTGCCCACACATGCTCAATCAAATCTTGCTGAAGCTGTGTATACATCGGTGAGTCCCTCATTTCAGTGTCTATCTGAATCCTGGCTGCTAGGCTTGGCGGTGCATTGTTGTGTATCGCCGGGCCGACATTGGAATCAACTGTCTCATAGATGTGGTCCAAATTGGTACCACGCTCATCGTCGATGATCATGTTGTGCAGAATGACACATGCACGCATGATCATCCCAAGAGTACGCTTCGAGTAGGAGCGCCCGGGAACTGCTATAATGTTGAACCGAGACTTGAGCACTCCAAAGGCACACTCGACATCTTTGCGCCAAGCTGATTGAGCTTTTGTGAATAGCCGATGCTCGTCACTTTGTGGAAGAGTAACACCTTTCATGAACACCGGCCAGGAGGGGTAGATGCCGTCGGCAAGGTAGTAACCCCTGTTGTACTCGTGTCCATTCACCGTGAAGTTCACTATGGGTGCTTCTCCCCTAAGCACATCGGTGAACAACGGCGACTGATTGAGTACGTTGATGTCGTTGTTGGACCCGGCCACTCCAAAAAAGGCATGCCAGATCCAACGATCATACGACGCAACGGCTTCTAAGATTATGGTAGGGTGTTTGATGTCTCCCCTTGTGAATTGACCGGCATGCGCAACTGGGCAGTTCCTCCACTGCCAATGCATGCAATCGATGCTCCCTAGCATGCCCGGAAAGCCACGCTCCTCGGCTTTCGCTAGGAGACGCTGAGTATCCGCGACATTTGGTCGACGGCAAAACTCATCCCCGTAACAATGAATGATGCCTTCACAGAATCTCTCTAGACATTCTGCTGAAGTTTGTCTAGCTAGCTTAAGCCACTCATCTATCGTATCTGCAGCGGCTCCATAAGCTAACAAGCGCAAAGCCGCAGTACACTTTTGTAGGGGAGAAAAACCAGGACGGTTGAGAGCATCAACTCTTTGGGTGAAATACGGAGAGTATTCACCCAATCTATCCACAATGCGTAGAAAAAGGTGTCGCCTCATCCGATACCTTCGCCGAAAGAAGTTCGGAGGATAAGTACAGTTGTCGGCGAAGTAGTCGTCGTAGAGCCGATCGTGGGCACCCAGACGATCACGCCTGATGTACCCTCGATGGCGTCGCGTCCGGCTTGACTCCGCCTCGAGGTTGAGCATCGCCTCCTCATACTCCGCCTCGAATGCATCGATCATATCACCCTCCATTCCTTCGCTCGAATTGCTGCTGGACGAAGACATGGCGTCGAGAGGAGTGGAAATGGAGAGTGGAGGAGATGAAGTGGGGTGTGGACTGAGTGAGGGGGTGGGGGGTATTTATAGGGGGTTGGGGATGAAATTTGGAATTTTTTGAAAAAAAAATTCGAATTTTTGGAGGCTGCAACGGACACCTCAACGGCTAGCTGACGTAGACGAATCACAGCTCGCCACGTCAGCTAGCCGTTGCGGCTACCGCCCGCCTGTCACCCCGCTCCCGCCGCCTGTCGCCCCCCTCCCGCCCGCCTGTCGCCCCTCTCCCGCCCCGCTCCCGCCCGCCTGTCGCCCCGCCAGCGCGCCGCCTGCCTCCCGCCCGCCTTCCGCCTCACTCTCGCCGCCAACGCGGGCGGCAGCGGGGCGGTGGATCCACCGCCCCCCGCTACCGTCCCGCCCCCCTACCGCCCCCCTCCCGCCTCCACCGGGGCGATACCACCCGGCCTCTCGCCCCCACTGGCACCAGCCTAACGAGAGGGCGAGCATGAGCAAGGTGGTCGCGAGGCTGAAGAACATCAAGAAGGATTACTCTGCTTCGTTGGCAGGAACGCAAAGGGCTTAGAGTTGATATATATGGATATACTGTGTTAGCTTCTGTGCAATAGTCTCCATGTAGTACAGTATATTATTTCCTCTCTCCCATGGCAACTGCTACTAGCTCAGTTATTAATTGTACCTAGTAGAGTTGTAACATGGTGATTACCGCTTGCTCGAGCCTTCCGTCTAAAAACATGGCGATTACCAGTTACGCTGTAGCTAGCACCAAGCGAGAGAGGAAAAAAAAGGCCGCCCCCTGAAAGGACGACGGGCTGCACTGGGTTAGCTTCCGTAATCAATCAGGTTTGGCCGCTGTTTTAAATCATGGAAAGTGGTAGTTACCTTGTCGTCATGATATCTGAAATAGTCTGTTGCTGTACCGTGCTTGCCGCACGGTGTGATACGCTCCCGACCGCCACCTTTTATCCCGCAAGGTGCTACCCTGCGTTGGCGGTGTGGTACTAAACAGCGAGCGATACGGTATCGCAACGCAAAGGTCGACCGCCCGACCGGGCACTTGTAGCGGGCCGGCAGCCTGGGATGTTACTGACGGATACTGGATAAGAGTCAGCGTTAGGCCATACGGGACAGCAATTTGGGCCTAGCGGATTATGTTGTGCCTTGTGGCCTTGTATAAACCTAGTGGTACTTATTCGATATTGTAAATTCTAATTACATTTTCTATAAAGTAGATAAAACATTCTCTCGTTTGACTTTTCAAAATATAAATACACCTTATATAAAGGAATAGAGAGAGTACAACCTTATATGAGACACAAAGTTTTATTTATATATGGCTATATATAGGATTTTTGCATAAAAATAGTAAAGAAGCCAGAACCAGAAATGGGGGCCGATCTATAGGGAGCTCTTTAGTTTGAAAATTGAAAATCATATTATGAAGTTAAAAAACAAATAAATCCTGGATGTAGACAATGGTGCATTTTGCCAACATGCAAAATCTCAACTCAAAATATTTTATATTTATGGCCATAAAAAATAACAAAATTTGACAGATTTGGGAGAGTTGAATTTTTACATTGTTCACTACTTTTAAATGTCAGTGTTTTTGTCATTTTTGTGCAGCCTAAAATATAATATATGTCTAGTTGAGATCTTACACGTTGATAGAATACAATATTATGAACATAAAAGATTTTTCAAATTATTTTCAAAATTTCAAAATGTGATTTTCATTTTTTTCAAAATAACGGGCTCCATTTATTGAAGGAAACAAACTTCGATCTGCCATTGTCGTCGGCTCTGACCGCAGTAACGGCGGTCCAATTACCTAAGGGTGACAGGGACCCTTGAGCCAATGCACGCGCACGATGGAGGATCAATGATGCTAGGGTGGTGGTGGGAGAAGGCCGCTGAGGTGCTCGCTTGGGCGGCACGACTGTTTTGGCAAGTCTGTGGTGGCAGTAGGGTGAGCTTGGGAGCTCGAAGTGGAGTCGTCGCTGGTTTCCGAGCACGAGGTTCTCCTCGTGGTGGCCAATGGTGCGTCTCCACACGTCCTATGGGCGGGCGGAGCAGTGACCCTACGTTTATATATGGTCCTCGTCGGCTCAGGAGGCTTGGTTGTCCCTCGGCGACCAGCGAAGCACAGGAGTTCCATGCGTAAGTTGGCAACACTAAACGGCTCTGCGCGTCTGGCATGCGTGTTGATGGCTAGTGGTAGCAGTAGGAGTGGAGGCCCAACTGCGGTGTGATTGTTGGACACGCCTGATGTGCTCGCTCAGTGGTGATGACCAGATAGCGACGGTCCTCGTCGGTGCTACGGAGGGTCTAGGCATGGCGGCTTGAAGGATATTTGTCCTAGCTACCCAACTCTAACGAGTTTGATGGCGGATGTGATTGGGGTTGGTGACTTGGCGGTCTATGCGCATGGCAGAGGTGGTGATCTTTGGCTTGTCTTTTAGGGAAGGGCGTGTGGCTCACGACACAACGCCAGTTGAAAAAACCTTGTATGGTCCCTGGTCGTATTTGATGACGACGACGTCCATGGGAGTTTGTGTCGTTCTTGAAGGCTTCCTCGAGGTGGTTCTCTCGGTCTTCCTACCAGGAACCTGGGGAAACCTCAAATCCCACGTGAGATCGGGCAAGGGCAATACTTTTAAGTTGCATGCATCTTGGGGCTTCGTCTTGGATGTTCCCCCGCTAGAGGGCACTAGTGGGGACTGGTCCTATTGTCCCGGGCCATGAGGGCCATTTGTCCCGGTTGGCCAACCGGGACAGGCCAGGCGGGACTAAAGGTCTCGCGGACCTGTCACCAGCCAGGACAAATGGTCCTCAACCTGGCCGTGCTGGGGGGCACAACCTTTAGTCGCGGTCCGTATAACGGGCTGCGACTAATGATTCTCTATCGCGGCAGAATTTGGGCACTTTCTGTGCCACGGCAGAGAATTCATTTTGGTTAGGGTTTAGGGTTTACTAATGATTCTCTGCCGCGGCAGAAATTTGGGCACTTTCTGTGCCGCGGCAGAGAATTCATTTTGTTTTCTTTTATTTATTTATTTTCTTCATTTCAAAATAGTTTTTGTATATTTCTACGCCAGCACATACCGTACACGATCGAGCATACAAATATATACAACTTTGATAGTTACATGGAGATCACAATTACCGGGATTAAGCCCGTCTATTCGATTACACGGCCCGGGATCATCGGTTGCACCTATTATTTACACTAAATTCTCCGGCGTCGTCTACCATCTCTTTCAGCAAAAATCCCGCCAGTTCCTCTGCAATTGCTATTACGCGTTGCTCCGGTAGGACCTTTTCCCGCATTCTCTCGAACTATATAAGAAAAGGAGATCAATATGAACATCAATCATGATAACAAAAAGTAAGGTAATAAAATAATGTTGTGAATGTATTTCTTACGTCGACTCTATAATCTTTGTGCTCAGTGGTAAACGTGCGAATAAACTCGCAAACGTAGTATCCACATAGATGCGTCCCCGATGGCTGCCTCGCGCACTTTACGAGAATAGAATTCAATCAAAATAATAATCTAGCATCAAAATAATAACTGTATTGAACTAGAAGTAAAGAGATGCGCGGTCATATCTCGTACTACTTACCGAGACCGGAGTAAACATCAGCTTCTCACTAAAGGAACCCATCACCACACTCTTGAACCGGTTCCAAACCCTGCCCGGCAAAGAAAATGAATTAATGAATGAGTTAATTCATTACCTGATATCTCATGAAATCAACGAAAGAGACCGATATAGCGCGAATATTACCTCTGGAGCATGTCCTGCATGTTGCGGAACTCTTCCAGGTTTCTCTTTAATGGGTCCATGACATCAACTATTCCCTTATCAACTCGAATGTCTAGCAGAATCCAGTGAAAGCTGCACACGTTTATATATACGTCAGTAACTCATCAATTACACTTAACATCGAGTAAGCAAAAGTGAATATGTACAATAGAGTAAGACCCTCACTTGAAGTTGTAAGGAACAATATGTGGTCACCGAAATGTTGCTCCGTTAGAAACCTTAGAAGGTTTCCCGCCGTCTCGTCGGGTTTCGTCGTTAGCGTTTCTATATGTACTTTATCTGGGTCAATGAACCCAACACTATAGATTCTTCTTTTACAAGCCTGCATCTTCATTCTGCATAATATAGAGTACAAAAGGATATATATAATGAGAATCATTACAAATGCAATGAACTGAACAACTTATATGTAGACAATGAATTCAACAATTTACAGACAATAGCAACTCAAGAGAGATTTGTCGAGGGCATCGAAATTGTATAACTGGTAGAGTTCTGAAAACTCAACATGGATCTATTCAGGTCGGAAGAAGTACTCTTGTGGGACTTTTGCCATGATCATTATACTGTCCCCCTTTACCTCTCTCAAGTACCATTCATGCAAATTTCGCATTTGTGTTGGCAGTTATTTCAACTTCTGTTTGCTGACCAAAGGCTTCCCTGGGACATATGTAGGGGCTACATCAGCCATGGGTACCTTGCCGTCTTGGGAACCTAGCAGTTCAGCAACAGTCACACCCATAGCGGCCGCCAACTTTGCAGCTTCTCCCAAATCCTGCTGCTACGCCTGGGGAACGTCTTTGGATAACACCTTGAGGGGTGGGATCAATTGTTTGGCCTGTTCTCCGAGCTGGGGAACGTCACTTCTTTTCCCGCTTGCACTTTTACTTGCTTTGCTCCCGCATGCACTTTTACTTGATTTGCTCTTCTCCGCTTCCTTCCGAAGTGTGCGTGCATAGTTATCTGGCTTATGGTGCAACTCATATTGCGATTTTGTCTTTAGAAAATCAACTGCCCATGCTTTTTGCTTCTCGGTGTATACCGGGGCGGGCTCTATTTTCTTGTTTGCAAAATGTGCATCTTTTTCAGCCTTTGCGATCGCTGCGTTTTCCTCGTCAGTACGATCGTAAGTTCTGATGGGAAGATTCTTATGAGGTACTCTTGGGAGGAGCGACATTTTTCGTTTTGGGCTGCTGCATCGTTTAGTACTCAGCAACGAAGCACGCTTCCGCTTATTGTCCTTAGCTGGCAAAGGCGGCGGCGAAGACGGCCGACCCAAGTCCGGCGGCGGAGATCGAGATGGACTCGCGCTGTGGTGGTCATAGTCTTGGGGTGGGCTTCTTGTAGCTGATGGTGACCTGCGATGACTCGGAGGCGGTGTTGGCCTTGGCGCCGAGCCTGGAAGCTTGATGTTGTTCTTGTCCCATAAAATGATACCACCCAGTACTTGTCCGAGTGTCCTCTCACCTTCAGGTCCAGCGATGTCAAGCTCTATTGAGTCAAACCCCATTACGATTTCATCCACCCCGACTTTAGCATAGCCAGATGGAATCTCACGGCCATGCCAACGTGCCTCAGGTGGACAAGGTAAAGCACTTCCGACCGCCACCTTCAGGGATATGTTCTTCACCTAATGATGGAGCTCACAAGATATCCGCTCCTTGATTCCATCCACGGGGTAGCCGGGACAACCATCTATCATCGTGCACCGTCAGACGGGACCTCCGATTCAGCCACGCTGCTTCTCCGCAGAGATGGGCCGGCGGTAATATCGAGTGCAGGATCTTGCAGGCGCTCTCCTCTAAGTTCGTCAATCTGCTGCTGCTGCTTGTCAATTCTTGCTAGCAACTGGTTGAACCTGTCTCCCTCCTCCTCCTCCCGTCGCTTCTTTGCTCTCGATCGGCTTTTATAAGTATCTTTGTCTTTGGGAAACCCAATCTCCCAGGGATAACTAGGGCCAAGGCCTCGTGTTCGTCCTCCGTGTTCTGGATTCCCGAGGACCTTTGTCAGCAAGTCTTTCTCTCTATCAGGATGGAACTTTGTTTTCCCCTCTTTAATTTCTTTCACCACTTTCAGCCATGTCTCCCTGGGTACCTTAATCCCCTCACTGCAAACAAGGTCCCCTGTCTCATCGTCATACTCACTCCCATGCGCAAGGAAAAACTTTCTTGCCCTCTTTTCCCATTCGTCGCGAATTGGTTCTGAAATGATCCCTTTAGCAAGCAGCGCTTCCTCTATTTTATCCCACTTTGGCATGGCAGTCACGTAGCCCCCTGTCCCGAGGCGATGGTGATATTTCTTTTTCGCAGCATTTGTCTTGTTTCGTGTTGACTTTTTCGTAGCATCTTCTAACTTCTTGTACTTCACAAATCCATCCCAGTAAGCCTTCTGCTTCGCTAGATAGCCTTCGAATTTTGGAGCAATATTGTTCTTCTGATACTGTTGCCATAATGTTTTCTTCCACTGCCGGAATAGTTCGGCCATCTTCTTAAGAGTAAACACCTTGACTTTGTCCCTCAATGCAGCAGTGTCGTCCTCTTCCTCACATTCTGTGCCATGAGGTCATTCCAAAGACCATCTTTGTATATTTCGGCGACATACTCATTATTTTCCACCCCTTTGGGCTTATGCCACTCTCGAACGGTGATCGGGACGCGATCCTTAACCATAACTCCGCATTGTTTTACAAATTTCTTTGGAACCTTTATGGGTTCCAACGGTTCGCCCAGTGGTGATATCCTTGTAATTGTATGCGCAGATGCGGCCAAATTTTTGGCCGGGCCTCGTTTCGAACATTTGCTCGATGTGGAGGCCTAAGAGAAGAATCATTTGTCAATTCATATATATACAACTCAATTAATGCATCTACTGATCATCAGACTTCATATATATACCTCACCGGACTTCGTTAAGGGTCCATCATCGGAGCCGTCGCCTTCACCGGATGTGTTCAGATACATCGAGGGAGATTCGGGTGGATCAGCATCGGGGGCGTTGTGGATTATGTCCTCGAGAATTTCTTCTTGTGTTAGGTCTCTACGAATTGGACTAGGTGGATCCATAGTTTCTGCAAAATACACACAATATCATTATCGCATACAATATTGCTACTAGTACATAAAAATACTACTAAAATAATACTACATACAAATAGTACATAAAAATACACCACGAATAATATCACAAATACATCTAGAATAATCCAGTTACATAGCTCGGGTCCATTATTTTTTAAACCTAATACATCATGAATAATATCACTAATACATCTCCCATGCATGAACCTCTCAAACTAACTTCGACCGGCTCCTGAGCCGCGGGGTGCTGAGCCGCCGGCGCTGCGCATCCAAAGAGAAGGAACCCTCATAGGGTCATAGCTCACATGATAAGAACCCTCTGAAGAAACGACCAGCTATTGCTATAATGTCTATCCAATAGATACATGTAGCGACGAACGTGCTCGTCCTCCTCTCTGATACGGCGACGGACAACCTCCTCGGGGGACGGCTCCCTCTACACCGAGCGTGGCCCACGCGACTGCCACCAAAGAAGATCCGGGTCGACAACATCACCCGGATTCCTCAGCAAGCTGCGCGTCCCGGAAGGTAACACCTCCCAGTGCCAGCCCGGCGGAGCCTAGTCCCGCACATCGCCCCTCTGATCCAACAGCGACATCGTCGTCGAGAACAATAAACTAAAAACACCTAAGTCAAATTTTTATTTCTACACTAAAAAAGTAATACCAATTTAACTTAGCAAAATTTCTAAAGTACTAATTTAACTTAGCAAAATTTCTATTTCTACACTAAAAAATTAATACCAATTTAACTTAGCAAAATTTCTATTTCTACACTAAAAAAGTAATACCAATTTAACTTAGCAAAATTTCTAAAATACCAATTTAACTTAGCAAAATTTCTAAAGTACCAATTTAACTTAGCAAAATTTCTAAAATTAAACTTACCTAATCTAAAAATCAACCTAACTAATCTAAAATTTAACCTAAAATTAAACTACCCTAAAAATCTACCTAATTAACTGATCTAAAATTAAACTAACCTAAAAATCAATACCAAAAAGAAAACTAACCTAAATCGAGCGGCGCCGGGCGTGGAGGAGGGCTCGGGCGGCGGCGTCCGAAGCCGGCCGGGGGCGGCCGGAGTTGAGGGGCGCGGCGGCGGCTCGGACGGCGGGAGGCTCGATCAACGGCAGCTCGAGCGACGGGCGCGCGGGACGGAGGCGACGGGCGCGTGGCGGCGGAGGCGAAGGGCGCACGGCGGAGGAGAGCAGCGGGCGCGGCGGAGGTGACTGCCGGGGTGGCGGAGGAGAGCGGCCGGCGGCAGGAGGCGACGGTGGCGGTGGAAAAATTGGGCAGCCTGACAGTGCTGTTTTCACAAATGGCCTCCGGTGTCGCGGTCTGAGCCACGCACCGGGGAGACGGCCAGCTTTATACCCCCCTTTAGTCGCGGGGCGTGGCTCCGGCCGGGACAAAGGAGGGGGGGGGGGGGGGGTCTTTAGTCGCGGGTTGAGCCACGCCCCGCGGCTAAAAGGGGGGGGGGTTCAGATCCCGCGCGCACCACAGGCTTTAGTCGCGGCTGGTGGTACGGGCCGCGACTAATGGGTCCAAAATTTTGCGCGCGCTGGGCCAAAAATGCGCTCGCGTGCCGTTTTCTCTGTTTTTTCAAATCTGGCATAATTTCAAAACATTTAAATATTTGAATGAATTTGAGAAACTTTCAACATGAAAAGTGCTTGAATTTGAATAAGTAATCCAAAACCATTTTCTATTTTATAAAATAATTATTGTAACTCTACAAACTAACAATTTTGCCATTTTCAATTAAAATTGGATTAGCTAATATTTTTTTTGCATATTTTTGAATCTTGGAGCCAATGACAACAGTGGATCATTTGATAATAACTAGTTCATCGACCGAATACAAATCATTTGTCCTAACCAATGACAACAGTACGGAATGACAACAGTGGATCATTTGTCTTAACAATCTTAGTCGTACTCCTGCCTAGGCCTATAATACGCGTCCTCGTAATCGTCGTCGTCGTTGCTGTCATCGTACGGCGCTCGTGGCTCCAACCTTGACGGGTGAGCACGCCTGGACTGGATGTGAGGGTAGCGCATGCGGGGGTTATCATCGTCCGTGATGTAGTCCATGACGCTCTGGAGAGTCCGGCCACCCCACCACAGCTGACGGCCGGCCTCGTTGAAGTTCGAAGGAGGCGGGTCGTCCTCCTCGTACCTGGCGAGTGCCCACTCACGCCGATTGATGAAGAAGGCGTCCCAAGTCGGGCGGTAGTCGGGATGCCAGCAGGGATCCATCCGCTGCTCTGGCATGAGCTCGAGGTAGTAGTGATTCGTGATGGCCGCCCGGCGCGCCACACCTTGAGGGACAGGAGGGACTAGCACGCCTCCGGCGCTCAGCCACCAGCCGGCGGGGACGCGGTAGTCGGGCGGGCAGGGGTAGTTCGAGGCGCAAAGCGCCTCCGCCTGAGGGTAGGTTAGAGTGGGTACGGTGGAAGCCATGGGAGAGTGATGAGGTTGCAGATATGAGTTTAGATGTGATATGGCAATGGCGGCCAAGCCTACATATATATGTAGGGTCGCAGCATAGAAAACAAAAATTTTCCTACGCAAAGATAGCGGAATAAACCCAACATCTAGATCCGATCTACGAGAGGTTGGTAGCAAGAAGAAGATCGAATCTCACCCTCGAATAAAACCGTGAGTGTTTTGTCGAGGCAGGGGTTGGCTAGTCGATCCCCGCAACTAGACTCGTCTAGTCGCGAGGAGATGTATTATCCAAGCGCCGCACGAGCAACGCCTCCGAGAGATCCACACGTACAGCTCGATGAAGACTCCACGTTCTTGATCCCGCAAGAGGTGGTGGATAGGTTCGCGAGATCAGCAGCACGACGACGGTGGCGTGGTGTGTATGGTGGAGATCCGACAGGGCTTCGCCAAGCGGCTATCGAGAGAGAGGAGGAGGAGGAGGGAGGCGGCGGCTAGGAGGGAGAGGGGTGCGGCTAGGGCACCAATGGGTGTTCCTTGGGGTGCCGCACCCCCTCCTCTATCCCTCCTTATATAGGGGGCAGGGGGCTGCGCCCCACCCCTCCATCTAGGGCCGGCGCAAGGGGGGGAGGCTTGCCCCCCAAGCAACCCCTTAGGGTTTAGGTCGGCCCCCCCCTTCTAGAAGCTTGGCCCGTGTGGGCCTATGAGGGTGTGGTGCGGCTGGCCCAATAGGCCAGCCCACTACCCCTTCATGCCTTGTGGGCCCCATACTCCTATGGGCCCCACTTCTAGACCCCTCTAGAACCTTCTAGAACTTTCCGGTACTTTACCGATAAATTCCCGAACCTTTCTTAATCCTCCGGAAACCACTTTCCTTATATGAATCTTATTCTCCGGACTACTCCGGAACTCCTCGTGACGTCCGGATCCTATCCGGGACTCCGAATCAATATTCGTTCTCACCATCATTTATCTCGAACCCTAACTACATCGAACGTTAGTGTGTGACTCTGCGGGTTCGCGAATATGTCATATTAATAGCGGACCGGGATGCCCATATTAATTCCTACATATTCGACGAAGTACTTTACTAGTCGAACCACAATGTCCGGGATTCAATTAATACATATACGATTCCTTTGTTTCACGATATATTACTTGTCCGAGAGTCAATCCACCGATATCTCCATATCTGATTAATCTCGTTACCGACAAGTTCTCTTTACCCGTTCCCATAGAATAGGATCCCTTATGACTAGCCACTTAGTCATATGCTTGCAAGCGTTTGGATGCTATACTACCGAGAGGGCCCAGAGATATCTATCCAACTGTTGGACGAACAAATCCCAGTCTTGAAACATGCCACCCAACAACCTATCATCGGAGAACCTGAAAGACACCTTTATAATCACCCAGTTACGAAGTGACGTTTGATGTCCACAAAGCACTCCTCCGATAAGCGGGAGTGACATAATCTCATGGTCTAAGGAAACTATATTTGACATCTATTTAATTTGAGTCTTGTCCATTATATCATCTCCCATGATACAAACTTCGTTTATCAAGTGATTCATAAATCCATGGTTAGGAAACATCTAACCATCACTTAATCAAACGAACTAGTCACAAGAGGAAAGACTAGGGACACATTACCGTTTATATTCCACACATGTATTTGTTTCCGGTTAATACAATTCTAGCATGGAATTAAACATATCATGAACGGAGAAATATGATAAACAACAATCATTATTATTGCCTCTTGGGCATATCTCCAACAGTCTCCCACTTGCACTAGAGTCAATAATCTAGTTTACATTTGTAGCAATCTAACACCCATGGCCTCTCGGTGTTGATCATGTTTGCTCGTGGAAGAGGTTTAGTCAACGGGTCTGCCACATTCAGATCCGTATGCACCTTGCAAATCTCTATGTCACCATCCTTGACATTCTCACGCAAATTGTGATAGCGGCGCTTAATATGCTTGGTATTCTTGTGTGAAGTCGGGTCCTTGGCAAGAGCTATTGCACCTGTATTATCACAGTACATGGCCAGAGGTCTTGACGCACTTGGAAACCACGCTCAGCTCTGAGAGGAACTCCTTCATCCAGACTGCTTCACTTGCTGCCGACGAGGCCGCAACATACTCCGCTTCTGTTGAAGATTTCGCCACCACGCTCTGCTTGGAACTCCTCCAACTCACAGCGCCACCATTCAGAATAAACACGTATCCGGACTGAGATTTAGAATCATCCGAATCTGTGTCCCAACTAGCATCGACGTAACTCCTTACGACAAGCTCTTGGTCACCTCCATACACGAGAAACATTTCCTTAGTTCTATTTAGATACTTAAGGATATTTTTGACAGTTGACCAGTGTTCCACTCCTGGATCACTTTGGTACCTGCTAGTCAAACTTACAGCATGGCCACATTGGTCTAGTACATAGCATGGCATACATGATAGAGCCTATCGCAGAGGCATAAGGAACTTTGTTCATTATCTCTCTATCTTCTGCCGTAACAGGACTCTGAGTCTTACTCAGAACCTTTCCTTGCAACATTGGTAAGAACCCCTTCTTTGAATTTTCCATTCTGAACTTCTTCAGAACTTTGTCAAGGTATGTACTTTGTGAAAGCCCAATTAGACGCTTTGACCTATCTCTATAGATCTTTATGCCTAAAATGTACGCCGCTTCACCAAGGTCTTTCATTGAAAAACTCTTATTCAAATAAGACTTTACACTTTCAAGTAGTGTAACATCATTTCCAATCAATAATATGTCATCCACATATAGTATTAGAAATGCAACTGAACTCCCACTCACTTTCTTGTAAATACAGGCTTCTCCATAAGTTTGGACAAATCCAAACCCTTTGATCACTCATCAAACCGGAGATTCCAACTCCGCGATGCTTGCTTCAGTCCATAAATGGATCTCTGAAGTTTGCATACCTTGTTAGCATCCTTTGGATCAACAAAACCTTCGGGCTGTACCATGTACAACTCTTCCTTAATATGACCATTAAGGAACGCGGTCTTCACATCCATTGCCAAATTTCATAGTCATAATATGCGGCAATTGCTAACATAATCCGAACAGATTTCAGCATCGCTACGGGTGAGAAAGTCTCATCGTAGTCAACTCCTTGAATTTGTCGGAAACCCTTTGCGACAAGTCGAGCTTTATACACGGTGACGTTTCCGTCAGCGTCTGTCTTTCTCTTGAATATCCATTTGTTCTCAACGGCCTTACGGTCGTTTGGTAAGTCCACCAAAGTCCATACTTGGTTTTCATACATGGATTCCATTTCGGATTTCATGGCTCCTAGCCATTTAT